>CM067504.1:39643983-40011483 GCA_034509495.1 Acestrorhynchus altus
TTGGATGGTCTGATCTGGTCATGTGGGCAGTTGTGTTAAATGTTCTCCACTTGTTAAATGATGTTCCGGAACAGTGGAACGGCTGATTTCTAATTGTTCCGAGATCTTTTGAAATCCCTTCCCAGACTTCTCTGCATCTACACCCTTCTTTCTGAAGACGTCAGAGAGCTCTTTGAATCTGGCCATGCTGATCCCACTCTCTCCAACAATCAGGAGCAAACCAAACTAATGCCTGCGGTTTAAATTAGACAGGTTCTCTAATGTTTTAATCCTTTGCAGCTGAGGTTCTGCACCTGATTCTAATTTTAGGCATTTTAAGCATTAATAAATGTGGGCGTGTCCTAACTTTTTCCTAACAAGAACTTATATCACCTCCATCTCTAAATTCTGCATTACAGACATAAACCTTGTATCTTCATCAACCTTGTTCTAACAACAACTGCTAGAACATTGGAAATAAAGAAACAAGTGCTGTCCAGTGACAGTTGTGTTGGTGCTGCAATGCTGGACGAGCATTACTGATGTGAGGTACTGATGTTGGATGATTAATGGATCACAAATCAACTCCAACTCATCCTAAAGGTACTGGGTGGTGCTCTACCATGGACAAATACTGTGGGGCTTCATACCCCTGCTGTTAAGCATTGGACATGTTGAACTTGACATTTGGACCACCTTTTTCTCTGGATATTGAACTCTGTGGGTGCCTCTAATTAGGCAAACTGATATACATTATGTCAATTAGAATAAGCATGTTTTTAATACATTGTAATTAACAATTAGATATACCAAGAAGATCAAAATGCCTGTGTTTCTAATTTTAATGTGCTTCTGTCTCCTTTCACGCAGACTGATATCACAAAATGCGTTGTCAACATGGACCACAGCTTCCGCTCTCATTGGCTGGTGACGGCGGCCTGCACGTGCGTGCACTACCTGAAGACTGTGGTCTTCTACTTGCTGAGGGAGAAGTGAGGAGCATGACCGTGGACAATGAAAGACCGTAGACATACAGCCTCTCTTCCATTTTTGCTGGAAGGGGCAGCCATTCGATATTTGGGCACATCACTCCTCTCCGTGAGTTTACACACGTTTGCACTGTGCCTTTAATGGACTTTCCTGTGTTCATACAGTGGACGTCTTCACTCTCTGCCAGGCTTTGCTGTATGTTATGTCTGGATTGGACTGGATTTAGTGAGGGTCATAGTGCCTAGACTGCAGAAATCTCAGCAACATTCCGGAGGACGCAACCTGCGGGATTTGTAAAAACGCCGTGATGTGCATCAGCAGTGTTAAGTTTTGTTTTCGAAGCCATTAATCACCACTGCCTCTGCTTTCTCACAGGATGTCTCATTATTGGACTGCACTGTATCTTCTTCCACAGTAGCTTTAACGTTGATATTCACAATGCAGCAGTGCAATGGTAACTGGGGCCAGTGCTGATATCCAATATTTTTCATATATGATGCCAAATGCGATACATGGGCTTTTATAAAATATGGAATTTCACATTATCAAATAGTATCAAATCTGTCCCACATAGCAGTTATCTGCTGATTCCCATTTCAACGTGTAGCTCCAATTAAACATAATTGGTCAATGTACTTATGTTAATTTGCACCTTTTCTTCTTCATTCATTGTGTCTATTCATCATGAAATATTCCTGTTAATATAAAGACCATATTGTAAGAGACATTAAAAGGGCTTAAAACTAGATGTTTTATTTAGCTCAATGGAATGGCTGTCTATTGGAGGGTGAGAGACAGATTTAAAGACTTAAATAGGTCATGTTTTCAGTCGATTTTAAAGTACAATTTCTGTTCATATTTTAAATTTCATATATTGAGACGATAAGACACAAAACAAAACATGTCCTGCCACACAGAACACAATAACAGATGTCTTCAGTGAGGATAAGTTAGTGTTTATCTACCTAAATCCTTCCAGTGTAGTTTTAGGCTGTTCTGTCACAAACTTTCTCAAACATGTAAGGAGTGTGTGATGTCTCTGTCTGGGCTGTAGCTGTGTAACTATATAATGTTGCAGTATGAACTTTGACCACATTCTAGGCACGCCACTGATAACCCAAACAGAAGGGGTTTCCACAATCTGCTTTATTTTAATTTTATTCTGTGAATAACTACACATTCCTGTTATTTGTGTTGGCATGTCACACTGACTGCTGAATAAAATATGAAAGAAACAGGCTCATTGTTTGCCTCATTGAATGAATGTATCACAGTGTGAACACACACACCCACACGGGCATTTGTGCAAATGATTCATAATAAAACAACAGTCGTTCCGTTTATCATATACAGTCCAGTGAAAAGGACACACCATGAACAACTTTGACTTTAATATATTTAAACTTAATCAGGCCATCATTAGAGAGGACGTTGGAGGAGATTGTCTTATTTAAGCCTCAGACATTAGTTTGGTTTGCTCGCGTTGAAGTGAGTGGAGAACATTTAAAACAACTGCCCATATGACCAGATCCGAGTATCCCAGCAAGGTCAGCCCAAGAGCAGATCACAAAACGAGTAAAAAAGTTTACAACAAAAGGTCATATAACGGGGAGCTCTTGACACAGTTTAGGTCAAAGTGCAGTTTCTACCATCAGAAAGAGACAAATCGGCTTGATGTTCATGTGCAAGAAAGAGACCCTCCTAAAAAAGTACATTTACCAAAGGACTTCTGGAACAATATGCTTTGGACAGATGAATCTGATGAATCTGATGAAGAGCGTCTGTACAAAGACTGACGCTGAAACATCACAGAGCTGAAAGAATTCAGGAGGAGGAACATCTCTCTTCCAGTCGATGTCTGAGACGGTAGACGGTTCTAGAAACATCTAACTGACATTATTTTGGCCAGAGGTAATAACACGTAGGACATGTTCTTCTTTTTTATGGGTTATATCACCTCCAAATCTCAACATAGTAAACATGAAGATCAAATGTCCAGATGTTTACATATGTTAAAAAAAGACATGTTTGCTATACTATCAGTCCAGCACATGCTGTCACTGCATTCAATGTAAAGGCATTTCCTTGTATTTTTATTCTTCTGACCGTCTCTGTCAGTCTGCCAGTACACTTAAAATGAATGAAAGCAGATGAAGACACTGTAGGTGACACTGCAGGCCTCCACCTGACACTTTTGGGTTTTGCAAAGTAACTTTATTAGCAGGAATTATAATAGCCGTGTATGTTATTGGGTGAAACTGGCGGTGTCTAAGGATAACCGTCAATACCAGAGCCTTTCATCATTAAAGTGCCTTGTGGGACAGCAAGGGAAGCAAGGCATCAAGTCAGTTTACTATTTCCAGTTTCAGATGCAGCCCCGTAAAACATTTTGTAACTTCATAACTTATGATTCAGTGTCATCATGTGGAGAATGGCAGTATTGCAAGTCTGTCAGTAGAAGGCCACAGTCAGTCTGATATCTAAATAAAAGTTCTTTACCAATTTATCATTTTGACAATTTGGTGTATCCTTCTTCTAAATGTAAAGTAAAAGGTACACACACATCCCTTAAATCCTCATCAGTGTTTATTTATTAAATGAACACAAATGACCTTTTCCCACTAATTTTCCAATAATAATAATGATAATAATTATTAATATTTATTATTAATAAATAATTATTATTATTAACATAACAATAAATACACTAATAAAATAAAAAATATTTTTGATTATACACATAATAAACATAATAAGATGGTGATAATAATAATAATAATAATAATAATAATAATAATAATAATAATAATAATATCTGAATGCTTTACTAAGGTGTAGGTAAAGGTGGGCGGGGTCTCCGCGGGTCAGCTGACACTTTGTTGACATCAAGGTCTCACCAGTTTGCGCAACGTACGTGACTCAGTGACACGTGACTCTGGGCGCCGGCCTGTCCTGCCTCTGAGTCTCAGCAGATGCAAAGAGTGTATGTGTGTGAATGATGAAATACGAGTGAAGCAGTGAATATTAGTGAACATTAGTGAATATTAGAGAACTGAACTTCCCCTAAACCTTTTATAGAGTTCAGTGGCCGGGCGGACACGCCCACATTCCCCAGCCGGCTACGTAATGTTTACACTGTGGCCAGTCCTGGAAGATCAAAACACGGCGTGTGTGGATATTCTTCACGTTACTGTTTATTGCGCGTCCAGAAAAATCGAGGACGATCACGCACAACAGAGAATTGAGTCAGAGTTTAATCTACGTGCCCAGAAAGGTTTTTAAAGCCGCAATAATAAAACCGGTGTGTTTTTATCGCCTTCCAGGACATTTAGAACCGCCCGCGCCGCTGTTGGGGAATTCTATTGGCTGAAATGTTTTTTGCGCCCGCCCTAACGCACGCTGAGCTTGTTTGCTATTGGCTGAGGGCGGTGTCGCTCAGAGACGGCCCAACAAGGTAGTGTGAAGCAGGGTCGGGATGGATGCAGGTAAGAAAACACTGAGCAAAACCATCACTTTGTGTTTTTTACGGGTTAAAGTCGCTGTTTAAAGGAGTCTGGATTGAACCACATGATACTGGGCACTTTTATGAGGCGGTGGGGTGGGTGTCAAGGTTGTGGATGATGAATATAGTGTGTTTTTCCACCAGCTGCTCCTGGACTGCAGGGACCCAAACACCCAGATGGGGCAGTTTATCACTGTTTATCACTGTTTATCTCCAACTTTACAGATTTATTCATCAGATTTACCTGTAAACACCTCAAACACCACATTTACACACTCCCTGGATGGGAGATGTCTGACTACAGATCACATACCTGCTGTTAAACAGAGTAAAGTTGACCAAAATGGCATTGTTTATGTAAAAAACATGTTATTCTTGCAGTGAAGGGATTATGTAGTGCCACCAGAGAGACACAGTAGCTCTAGGTCCTTTAAATGAAGGACATGGCCTGTTCCAGATCTTCAGGAGGTCACACATCATCCTGGATTGGAGCAGTGGTTCCACCCCTGCAGACAACCTGCCACTGTCCTAAAACCATCCTGGAAGGGATGGAAGATCGTATTTCTAACAGAATGAGTGAAATGCCAATCTGTCGTAGGGAAGGTTTTTTGCTGCACATCTGCAGCCGTGATGTGTGCCAGATCAAATCAGAAATGATGCGTGCACAGTCTTGCAAATGATGGAAAAGCAGCATCGCAGAAATCTGAAACAATGAAGATCAGTGCACTGGAATGTAAGGCTCCGGTGAGCAAGGCAAAGGTAACGATAGCAAGGAAAGAAACCTGTGGAGGAACCGAGACTTGCAAAGGGGGGACCCCTACTCCTCTGCTCAGACCACTCATAGATGATTGATCAGATGGCACCAGACCACCACAAATGTGCAGTCATGCTCAGGAGTAATGATGGTGCATGGTGGACGATGGGGAAGCTGGGTAAAGAGATGGATTTAGTGGCAGGATGACTGCACCAATATCTCACTTCACCACGGTTCCTTATCTCCATGTCCCTGCAGGGAGATTTGGAGATTTATCTAAAGGTAGATGTTCATCAGACATTACAACTAAAAGCTCAAATTTTCAGATTAGGCTTGAAGACTCCAACTGTGTCTGAGATCTCTCCATCATAGAAAGCACTATGAGATCTTTATTGTATCAGAGGGGGCTTGAGGAGAATGGAAGAGCGTCTGTACAAAGACTGACGCTGAAACATCACAGAGCTGCACGAATTCTGCCTGGAGGAGTGGGAACGTCTTTCTTCCACCCAATGTAATGGACTGGTAAACAGTTGTAGGACACCTCTAGTTGACATCATTTCAGTCAAAAGAGGAAATACCAGTTATTAGGGTATAGTGTGTCCTAATTTGTTCCTCATTAGAAAATTGCATTTCTATTAATGACTTTTTACCAATGCTTTTTAAAATATTTAAATTTAGTTTAGTTATATCACATCTTTCTTTGTTAAAATGAAGATCAAATGTCTGTTTATTAAACACTAAATACAGTAGTCACTGGTGTTCATGGCGTGTCCTGACTGCCACAACCGCAATATCACCGTACAGCTGAACACACTTGAGGATGTCAGCTGACATACACACATTAGGCTCACTGCTCTGCGTGATTAGGGGGAAAGGGAGGGTCATCCTGCCCACCCAGAGAGCATCAGGACCATTATGCTCTCTTGGACTCTCAGCTGCCGATAATGGTGGATCAAACTCGCCATCTCCTAGTGCTTCATATATTATACGAACGCATTATTTAGGCCAGCTGATTACACCGTTGGCAACTATATTTTCATAGTACAATGAAAGTACTTTCACTACTAACACTTATATTACTCCTCCCACAGCTACGCTCACATATGACACACTGCGCTTTGGGGAGTTTGAGGATTTCCCAGAGACGCCAGAGCCTGTCTGGATCCTGGGGAAACAGTTCAATGCACTAAAGGGTACGTTTAATTAGGTCTCAGTGGAATTGCAATGGAATTGATGTGTGGAAGTATGTTGCTGAGCTCTTCTTTGTTTTGCAGAGAAGGAAGATATTCTGTCTGACATTACTTCACGAATGTGGTTCACCTACAGAAAGAACTTTCAGCCAATCGGTGAGTGTCAAGCTTGCCCACACTTGGCAGGGTCAGTTCATGCAATGGATTTAGTAGATAAATCACACAAACTCAGAATGTGTTGATTTCTCACACTTTCAACAAAGAGCAATCATTCACCTCAATCATTTTTGCCTACCTCAACTAGGCTCTGCAATATTTACATATATCCCAGTATTGCCCATTATGGAGCCTTATACCCCTCTATCTCACACCTGCACTCACTCAAAAGGTTCAGATTTATTTGCTCCAGAGTCCTACTTTATTTTAAACTGAGCTGTCACATTTATGCTGAGCTGTCACATTAAACTGGTCATCTGTTACAGGAGGGACTGGACCTACATCTGATACTGGCTGGGGCTGCATGCTGCGGTGCGGGCAGATGATCCTGGCGGAAGCCTTGATCCGCAGACACATGGGTCGAGGTACGCCGTACGCCTGTATGGTTCATGTCTTTCTTTCTTCCCTTCACGTCCTACTTTGACATTAAAGTAATGTCTTGCGTTTTGTCAGACTGGAAATGGGTAGCAGGCCAGCGACCGAGAGAGGAGTACGTCAGCATCCTCAATGCCTTTATAGACAAGAAAGACAGCTACTATTCCATCCACCAGATTGGTAAAATGCATTCTTGCTCTTGAGTGATATGTTGTTTAATTACCCAGAGTGCATTAGCAGTGCTGTATTCACCGATCAGGTATATTGATTGAACTGGCTCACAGTTGCTTACCCCTCTTTCCTTCAGCTCAGATGGGGGTGGGAGAAGGCAAGTCCATAGGCCAGTGGTACGGCCCTAACACAGTGGCACAGGTACTCAAGTAAGTTTAGGCGCCTCAATGGATATGTTTCCAACAATCACTGAATAGTGTTATTTCCCCCGTCAAATGTAGGACATGGTAATGCATCCTGTGACGTGCAGCCAGGCCTACACTGTGCGATTACCATCACAGCTTCATGAAACTTCCAGGCAATTGAACATCAGCTATGTCTTGCCGATGATTTTCACGTATCAGGTTGATGAAAGATCGTACCGGCACGAATAATGTTGGCAAATCTCTACTAGCCTGGCCTCCAAGTCTTCGGTCCATGCAATGTGTTGCATTGCCATCATTATTTGTTGTCACGGGGTAGATGTGCAAATGTGGCCGTGATGACAAGAAATTGGATCAGGAGACAGCTTGAACTGAGACAAGCGATCAAAATTTCGAATATGTCAGAAATCTGATTGTCTGACTGGGCCGGTCATGAAATTCGATCAGCTATGACCGAATTGGGATTAAAATTAGGCTAAAATCACAGTGTATGACTTAAGTATGGCTTAATTAGACTATTTCTAGCTATTTCTGTCTTCTTGTTATTCTCTTTTTTGTGCAAGCGGCTCAATGACACTGACCATCGTGGTTTCCCGTCCCACAGGAAGCTGGCAGTGTTTGACACCTGGAGTCGACTGGCAATTCACGTAGCCATGGACAATACTGTGGTCATTGAGGAAATCAGTGAGTAGTCGTTGATAAAATGTGGATACTTAAATCCTCTCAAATATCGGCAAACACTGTGGGCAGGTTTAAAGTGTACTGTAGACCATGGTTTGGATTAATATTTGTAAAATCAGATACAGGTACAGAAAGCTCCCCAACGTTGTTCTGTGAGGAATTTGAAAGGTCTTCTCTGGAATGTCCATGCTTCAGTGAACATCTGTGGGATGAGGTGGAGCTTAATTTGCAATCCAGGCCTAATCAGCCATCATCACTGCCTGACTTTAGTTATAAATTTGTGTTACGTGTGACTGAACGCATTCAGTCTTCAGCAGCAACATTCCAAAGCTTTTACTGCAGAAAAGGAGGAAAAGCTCCAAAACACCATGTATTTAATAGTGATGTGAGCATGTGAAGAAGCTTTATGTTAAGTGGAGTTTTTGTTTCTCTGTCATTGCTTAAAGAACCATTGTTTTGGAGTGTATCCAAAACCATAAGTACTGGAATAGTACAGTGAGCTTGACTTTCATCTTATCTGCCCAGTTTATTGAACATCTCAGCAAAATATGAAGAACAAACTGCAATGTTAATATTCCTACACCCAAGAGAACACTATGGTCTGTGTTTGTTGGCTCCTTCAGAGAGGTTGTGTATGCCATGGCTGGACTTCGAGAGGGGTGCGTGTGCAGAGCCAGAGGTACCCCAGGAGATGAACGGCTGTCTGGAAGGGGCGTGTGCACTGGCCGAGGAGGCTCTCTGGAAACCACTTGTTCTGCTGATCCCCCTGCGACTAGGCCTCAGTGACATTAACGAAGCCTACATCGAGACCCTAAAGGTAAGATCAAGCAGGATTGGCACAGTTAAAGAGTTCATCTGTGTATTTTTATATTAAAAAATGATCCAAAATGACAAAAAAAAAAGTCCAAAATCAACGTCTCTCTTTCTGTCAATCTTCTCCACAGCAATGCTTCATGATGCCTCAGTCTTTAGGAGTAATCGGTGGAAAGCCAAACAGCGCACATTACTTCATCGGCTTTGTCGGTAAGCGTAGTCAATGCTGAATGTTGGAGATACGGTGCCTGCCACTTGAAGTCTACCTTATGGCTGTGCCTCACTCGTGCTGCCCCCTGCAGGCGAGGAGCTCATATACCTGGACCCCCATACGACTCAGCCGGCTGTGGAGCCGTGTGAAAGTGGCCATATTCAGGACGACTCCTATCACTGCCAACACCCACCCTGCCGCATGCACATCTGTGAACTCGACCCCTCCATAGCTGCTGTAAGTAGTATTCGTTGCGAGTGATCTGATCATCCACTGTTGTGTAGGTGGGTCGTAGGGCTGCCAGAGAAACTTAACAGGTCATATGTTGGCGATCCATCAATCAGTAACGGGATAAAACAAACAGTGGCTTATTAGCAGGGCTGTCCGGGGAACTGTATAAATTAAAACTCTTACCTGGAACTGGAAACACCCCTTGAGGCTGGAACGAACCCCGTCTCTTTTTAATGAATGATCACAGGACCCCGTTTTTTAACAGTCAAAAAACGTTTAATCTCTTTGAGACGAGTGAACCATCTGCACACCGGAATATGTTCCTGCAGCTATGATGAAATGGGTTACTAAGAGTGTTATATTCCTAAAAACTACAACTAAAGAAGCCATTTTCAGACACACATTGCGTGACAATCTGGTCCTGCAGCATCATCTAATATTGATCTCTTTTTCAGGGTTTCTTCTGTCAGACGGAGGACGACTTTGACGACTGGTGTGTGCATATTCGAAAAGTGAGTCTTCTTTCTGGGGCTTGCTTTTCAAACTAAGTACAGATGATCTGCATCAGCCTCTTTTGAGATGTACACTTATTTTGCAGTTGTCAAGCTGCAGAGGAGGTCTTCCTATGTTTGAGCTGGTAGACAGTCAGCCCTCACATCTAATCAACACTGAAGTCCTTAATCTCACTCCAGGTAAGGGATCCACCAGTGTATCATTTATAGTTTGATATGTGGTTTCTCAGATAAACTGAACCTCAAGTTGAGCTCCACTGCTTTGCCTTCAGACAGAAGGTTGTAGATGCAGATGAGTCTGGGAAGTGATTTAAAAAGATCTCAAAACTATTAGAAATCAGTTGTTTCACTGTCCGGAACATCTCTTACAACTGGAGAACTATTTAAACACCTGCCCACACCCAGAGTCTCCAACAACCCTAAAATATAATGGGATCTACAATTTGACAGAGAACACCTATACAAAGAGCAGGAATTGTGGAAAGTGCTTTGGACAGATGACAGCTGTGAAGCATGGTGGTGGGAGTGTGATGGTTTGGGTCTGTAGATCTCTCCATCATAGAAACCACTATGAGATCTTTATTGTATCAGAGGGGGTTTGAGGAGAATGTAGGAGCATCTGCACAAAGACGCTGAAACATCACAGAGCTGAAAGAATTGGAGGAGTGGGAATGTCTTACGTTCAGTTATGTGTTTAGTTATTTGTTAAAATATGCTAAAGTCAAAGGTGTTCATGGGGTGTCCTAACGTTTTTACGTTGCCTCTAAATGATGATGGACATTTCAATTCTCAGAGTGTGAAGTCTTATCTAACAGTATGAATCCCTCCGCAGATTTCTCCGACTCGGACCGACTCGAGCGTTTTTTTGATTCTGAAGACGAAGAATTTGAGATCCTGTCTTTGTGAAGATGAGGAAGAGTGAGTCTTCAACTGACAGCTGGGCGTTAGACTCCCCTCAGCGGAGGTAAAGGGGTCGGAGAGGAGTAGTACCACTGACATGACATGAAGCCTGCCTTGCATTTGGTGGCACAGGCACCTGCGTCAAACACAGCTTTCCGCTCTACAGCTATACTGACTGCTCTGTGTCATTCTGAGTAAACCCTGAGGCCACAGGTCACAGACGCTCAGGATTATCTCAGTATGCACACACTCACATTAATGTGTATCCATTTTGAGTCTTAACACTTTGCTATTTTCAAGTGATATGGTGCCTTTTACCCCCTACCCTAATGCAGATTTGCCATAACTCACTTTCGGTGGTCATCAGGAGCATGGCTGATCAGTTTTGATTTCGAGTGTGCTCTCGAACGTCTGTAGCAACTTGTGAACGAAAGCCAAGGTGGGAAGGTTACAGACCAAGTAGGTTAGCTTGTGTAATACAGTATATTTAAAATATCTGTATACAAGTTTATTTTAAGATTATTTATTTACCCAACTGTTCATTTTAATTACGGTGAAAAACAAAGAAATAAAAAAAAAATTACAACAAGTATCATGTTACCCTCGTGGATCACGTATTGCACTGTGTGCTGAGTGTCGAGTAGACCTCGTCATTTCCAGAGCTCGCCAATGGGCTGATCCTCAGCACTGCTGATGGCCTTCTCGCACAGCATTTTAATATCTGTGTGTACTTCCTCAATGCTTCTGGCTGCGTCAATCACCTATGAAAAGGTCAACGGAATCAGCAAAGGTTAATTATCAGCCTGAGAATGTGATTTTACATTGAAGTTGTAAGTCACACTTGAGACATCATGAGAGCGGAATGGAGATTAACCCTCATTAGGGGCCACTGCACATCCTGCCCGGTGTCACTGAAGCCATGAACAAGACAACCATAAAAACATCACAAGCAGCTGGACACGTGATTCAGCTGAAAGCAAAGGCAGAGATTGACTGAGTGATGATATACCTGCCAGTTGATTGAGGGATCTTTCCTGAGATGTTCAAACTTCTGTTGTACCGTCTGCTGAAAAGCACTGTTCTCGTACCGCTCGGTACCAAACTCTCCCCGTTTAGCCGCCACAGCTGGGTTCAGTTGCAGGAACATCACCAGGTCTGGCTTGGGCAGGCCCACGTCAGGTTGCTTACACCAGTCCAAAGAGAAGCCCTGAATAACACAAACATGCATCCATTCTGCCATCCTGCCCATATAAGCATGGGTTCAAACAAGCTGCGCTGGTCGGTACTCACAGGTTTGGCGCTGGTAAAAGCCACTCCGGAAAAGGCGTAACGATCCACCACTAGGCTGATTCCCTGCTCCAGCTTCTGTTTGATTAAAGGTCTACAGGGTTGGTAGACGACAGGCAGCACACATGAGATTTTAACATGGCCTAATTTATAACGTGATGAAGTAGAATATTACATATTTCTACCACTGTCTAAAAGCAACTGCTGGGCAGAAGGAGACCTCAGAGAAGGTTTATGGATGTAGTGTGAAGGTGGACATGGAGATGATTGGTGTAACAGTAGAGGAGGCAGGGGATAGGGCAAGATGGAGGCAGATGATCCGCTGTGGGGACCCCCTAACCCTTCCACAGGCTTAAAGAAAAAGAAGGACTTACACTAACTCCCATCGGTTCGCAGAAAACAGCAGATGTACAGTGTGGTCCTCCAAGTTGCTCTTTTTCTCCAGGTATGAACTGATGAGCTGCCCGATCTGTGTTGTTCTGTCTGAGCAAAGAAGGGGACACTGTGTTTACAATATTCACACAGATGATACAGGTTCCAATTTGCCTTTCTAACAAGCCTACAAGCTTGTTTCGCTGGTCCTCTAGTCCTTCATCAGCGCTCACAGGATGCTGTCGGCTGGATGCTTCTGGTTGGTGGACTGTTCTCGGTCCAGCAGTGACACTGAAGGGTTTAAACACTCCAGCAGCACTGCTGTGTCTGATCCACTTGTACCAGCACAACACACACTAACACACCACCACCATGTCAGTGTGACTGCAGTGCTGAGAATGACCCACCATCCACATAATAGCTGCTCTGTGGTGGTCCTGTGGGATCCTGATCATTGAAGATCAGGGTGAAAGGAGGAGAATAAAGTCTGCAGAGGAACAGATGAACTACAGTCTGGAACTATAGAACTACAAAGTGCTGAGTGGAGGAGGATGTCATTTCAAAGTCAATAGGGAGGCTTTCAGCTCATGTACAGAAGTGGGCGACACCCTTCCGAAGCCTGACGCTCCGATTGGTCGGCGCGGCCACGCGCAGCCGAAACGCCTCTCTGATTGGCTGCGCTCACGGCGCCAAGCCCCGCCCTGTTTTATTAAATTTTATTGTGGTTAATTTTAAAGTTGTGTATGGAGACTAAGAAAACTATATTAATGATATAAATATAATAAAAGTCACTTTCTACAAGTATTAACGTGAGGTGAGGTAACCCTGTTTAGAAGTTACATAAAGGGTTTAATTCAGGCAGTAAAACATTTTAAAGAGTATTTTCTGACTCGGACTGTGGTCGTGTCGCAGTTATAAACTTAAATTAAGGTGTTTATGGTGCTTTAAGATGTTTTAAATGGTTTTTATTAGCTGTTTTATGGTGCTTTTACCGGGGAATCTGATCATCTCCGCTGGCCGGCCGCTCTGCTGCAGCGCCTGCACGAGCCGCGCGCACTGCGTGGTCTTCCCGGCCCTGTCCACCCCCTCCAGCACCAGCAGCGCGCCCCGTCTGACGGTCATCACCAGAGTTTTACCAAATACAAGCCCTGAAACCACGGAACGCGAGCACACTGCCCTCACACCGCCCCGCGCGCGCGCGCCTTTTCACAACGTCAACAAAGTTCGCGATGGCGCCCTCTATTTCAAAATACAAGTCCCTGAGTCAGAACAACTCCGCCTTTTCTAGGAGATTCACAGCTTAATTATATTAATAATATAATTGTAGTGTGCTAAATAATATCGTATATATGAAATAAAATGAGATGTATTATTGGAAACATTTTATTTATTTATGTATTTATTTTTTATTCATGAGCAGCTAATGCACAACTTCATACACCAGAGAACCTGTTATGACGTTAAAGAAGTAGTTTGTTTAATGGAAAATTAAAATATAGTTTTAGAAACCGCCAGAATTCATAAAAATGTAAAATGATGCAAAATGTGTCAAAGTAATTAGAAAATCTGACTCTTCAGCTCCTCTTTTACCAGTAATCAAAAAACACACATCAACCATAATATTATGACCATACATTTTCAGCTCCTCTTCCTCAAAAGAGCACTTTGTAGTTCTATAATTCCAGCCTGTAGTTCATCTGTTTCTGTGCTGACTTTATTCTCCTCCTTTCACCTTGATCTTCAATGCTCAGGACCCCACAGGACTGCACACCTATCATGTGGGTGGTGGATTATTCTCAGCACTGTGTGTTGGTGTGCGTTGTGCTGGTAGGAGTGGATCACACACAGCAGTGCTGCTGGAGTTTTTAAACCCCTCATTCACTGCTGAACTATGAATAATGGTATGGCTCTTGGTGTAAATAGATCAAGGATTTTATGAAGTCATAATCAATGTATGTTGTTTTATTTCTTTTGAGTGACATCAAAATGTCAAAAATAGAAACATTTTGTAAGAGTGAGAAATTGTGAACTAAAACTTGGTTTTCACACTCGACTCTTGTGGCAGTGCTTCAGTGCATCAGCGAGAGCCTTCAAGATCATGTCTACATGACCCTTGGTGCTGTTACAGCCCATCAACCCCACGCGCAGCACCTGCCAACAAGAGCAAAGGGTCATCTCACACATATAAAACACACCAGTAATAAATAAACAGAAAGTCAATGTAGGTACCATCAATTATTTCTTCAATTAATAAATGCAAACTAATGAGTCCATACCATGCCAACGGAGGGTCCGAGACCGCCGGAGATCTCTATGTTGTGATTCTTCATGATGTAGGCTGTGATCTCTCTCCACTCGTACCCTGGTGGAGCTACTATTGTTGTAACAGTGGGCAGTCTTGCTTTCTGTCAGACAAGACAACAAAAGAAGCCCTACTACTGTGAGCAGATGGTCCATGGTTTATCAAGCATCATGTACACATACGATTTAAGGAACGCCAGGTTTCAGAACACTTTCTAGCCCTCATATGCATTGCATGTCCCAGTGCCGCCCCAATATTTTTGGATGACTGTGTTAATTAGTGCTTGAAGAGCATATTCGTCAGTCAGGAAGGTGTTTCATACAGCTATGAATTATGGCATTTTGTTAAAGCTCTTTTGTAATATGAGTGTCCTTTATAAAATATTACCTTGTCCTCCACAAAAAGCTTCAGGCCCATTTTCTCCAGTCCCATATGGAAGTACTCTGCCACATCTTTGTGTCGTTTCCAAGAATTTTCAAGGCCCTGAAAGAAACATGAAATAGACAGGATTCATTTATTTAAATGTTCTTTATTTTATTCACATAAAACGATATTTTCAGATTTTTTTGTGCATGATCTAGACCATGATTAGCAAGTCACACCTGTTTGTCACCCAGTGTCATTTAGAACTGTCAGCTGAGACAAATTTCCCACCAGAATATAAAATAATCTGTAATTTAATAGTTTAAGATATATCCTAATTGTTACAAAAATAGTTGCCCAAGTATCTGCACCTAGAAGGAAATAAGGAATTGCAGAGCTTTTGGGAGGGAAGATAAAGATGATCAGGATCAATCAATCAGGATCAAAATTCTACTCATACAGAAGTTGTGTCTCTCAGTATGGCGTCGGGTTTAACACAACATGCCAGACGTCCCTGCATGGACTTGTAGAGGTTCCTAATGGTGTCCTGTGATGATCCATCCCATGCAGCTTGAATGTTCTCACTCAGTTCTGCAGATGGTGTGGTAGGGGTGGAGTGTTGATAGAGCGTCCAATAGCATCCCACACATTTTCAAACAGGGACAGGTCTGGAGATGAGACCGACCACGGCGTAGTATCTGTGTCTTCAAGACGAGATCTTGAGACGGCAGCAGTGTGTGGATAAGAGTTATCCTGTTGGAATAGTGGACCAGAGTGTGTGCTCACAGGACCTCATTAACATAACGGTGGGTTTTCAAAGGGCCTGTAATGAAGACCAAAGATGATCTGGCATCATACAGAACTGCACCCACACCATGACACCAGACCTTCTGGACATGTGACACGTGATAAGAAACTGCTGAGCTTGGCGCTGATCCCGGTGCCTCCACCCACGGATTTGTTGGTCGAATTAATGACAGTGACACTCTGGCACGACACCATTGCAGTCAAGCATTGCAATCATTTGATTCTATTGTTTTGATTTTGAGTGTATATGTTTAAATGACAGAAGCAATTCTCACTGTTTCTGCCAGGATGGCAAGACCCTCTCTCAGACTGTATAACCCAGTGACAGGTCCAGTGTGGTGGTAACTATAAGAGAGAAGATCAGTTATTTGTAATATGAGATGTAAAAAAAGCAACTCTCCTTCTTTTCTGCTGCATTTTCTCTCTTATGAAGTCACTCTGACCTTTGGCAGTGAATTTGAATGATTACTCACTTGCGCACAGGCTTTCCATCACAGCCCCAGTAGTTGGCCAGCCAGCTCAGGTCCAGGAAGTAAGAAACAGGCTTAGTCTTTCTGTTGAAGATTTTGTAGCTGTTTTCTCAAAGAAAGTACAGATATATTAGAGAGAGATCACTTTCAACTGAGCTTCATCTGAACGTCCAGTAATCTGTCTCTCAGGCTCACCATGCTTTCTCACTGAAGGAGATGGGTGCAGTTCCTGGAGGAGCATTCAGGACCTTCTGAGAGCCAGTGTACAAGATGTCGATACCTACAAAATCTTATAATGTTAAGACTTCTTTTTCTTACACTGTCACTGTCACATCATTCATTCATCAGCATTTCCTGACGAAGAAACCAACAGAAAGGTCCCACGAAAGCTCGTAATAGAATTTTGTCACATTAAGGCTCTTTGAAATCATTTTTTTCCCTTATTCCATATTTATTCCATATTCCATAATGTTACCGTGAGGTGTAGTTATGACAGTGACAATATGTTTGGAAGGACCTCTATAATCTAAACTTGCTTTTGCAAAAAATAAGTGAATGAGTACTTTGCTTGTCCATGTAGATAGGAGCACCTCCCAGTGCTGCAACAGAGTCAACCAGGAACAAGCAGCCATACCTGACCAACAACACATCAGTGAATTCATTACACAAGCACAAGTATTAAATACAGATGCACAAGGAAAAAAGACGAAAGAGCATATAGTCATGTGAAAAAGTGACTAACGTTTAAACATATGAACATTTGATCTTCATTTTAACTATATTGAGAGACGGAGGTGACATAACTAAACACATACAACCGAAGAAATGTCTTTTAAACATCATTTACCAAATATAATCAGAATTCCTCGTGAGGAATAAGTTCGGACCCCTTATACCCTAATAGCTGGTGTCTACTCCTTTGGCTGAATGTCAGTTAGATGTTCCTATAACCGTCTACCGTCTCTGACATTGACTGGAAGAAAGATGTTCCCACTCCTTTATGCGGAATTCTTTCAACTTTGTGATGTTTCAGTGTCGGTCTTTGTACAGACGCTCTTCCGTCCTCCTCAAGCCCCCTCTGATACAATAAAGATCTCATAGTGGTTTCTATGATGGAGAGATCTCCACACCCTGCTGCAGCAGAGCAGCTCCAAACCATCACACTCCCACCACCATACTTCACAGCTGCTATGAGGTTCTTGTGCTCAAAAGCTGTGTCTTCTTACTCTGTGCCAAAATAAATCAACTTTGGATTCATCTGTCCAAAGCAAATTGTTCCAGACGTCCTGCTCTTTGTCTAGATGTTCTCTGGCAAACTGTAGTCTGTTCCTCCTTACATTTACATTTACATTTATGACTTACAAAAGTGCTTTGCTGTTCACCTCCCAAGAATTTCAAACTTGTTTGGTCTCTTTCTGATGGTAGATGCTGGACTTCAACATCCATATCAACACCGAGGGCTACCTGTAGGTCCCACAATGACTGTTTGGGATTGTTGTAGATTTCTTATGCATCTTGTGGTTCTGCCATTGGACTAAACTTTCTAGGATGGTCTGATCTGACCTTATGCCTTCTAAAGACTCGTATGCATGAGTAAATTGCATGATGTGTCTCTCCCAATATTGTTAAAATGAAGACCAAATGTCCAGATGTTGAAATATGTTAAAGAAATCGGAGGTTTTTATGGGGTGCTCTAACCTTTTCACGTGACTGTATATACAAAACCCAATACGTTACAGCTGATTTGTGGTTGAGGTCTCACTTGTGACAAAGGTCCCCAATGCCATCTATAGGGTGAACCACTCCAGTAGAAGACTCTCCATGTGCAAGGAACAACAGGACTGGCTTATATTTAGCTAATGCCTATGAGAATAATAACAATGGGTTATTGTAGCAAACAAAATCTACAGCAAACAAATAGAAGATCAATAATTAATTAACATTTATTATATATTTTCAATATTTATTAAAAATAAACAGGACCAAATGCTAAAACATGAAAAGCCAAACTTTTTGATTAATTAAATTGTATTTTATTCATTAAAACTAACTAATATAATAATTATATGGCATATTATAATGTGAAATACATTAAGGTTTCATAATGAATAAGCATCAGGCCTAAAGGGGTAAGAACCTGTTTATTTTTAGCTCTGCCATCACCTGCTCAATTTCATCAGTGGTGAAGTATCTGCCAGCAGATGTCACAATGGTGTTCACTTTGGCTCCTGTTACAGAGCAGGAGTGCATGAACTGATTGTTAGGTGTGTCAAATCACTTGACATTCGCAAACTCTGAAGTGCTGTAATAAGACTGTTACCGATTCTCTCTGCCATCTCTGCAGCTCTCTCGCCCCAGATGCCATTGACTGCAATCAGCACGCTCTCTCCAGACTCCACCGAGTTAAAGATGGCACATTCCATGGCAGCATGTCCTGGACCACTCACAGCCAAGGTCATACGGTTCTGGGTCTGGAATGCGTACTGGATCCCACTCTTGATATGATCCATAATCTACTTAAAATAAGAACAGATGCTGCATTTTAGTAGATTCCCTGCTTTAATACTCCCCCTGCAACTCGAAAGAACTTGTTAATGAGCTGATTAGTTGAATCAGGTGTTGGGAGCAGGGGTGCCTCCAGGACCAGGGTTGAGAAACACTGCTGTAGCTCATTTGTTTATTGAGGAAAATGAACAAAAATTACATTTCTGTGAGGGCAAATTATGTGGACCTTTATAATTCAGAGGGGTTTTTAATCAATGGGAGACAATCAGGTGGGAGTGGGGGTCCTGTTTTATTTAAAGAACAGGGATCAAAGTCTGAAGTGCATCATGAAACAAACAGGTTTCTGAAGAGCTCAGAAGAAGAGCTGTTGATGGTCATATGGCTGGAAAAGGTTACCAAACCATCTCTATATAGTCTGGATTCCAAACCACCAATCCACAGTCAGACAGATTGTAAACAATTGGAAGAAACTCGATATCGTTATGCATGAGGTGAGTCACAAGAGCATCTGGGTCATGCAACAAGACAATGAATCTAAACACTCGTCATTCTATTAAAGAAGAGTTAAAGCTTTTTTGTGTGAAGAAATGGCCTAAAATTATTGCAGGACTAATCAACAGTTACAGAAATGTTGAGTTATTGCTGCAGAAGGGGGTCACGCCAGATACTGAAAGTAAAGGTTCACATACTTTTGCCCCCTCTGTAATATTGGAAGAGTTTTGTCTCATTTCATTGATTTGGTTCTCCTTATCTACATTTAGGAGTTTGCCAACTTTCATGCACCATTGTATAAGAATGATGTTTTGTTATGACCACATGTTCCAGTGTCCAAAGACAGCATTGTGGTCATCCCTGGTCGTCATATATGGTCTTACACACGATTCACCAATTTTCGGGTAGTTTACCTCAGTGGTCTCTGCGTGCAGGTGGCCTAACATCGGCTGTGCCCCAGCTGTCGAGATTCGTGCAGGCACATTGGAGGGTCCTGGTCCAAACAGGTAGCGGTGTGGCACTGTATAAGGCTGTAAAAGACATTGTGGTGCTGGAACGGCGAGAGAGGGCATGCTGGTGGTAATCGTGCAGCGCTGTGAGTGAAAAAGAGCAAACTGCAGCCTTTCTCAATCAGGCCAGTCCTCCTGCCTCTGTAACCTCGCCTCCTGGACAACAGATCCTCTACAGGCAGGAGAAAACCTTTATTTGACTCTGATCAAATGAAAAGCGTTTAGAAATGTGTGAATCGTGGGAAAGTGGAGCAGAGAAGGATTCGGATTCAAGCGTGGATTGATTTAAGAAGAAAATCACAACAAAACAAAAGGACAGTAAAATTGAACCTGAATGCTTTTCCTGCTGTACTGCTGTAAAGCATGCTCTGCTGGATCTGAGGGTTAATGATTGACAAACATATTGACTTATTGACACACACACACACACACCGGCAACCTTCTAGTCACAAGGCTGGTTCACTAACCACCCGGCAGTGGCTGCTCCCAGTAGAAACCACAGGGACTATTAGTTATTGCCACCAAATGCAATGTTTTTATTGACAGAAATCAAAGTTTTTAAAGGTACAGTCATATATATATTGTAGCATCAAGTAAATATACTGTCACTGACTGCCCCCTCTGATACAATAAAGATCTGATAGTGGTTTCTATGATGGAGAGATCTCCAGGCCCTGTTGCAGCAAAGCAGCCCTAAACCATCACACTTCCACCACCATGCTTCACAGCTGGTATTAGGTTCTTTTGCTCAAATGCTTTAATATTTTAATTCATTTTTAATATTTCTAATTTGTGCACATAAACATTTCATAGCTCCTATATGAAATGTGAGTCTGTACTGCTCTACGGCTCTACAGCTTATATCACAATTATATCACTGGTGTTGTTTTAGGCTTCCACAGCTTGCCATGTCTTCCAAGTCATTTTGGAGCATTTCTATTGGTTTATGAGCACAACTGCTAGATTCAGATCAGGTCAATGTGAAAAACGATTTCTGCAAAATAAGAAAAATACACATCCAATGTGAGATCAAGGGTGTTAGTACAGAGAGTGTGTACGTTCTTCTAGATGTTAAAGCAAGAGCATCAGTGAAGTCAGGTACTGATGTTAGATCAGTTCTGGATCACAAACATGACTCCAGTTTATCCCAAGGGTAATTTATCTCCATGTAATGTAGGTAATGTAGCTTCATCACTCCTGAGAGTGTAGTTCCTGTGCTCTACGGTCCAGTACTAGAGTGCTTTATGCTGCTCTAGCCAATACTTGGTTTTGGGCAGGGTGATCTTAGTCTTGCAGATGTTTTAGAAGGTCCCATTCTATTGGCATTGGTTTTATGATGGAGATCATACAAGCTGTGACTGTCTAGAGTGAGAAATGGTGCACTTTTGCAGTAGTAGTGCCACAGGAGCACACGGTGATCCAAGCAGTTATAGTGAACCGTAGCTGTGGTGTTCTGTCTTCACAGAGCTGCCAGTTTTGGGATTTGATCTCTGAGCAGATGTTGTCCTAGAGGCTGAGGACTAAAGGAGCCGTCGAAGTACACAAGTTTTCCTCGAACTATGGTTCCCTTAACTTCTCCACGCAGAGCAAGACCGAGATATGGGGTCAACTGTAAAGACACAGAAAGAATGGGTGACATCTGTGCTATATGTACTATAACAGAAAGAGTAAAGACGACACTCACTTTATTTTTGTGATGAATGTTTTCCTCTTTCACCTGAAATATTGCAGAGAAATAAGGTAATAAACAATCCTTGACATGATGATAATCTGATAAAACACCCTTTTATATCATCCTGTCCTTGATGTTGTTCTAAAACACACTGTTCTATCTGTGTGAAATAGAAATCTTCTTTCACCGTGAATTCTTTCTCCGGATCCCAGATGACTAAATCTGCATCATGACCTGGCGTTAGACTGCCTTTCTGGTTGCCAAGGCGACAGAGTTGAGCAGGTTTTTTACACAGGAGTCTCACCACGTCAGGGATGGAGAAACCTCTCTTACAGGCTGAGCTCCAAAACAGAGGAAGACCTAAATGAAAAAAATGATCAGGGTAAGAAAGAGCAGACAAAAATTCATTCATGTGAATGTAAATAACAGAAATGCAATTTTCTTCTGAAGAAAAAGTTCAGACCCCCTATGCCCCCCTAGCTAGTGTCACCTCCTTTGATTGAAATAATGTCAGTTAGATGTTTCTATAACCATCTACCTTCTCTGACATCGACTGGAAGAAAGACATTCCCACTCCTCCAGGCGGAATTCTTTCAGATCTGTGATGTTTCAGCGTCAGTCTTTGTACAGACGCTCTTACGTTCTCCTGAAACCCCCTCTGATACCATAAAGATCTCATAGTGTTTTCTATGATGGAGAGATCTCCACACCCTGCTGCAGCAGAGCAGCTCCAAACCATCACACTTCCACCACCATACTTCACAGAAGTTTTTCAAAGTACAAAGGTCATATATCATATTATATATTTCATATTTTAATATTTGTACATATTTTCACTTGGATATCCTAAATAACAAAAGTATATCGTGTATATTTATTTGATTGCATAAATGCTCTTTTTCACAGAATTAAGCACATAAGTGATTTGAACTCTTGGTATGTACATGTACATATTAGTAATAATCTGTTAACACCTATTAATTATCTTTTTAAACAACATAAACACTGCTATAAGCATTACTGAACATAATGACTTGCCATGTTTGTTAGATATGTATAAAGAAATGCTATACGCACAAACAAAGGCAGAGGTAGTAGTAATATATTTGTAATACATACAAGCAAATATATGTTTGTATATCATTTTATTAATTAGTTATTCGTCAGTAATCTCTGAGATGGACAGACGTTTAACTCTTGGCACTATGATTGACTGGGTTTTGTGAAGAACTGAGACTTTAACCTGTGTGTGTGTGTGTGTGTGTGTGTGTGTGTGTGTGTGTGTGTGTGTGTGTGTGTGTGTGTGTGTGTAAATCATTAGTCGGACTGGCAAACAGGTCCTGACTCACTGCTGTGTGTGAAGCAGAACTTTGGTCCACGCTTAACATCATGGCCGAAAGGTTACATTTATGTGGTACAACCTACCAAACTGCAGAGAGGAGATGCCACCCCAAGCCTGAGAGAAATCCCCGCTCTCCAGGTGCTTCAGGTTAGGAGTGCAGGGAGAGTGGTCAGATACAACCATGTCTATATCCCCAGCTCGTAGTGCTGACCACAGCTGCTCCTGAGGGTGAAAACCAGAGAAGAGCTGACCAGAGACACGAGAGCTTCATATTCAGTAATTACACTGTATTTACAAATAAGACAACATCACATGTCTATTTACAAGTGTGGCCAGAGGTTTACAGACACAGATCATGGACATGAATGTCAGGGCCATTTACCCCATTAACACCTGACTTTTTTCCTCTTCTTGCTGAATAATGTCAATTAGATGTTTCCTAAAACGGTCTACTGTCTCTAGCATTGACTGGAAGAAACATTCTCCTCAAGCCCCCTCTGATACAATAAAGATCTCATAGTGGTTTCTATGATGGAGTGATCTCCACACCCTGCTGCAGCAAAGCACTTCCACCACCATGTTTCACAGTTGCTGTGAGGTTTTTGAGCTCAAACGCTCTGGTTGGTTTATACCCAACATGGTCTTCTTTTCCTCTGCCCAAATAATTCAACTTCGGATTCATTTGTCCAAAGGACAAGTCCTGCTCTTTGTCTAGATGGTCTCTGGCAAACTTTAGTCTTTTTGGGTCCACAAACTTCTCCATTCCACTTCCTTGAACTTTTTAAAGACCTTTTCCAAAAATGGTTCTTTATGAAACCCAAAAGGTTCTTTTGTGACATTAATGAGGAAGTTTTAACCAGCTTCACTTAGTTGTAGTAGTATGCAGAGCTAGTGCACCATGATGATGTTTCCTTCAAAACATCTTCTGCACACCACTATCTGCTCCAGGCAGACACTTCTTGAGGATGGACAGGCAAAGTTATAATGCATCTCTCACCTGGTTGGCTATGCCTCGTATGGGTGGGCAGCATTTGAACTGAGTGGCCCGGGCTGGAATGTCCTCTGCAGACAGGGTGAGGTAGTGGTGGGTCGTTTCCACAGTAAGTGGGGCTCCAGCCTTCCTGGCAGTCCGGATTACCTCCAGAGACTGAGCTGAAGATAAGTGCACGATGTGGCACCGAACTCTGCACAGAAAAAAAGTGATGCTCACAAATACTCCCGGTTTAAACCCCTGATTTCAGAGGAAACATTGAATGAACATATGCCCACAAACCTGGACACATAGTTCATAATAATATTACTGTATATGTATGTTCGGAATGATTTTTAAACATAAGGACTGGTCTCAGGTCAGTACTGTGAGTGCTGCCGTGTTAGTTAGTAGAACTGACTGGTACTGCAGGCAGAGTTCAGTGACTGTTCGGATGGCCTCAAGCTCCATGACATCAGGTCTGGATCTTAGGAAGGTGGAGTACTCAGAAGGATCTGAGAAACAGAGGAAAGAGTTGGATGTGACCCAAAAAATTTGGGAATTTTTACAGCAAACCGGGATGAGAAATACTTTTTTTTAACAACATTATAGCAGGAAAACTGAATGAAATAGATACGATTCATAACATCTTCCATTGTAACTCCTGAACTTCAAATATAAGACCCTGCTGCAGCAAAGCAGCCCCAAACCACGGCACTTCCACCCCCATGTTTCACAGTTGGTATGAGGTTCTTCTGCTCAAAGGCTCTGTTTGGTTTGTGCCATACATCTCTTCTGTTCTTCTGTTACGGTGCTAAATCACTTCGGATTCATCTTTCCAAAGCATGTTCTAGAAGTTCTAGATGTTCTCTGTGTGTTCTCGCCTTGCCATTGGTCACAACCCTTTTTTTTCCTTTCATCAGTAAGGTTTTCCTCCTTGCTCACCTCATTAAAATCAGACTTGTTTGGTCTCATTTTGATAGAGAATAGAACTTTATTGATCCCTTATGAGGGTTCCTTCAGGGAAGTTAAGGAATGATGGTAGAAGCTGCACTTTGACATCAACTGTAGGTCCTGTGATGACATTTTAGGATTATTAGATCTTCTTTACTCGTCTTGTGGTTCTGCTCTTGGGCTGAACTTGCTAGGATGGCCTGATCTGCCCATGTTGGCAGTTGTTTTAAAAGCTCTCCAGTTGTAAATGATGTTCCAGACATCTGCATCTACAACCTTCTTTCTGAATTAATTAATTAACAATACATTTTATAAATGAATGTGACTTTTAGTTCAGTATGTTAACAAGCAGTGAAATTATCTTTTAATTACCCCCTTCTGCGAGTGGCTGCTGGACCTCCTTCTCTGCATGGAACTAGAGATAACAGCACCATTAGATAACAATACTCTTTAGATAGTGACTGTGATTTGTGTTTGTAACCCATCTGTTATTAATTAATTAACTCATTACCAATGAATATATCTTATTCTGCTTCCAAACAATTTCCACAACATTGATAAACGATATAGAACTGCAATATTGCAATGAAATGCTAATTCAATTCACACGCTCTCAAACCTTCTACTCCATAAATCTGTTATTATGATGAGCCAGAGTCACTGGACAGGTGTGTGTGTGGACAGCTAGTGAATGAACAATCAGTGACATGGGGGTGATGAAAGAGGGCAGATGGCTCACCAGCAGAACACTCCCTGTCCCCTGGAGATGTCTCATCGTGGTATGCAGATCACTGTCTCTCACATGGGGGAACTCGTCCACTCCACTGTGGATGAGGAAACATTTGAAACCGACCACTCCAGCCCGCACCATGGGCCTGAGCTCGAGCTGGACCAGAGACACACTGCCATTAGAGGAGTGGAGTTCCTAACACAGGCTGGTTTATTAACAGGGTAGTAAAAGGATATATTATAAAAGGATTTATTTGCATTGATTAAACCTCCCAATGTGTTCTGGTCATATTTGACCCACACAGCATGATAGTGGTGTGGATGGAGGTGAATTCTGGCTGGAAGTGGAGACGGCTCTTAGAAGATTGTGTGATTTGGAGTATAGATGTTTTTTCATGATCAGTGTTCAGCGTTGGATGGATATTTCTGGTTGGTGGACTATTCTCTGTCCAGCTGTGACATCAAAGGGTTTAAACACTCCAGCAGCACTGGAGACGCTGCTGATCCAACACTGATACACTAACGTAAAAGCATCACTACCTGGTTGCCAGGAATGACCCCTCCCCAGAATGCCGTGTCCACAAAGCATTGTCCAGTTGCAGCTTGCAGCTTTTCATGGAGGTTCCCAAGAGTAGTGGTTGGTGGGATGCTATTACTGTGGACGAAGAATGTTTTCGTTTCATATTGTGTGAAAAATCACGATGAATCCACCAATTATATGCTCTAAAAATGATCTGCGTGTAAATACAGTGTCTGTATGTGTGTGTTCTTACAGGGGCATGTCCACAATGGTGGTCACCCCCCCTGCAGCTGCAGCCCGTGTTGCGGTCCAGTACCCCTCCCATGCAGTGCGACCTGGCTCATTAACATGGACATGGCAGTCCACTATACCTGGCATCACCAGGCTATTGTCCACATCCAGGACCTGCACGCAGTGACACAGAGAAGACATAAATTCACATATTCATCTTCTGAAAAATGCAAAAATGCAATTCTGAAAATCAAATGCAATTTACAAACCACTCCATTTATCTCCATGAAATAGATTAAATTAATATTCCCCTGCATATGCACGACTATTGGACCCAAAATATCCCAACAGATTGACTATATATTTAAGGTTAAGTTTAGCATGAATTATTGGGTATCTCTGTAAAATGCCTCTGTTTCCAGCAGGGGGCTCTCCTACACCACCTCACCTCTCCAGCTGTGTCCGGTGTGGCTCCTGGATCAGGCAGGATGTCATGGATCATTCCTTCCTTTATGATGATAAGTGCAGGCCTAATCTCCTCGCCAATCAAGACCCTCCGGCTCATTACGGCGCCCACTGTGCATCCTGCCTCCATTTCAGACCTTATGGTTCTTAGCAGACTGTTACGGTTAAAGCTCTGGGAGTGTCTGAGCTGTCTATGAGAGCTGTGAATGCTATGGAGATCTAGGGTCACTGTACCTGCTTATGTAAGAGTTAAGAGATAAGGGTTTGTTGACCTGCCTGACTGTTGGCCAATATAGACAGGTAAAACTGGGACAGTTTTATATATATATATATATAGTTATATTGTATATATATAACCCATTAAGAGTGTAGTACAAAAACAAACAAAGGACTACATAATAACATTCATCAATGGCTCACCAGATCAAATGCTTTAATATGTCATCTGTGTGTGTCCCTTTAAAAGACCATCACAGACATCAGGTCCACAACAGCAATTCTTTAGCTGGATGAATTATTCAGGACTCTGTGCTCAACTGTGCTGAGACAGACAAGCATAGAGAGAGAGAGAGAGAGAGAGAGAGAGAGAGAGAGAGAGAGAGAGTCAAAGTGAGCGTGATGTCGTTTCTGATTGAATACAGCCACACTCACAAAGCCTTGGCCATATAATCGGAAGCTGTTTCACCTTTTTGTCCTTTAACTTTAAAGTCGTGTTCTATTGATCAGTGTCTCCATGCAAGACACAGACACCATCAGCGCTGGCTGTCTAAAGAAATTGCTCAAACTTAAGTGACAAACCAACTGGCCCCTCTAATGTAGCCCCTGTAATGTTGGAATGCTGAACTCAGATATTCAGATTGCTATATATATATATATATATTAAACATTAATAATATTAATAACAATATATGAGGCATGGGTGGTTCAGGGTTAAGATCACAATGTGTGTGTATGTGTGTGTGTCATGTGTTGTGTGTGTGTGTGTGTGTGTGTGTGTGTGTGTGTGTGTGTGTGTGTTAGATAAATCTATGGCTCACCAGATCAAATCCGTACAGAATCATCCGTATATAAAACCAGATTGTTCCTCGTCAATAATGTTATCCAGTCCCTTTTGTATCTTTTAGAAGTATTTAACTGAATGATTGGCCTCCAGTTTTCTATATCTCGTCCTTTTTGCTTGGGAATTAATCTTATAAGACCTTGTTTCAAGGATGAAGGTCATTCTTGAAACACACTAAATATTTCACATATCAAAAAGGGGCATTAAAGATCCCATGCACTTGGATTGGTCGCCTTGTCAACGGGCTTAAAAAGAGTGCATAGAGGGCGCTCATGAACCCCCTTTAGATTGACAGGATGAGAAATGGGACATTTTTGTTGTGCTCGGACATGTGTACGCGAGGACTACAGGACCTGCACATGTGCCATTTCTGACTGAGGCTCAGGGTCTCTTCTTTTGGGGTGCTGTTGCATGGATGACCCAATGCTCTGACCCTGGATTTCTGTGCTAGGATATGTGAAGTACTGTACCAGTATAAATGACATAATGGCAGATTAAAGTCCCCCAGACACAGAAAAAAATGACTGAAACTCCAACAGAGAGAGAAGAGGGTTTCGCTTGGTTTAGAATTTCTGAGCGATGGGTAGATTTAGTGCAGCGCACTCCGAGCTGTAATGGACTGACTGTAAAAGGCCAATGGCGACATTATCACACTGTACTTAGAGTGCGATTTTATCTCCGCTTGAGGAGAAGAGGAAGTGGCATTGTAGACATAATGGAAGGAGATAAATTTGGAACAGTGAGTGTTGTATGGGGGAGGCGAGCAATGACAGAAGAGAGAGGGAGATCAAATCAAATCAAGATGCTTTGGGCTGAGGGCCGAGGGCCTATACAGGTAGTGCACAAGCAGTGTGTTTGGGAGAGCAGTGACTCAGTCCAGCTGAAACCTGAGTGGCATCTGCCCAACCCACTGTGGTACATTCTGGATGCATCGCCTAGTAATTCGGCCCCCCTGCGCCCCTCCCCACAACCCTATTGTTCATGAACAAACCAGACAAAAGACACAGACACACACACACACACACACACACACACACACACACACACACACACACACACAAGAGAAACAACGCGGCATCATTAATCCAGTGAGCCTGATGTTGTTTTTTCAGTAACGCAATAAAACAAATGGACATTTGATCTTCATTTGAACTACGCTGATAAATGGAGATGATATAATAAACACATATAACCGAAGAAATGTCTTTTTGAAATTTGTTAGGACAAATCCACATTTATTACTACTTAAAATGCCTAAAATTAAAATCAGGTGCAGCACATCAGTCTTAGACTTTGAAGGAGGCTCTCTAATATAAACCTTAGATTGTTGAAGCGGGTGGGATCACTTCCAGAGTCTGGGAAAGGATTTTAAAAGGTTGCTAAAACACTTCACAGCTGAAAGAATTCCTCTTGGAGGAGCGGGAAATTCATTTTTCATTCAGTGTCAGAGACTGGCTGATAGTTATTTCAGCAAAAGGAAGAAATAACAGATCAGGGATCCTCACAAGAAAATTGCATTTCTATTAATTCCATTTTGTAAATGATGTTTAAAAGACATTGTATCAGTTGTGCGTGTTTAGTTATATCACCTTCATCACCAATAAAGTTCAAATGAAGATCAAATGTCCATATGTTAGGTCAAAGGTGTTCATTGCATGTCCTCCATTTGTCACGACTGTCCATTTTGTCCATGCATAACTGATATGGTATAAGACGCTTTTTTCATGATCGGATAGACTTACTAATGTCCCCTCTTTCTATAGTAAACTGTGTTTGCTCACAGTGTCACAGTTACATTCAACGGCCTTCGAGCATGTAATGCGATCAAGCCAACAGCTGACTGTGAGTCTCATTAAGATTTAATTCTAGGGAATATGTATTTACAGAAATGATCTGTTTTTAACAGTACTAGTTTCAATTCTGTGGATATAAGCTAATTGCAGCATCTAACGATTGCATAATAGGAGGCATTTCCTCAATGGTTTTACATCCATTTAGGCCTTAATTCAGATTCTTTTGAAATTTGAAGCCTGAGCTGAGTCACACAGAGTGGGGAATTAGTGTCAGATGGGAGTGCCTTTATTGTGAAAGCATTACACAGCCCAATTTCAGCAGGATTTCGGGGGTGAGCAAAGACCGATATGCTCAAAGAGTTTGTGAATTGAGAGTAATCCTACCCGAAAGCAAATTCTCCCTGACAGAGGAAAGGGAGAAAAGAGGGCAGTATGCATAACCATGTTGCGAGACCACTGAATTAATTATGACTTTTAAGTGCGCCACTGAAGTTTATTAAGTATAGTTATGCTGTCTGACAATTTCAAACTCATCCCTGTTCATCTCTTGACTCGACCTGTCACAATATTTATCGACTTTTCATAAAATACGTGCAATGAATTGACAAACAACAACATGGATGAGTTTAAAAATTGAAGCATTGTTCTGGACCAGGGGTCAGGAACCCCTGGAGAGCTCCTTCCGGCAGGTTTCAACTCCAACCCAAATCTAACACACCTCATTCAACCAATCAAGACCTTCTGAAGCCAGTAGTTAGTTGGACCAGGTGAGTGAATTAGGGTCGAATCTTGTCTGCAGGAAGGTCGCTCTCCAGGAGCAGCGTTGGGGACCCCTGGTTTGGACCTTACCTTTAGGCTACTTGCTGTTTAAAGGTTAAGTAAAGGTGCACATTGATCCACACATACACACTAGTGAATTCACACACTAGGTGGCAGTGAGCACACATGCCCGGAGCGGTGGGCAGCCCGATCCATGGTCAGGAGTCGAGTCTCTCAGCTCAGGGATTCGAACTGATAACCTTCCAGTCACCGGGTGTGCACATGATATTGTGCACTATCACCTGACTATGTTATGCATGCTACTGGAAGCTTCCATTAGGGGGCAGACCAGAGAACACTGACCAAGTTTCACTTTCGAGCTTAAACCTTTCTGGTATGTTTATGTTGCAGAGTACTGCACTGCCCCCTAGAGATTTGTGTACTGCACCTCACATACACATTTCGTTAAAGGTGTGCACAACCAACTTGCCAAACGGACGCTGGATATGTGTACTATGTGCTATTTAAATTTAATTTCTAATTATATAATTAAATACAGTATGTTTCTAGTCATAGTTTCAAGAAATAATATTCCAGTGTCTGAACTCTATTAATAATTTAAAGTTTATTGTTATTTATAAGGGTGAAAATGCATTTTTGTTCTATTATATTATCATTAAATCAATGGCAAAAAATTGGTCAGGTGACAGTTTGTTTATGACAATTATTTTTGGGATGTAGTCCGAATGACAGGTCTACTCCACTATTCAGTTAGCATGCCTTCATTAATTCCTATTTATGATTTAAACCAAGGCTTTCATCTGTTTGAGGGAGGGGCTTGTTTCATCCATTCAAAAGGAGGGATGTCCACCCATCCTTTCGGAATCCTATAGCTATCTTATTGGAGTCCCATCCGACTTCAATCCTATTATGTGTTGTAGAGCAAACCTGTTAGATATCAAACCAAATCATTTTAATAACATTAAGTGATAGACACACAAAGAAGCAATTAAATAAATAAAAGGACAGACTGTTAGACACCAAGATATAGAGATTTGTCTCTTTGAAAGATGTAAATAAAGTCATTTGGTGTGAAAAGATTCACTTACCAAGAGCCTTTCTTTACATTTATATTAATAACCATATCTTCAGTAACCACGTCTTCAATAGCTTAAATTAAAATTCTTCTTGTTTGTTTGTTTATTATTATTGTTATGCTGCTTACATACACTTTGTACTAATATTGTCTTTTATTTGTCCTATTTAGAAATACTCTGAAAAAGAAAAACAGGCTCCAGGAAGATCCAGACATGCTCTTTTCTCCTGGGAAAGTGGCTGTTGTCTACGTTTAAGGTACACAGTTACACCTTAAGGACCGTGTAATACCTCTGAGGGTTTATTTACATTGTGCCTTGGAGAACAAAAATGTACTTGTACAGTAGTTATTTTTGACACTGCATAATGCACATATACTGTAGCTCTATGGAACGATTATGGAACAATACATTTCCTTATAGGACTGCTGTGCTGTTGGGAAGGAAGTAATATACATTATATATAAAAATAAGACAGATCTGATCAATAATTATTGATCTACTCATACAGAAGTGGTGTCTCTCAGTACGGCGTCGGGTTTAACGCAACGCGCCAGACGTCTCTGCATGGAGTTGTAGAGGTTCCTAATGGTGTCCTGTGATGGTCCATCCCATGCAGCTTGAATGTTCTCACTCAGTTCTGCAGATGGTGTGGTAGGCTGAAAAATCCCTTTGCTGAAAGAATTCTGCATGGAGGAGTGGGAAAGTCGTTCTTCCAGTCGATGTCACAGATTATAGGAAGCATCTGATTGACATTATTTCACAGAAAGGAGGAAATACCAAAATTAGGGGAGCTGGTGTCCTAACTTTTTCCTCACAAGAATATTACATTTCTATTAATTACATTTTACAAACTATGGTTAAAATATCCCTATAAAAAGTCTCATGGATGCTATAGACCAACCAAAGCTGTGTTATTGTGTGTGCCATTTACTCTAGGGAATCTAATCTCTCTCTCCCCAGCTCTTCTCCCTCCCCCTTTCACTCCCCTCCTCTCTCTCTCTCTCTCTCTCTCTCACTCACTCTCTCGCCCTGTCCATGCTGCTGCATTGATGCTGCTGCCTCCCTCAGCGATGATGTCACTGGCTCACTCAGGCTCAGCATCCCTGCTCTAAGCAGTCGGCAGAGCCATTTTGGCTTCTTTATTACAGAGTACACACAGTGCTCTGCCCATCCAGCCTTTCCCGGATCAGGCAGGCCTCACCGGGAACCCAGACTATCCCTCACTTACTGACCATCTCTATCTGGGGAGAGAGGACAAGGGGGGCATTCATCTGATCCTCCGAGGCAGGGGCTTTTAAAGCCAGACAAAGAGGCATTATTGGGAGCACATAAGCAAGTGCAGCAGCACTGGAAAGGTAAGAGCTGTATTTCTGTTTGCCTTTGGGCAGCAGGACACTGCAGATTTAATGACCAGGCTGTTTGCTGTTGGGTCACCCGGGTAGAATGACTGTGGGTGCGGCTGTTCAGAGGCCATAAACAAACTACAGCCAGTCACGAGTATGGGTGGGATATGGTGTGTGGGACACTGTAATGGGTACAGGTTCTTCAGTTATTTATGGTGTGTGTGGGTTAGGGGGGGTAGGTTATTATGATTAGTAGAGTGCGTGATACATGCATAGTCATCCATGGTGTGGGCAGCAGTGTGGCAGGCTACCAGTCCACAATGTATCATTAATTGACGTCATAGGCCTAACACTTGATGAGACGGGGTCTATCCGGACAGGACATGACCTTTCATTTTTATATATGACTGTGAGGATTGGAGTGGTGGCAGCCAGTCTGATCTGTGTTCAGAGCTTGACCAAAGTCCAGCAGCGCGTTAATTGTTAATATAGCTTGTTCCGAAAACGTAACGAAAGCTGTGTATTGAGAAGAACCTTGACCAATGGTCATTTCATGTTTTCCAGTACAATCCTATTGGTTGCACTTTTTTGTCTCTGTTATAATCCTATTGGATTATTAAAGATCAATGGTCTCCCTCATGAATTTATGAAATATAGAATCAAACATGATGAATTATGAGTTATTTAGTCATATGCATTAATTATAACATAATTAACATAACGGAAAGGACACACACACACCCACACACCCTCACACATACACACACACACACACACACACACACACACACACTCACACACCCTCACACACACACACACACACACACACACACACACACACACACACACAAACACACACATGCGCGCGTGCACACACATGCACACACACACACACACACACACGCACACACACACACACATTTATATAAACATAAAATACATTAATACAATTTAAGTGAACAGATATAGATAGTAAACCAGATAGATTTATAGATAGATATTGATAGTGATATTGATATAGATATTGATATTGATATTGATATTGATATTGATTATAGATATTGATATTGATATTGATATTGATATTGACAGTGCCTACCTGAGGTATCCCATTACTGAAAATGAAAAAAGGATTTAAGTTATATGTTTTACATTTTAAATTTATTGTATATGAATTGTATAATCGGTGTTATTCTATTATTATAGGATTCAGTGGAAAACAGTGACACACACATACACACTAGTGAATTCACACACTAGTAAGCATGCATGTCCAGAGTGGTGGACATCCCTATCCACGGCTCCCAGGGAGCAGTCATGTCCTCCCAGTTCAGGGATTTGAACCGACAACCTTCCTTTCACATGGCTGTGCAGTGTATACTACAACACTTAGCTTAGACTTACGAACGTCTTGACTGTATTTGCATTTATTGCATTTATTTGCATTTCTTCAGACATATGTACAAAGTGGAAGCTGTAAATGGTCAGGTTAAACCAGAGGAAAGTAGAGGTGGGCGATATGTTGTAAATATCGATGTATTCCAAACTATTTTTAAACAAGATAAAAAATCATATCATAATATCATTCAGTGCAGTTTGCTGAGTCAGTGTAATATTTCAGAGTGTGATTTTCTTATTTATTATTTAAAAATGCATACCCCGTTAGCAGGAGTGCAGCAGCCCACTGATGGCAAAACAAACGATATTTATGTTATATTATTAAATTCATTAAATGGAATTATATTATTTATTATCTTTCATTTTACTGAATCATCGTATTTATTTAATCTTTTTATTTTAATGTATTGTCCAGTTTATTCCTTTTCCTTCTTTCATTATCTGCTGTAAATTAATTTAGTAATGAATTTTCATCAATCACAGTGTCAACAACAGCAGGTTTGGTCTGTATTTTTTTTTTTTTACCCTCACAGTTGTTTATATTACTTTTCATTGTTTTTTTTTCTATAAAAACTCATTTAAAATCTGTTTGTGATGAGGAGAATTAAAACTGGTTAGATCTTGCTCACAGGAGGAATAATCTGGGTGATCTGAGGGTGGACCATCAGTGGAAAATAGTCAGTGGGGTGTTGACCTTATCACGCCATCGGACCAATATATTACATATTACTTGGATACACAGATATTTACTATTTCAGTATGCACCATGTTTAATTTTACTATTACAAATTAATACTGATTAATGTTAAGGTTTCTATCCTCTGGTATCATAAACCACCATTTCTCTTAAGCATATCACGATATGAGTTTTGTGGTCATATCGCCCAGCCCTATTGTAAAGTAGAAAGCATTCTATTTATGTCATTTTTGTTGTGTATTACAGTTTATTATTGGTTTAATGTCAATCAGAATGTTGTATAACATAAATACAAGTTTGTCTAAAATGAGTAGATCTAACATTTGGGTTGACTGTGGTGCTACAGCCAAACAAACCCAACCCAAGTAATAAGCTTGCTGTTTAATAAGACATAAAATAATGAGCATGGCTTATTTCACTTCAGCAGAATGTGAAACAGCATGACATTGCTGTAGAGAGAGGATAGCAGCCTCCCTTGCAGCCGACACACACAAGATGGCACATTGTCTTATTCAGATAAATCTCCAGGGTAATAACAAGTATGGCAGTAACAGCACCATGCTGTGTATCAGCTACAGAGCTCGTTAAAATAGAAATGAGCGACTCCATTTTGGTCATCCACCAAGGCTGCACTGAACTCTGGGTGTGTGTTATTGGGCCATTGTAATCCTAGGAAGCGCACTGACATTTAGCCAGACTTGCAGTTCTTTTGTTGCTGCCGGACCTGGTATCTGTCCCTCGGAACCCGTAGCTGACTCGGCATGATCTTTTCATGCTCAGATCATACACCCTGGCCCTCTGCTTTCTCAGAGCAGTGAGATACTGTACATCAGTGGTTCTCAAACCGGGGTACGTCTTCCCAAGGTGGAACACCAGATGAAATCTGAAAAATTGCTGCAGGGACCAAAACAAAGTCTAATTTTATTTAATAACAATTGTTTGTCTTGAATGCTTAACCTGTTAGACCCCGTATGTAAAGAAACTTAGTTTTCTGGACTAGGGCTGCACAATATATTGTTGGAGCATCGTCATCACAATGTGTGCATGCACAATGGTCACATTGTTGTATGGCAATGGAAAATTCACACTGATCTCATTTCCAGTGACTTATCTAGCAGATGCAGGTTTGATCTACCCAATATCATGTACTTTCCTCCATTTTTAATAGACAGAGTACATTATGATATATTGGAGAAAGTCCTGTATTTTTAATTTGCAATATATATCGCAGAACAAACCTTTTTTTCTTGCATCTTGCAGCCTTATTCTGGACCTCGAGTTCCCATTTCTCTCATAACTGAAGTATTATGATAATTAACATTATAGGACCTACAGTAGAACCTTGGTAGACTCCGCAAGATATGCTAAAACAGTTACTAATTCACAATATTCTTTGCATTAGGATTAACAGCTGAATAATTAACCTAGGGTTCAAGAGGAGGCTATGTAGATAATGAAGTGGAGACTGCGGTCTAAACCAGGAGTGTCTGGACACTGGCCCTGAAAGTTTCAGGTTCTATAGTTCTGAATATTTTTTAATGAGCCCTGAATTTTATAATTAATCAACAGCCAGGGAGCCTCCCAGCCACCCCTGGTTGATCCAAAAACATAATTACGAATGAATGCTGCCCCTCGCAGAAGAACTCAGTTGTGTCCTGCCAGTCAGGCGACACCCCTGGTGTAAACACTGTACACTACACTGCTGCACGCTCCACACTTCTGAGACGTCTCAGTAGACTTACTACACTGACCAACCACAAGTAGTCAATCATCCTACCACACTGCCTTACAGATCGCAAAAGCAGATAGACCCCACAGAGTTGGACAGGAACCACTGAAAGGGATGATGAGTGATGTGGGAAAGGTCTAGTCTGGGGTATTCATGTGAATGTGATGGCTTGTAGGTGGCACACGGAAGTTATACTTTGATCATGGGTGGTACGTGGACTTCAAAAATGTGAGGAGCACTGCATGGCCTGGTTGCTGTAAGGAGGGGAAGCAAATATCAGATGTCTCTTAATCTTTATATATGTCATTTAATTTCAGAAGAAAGGCTGTCTGGGTCAATATTCCCTTTGCCATCGTCTAGCATTTGAATTAAATGACTAAATTATTCAATTATTAATGATTTGAATTGTTAAACATCAGCTATATGGCTTGCAAATGTTTCGGCCTTGATATGGCAAGTCCACATTTACCCTTTTGCTTGGCTGGAATCAAATGCCGCAGGTGCTCTGCAGGAGCATTATGATAATTATAATAAAAGGTTGCGCTGGATAATGTGACATTCCTCGTCCTCACTATTTTTTTTTTCCAGCAGGTGTGAACATTGGTCTGGGAAGCACACAGTGGGACACACATAAAGAGGCACCATGGCAGGGGCCTCGGTGAAGGTGGCGGTGCGGGTCCGCCCCTTCAACTCGCGAGAGATGAGCAAAGAAAGCAAGTGCATTATCCAGATGTCAGGAAACACAACCAGTGAGTATTATCAACGTGTATCACTCCTGAGTGATACTCTCGCAAATCATCTACACCTTCCACACAGTGCTTAAGCTTGAAGCCTCTTAATATGTGATGAATTCCCTGTAAACGGGCATTTTTTAGAGCTATTTTTTTCTTTAATGTCCGTCTGTTGGATTTAAGGTGGGCAGACTAAATGTGTCCCATCTGACATCATATCTGTCAAAGAACCAATCAGAGTTAGTGATCTCTATACATCACCTAGCTCGTTTCCCCTACTTCATGTAAAAGCTGCTTCCATCAGCACATTAATCAACCTACATCTGCCACTCATTAAAACTTGTTTAAGCTGTTCATTACTCTGTGTGCTAGTGGAAGCTCAGTTAAGCTCTGTGTTTGAATGAAAACCCCAAGCAAATGTCAGTTGGAGCTCCGTGTGCAAATGAAAGCTCTGAGCTAGTTGAAGCTCCGTGTTCAACATGCACTCCAGTGTCTTTCCCTCATTATTCGATAAAACAATGTGTAAAATCCCCCACGAGGCTGAAGTTATTCTCCAGTTTCACCTTAAATTGTGCAGAATTTACAGGAGTAACTGTAGCAATAATTTAAGGTGGAATTTTAGCTCCACTACACTAGAGGATCTGTGTGTAACTGTGTTATCCTCCAGTGGCTTTTTCCATTGGGTTGGAAACCCTAATATTGTCAAAACTGATTCAGCGTTAGATTCAGATATTGTTTACCATGTTTCAGAATGAAAGAAACCCTGAACATTCAGCACCCTTTTCAGCACAAATACAGACTATTGGCTGTATCTGTGATGATTTCATATGCACATCCATTTTAAGATGCTGTTATGACCGAGCAGTTCACTGATCGCTGGACTGGACAGAGATCTGATCTGACATTCGCTTCATATATTTATCACAGTCGGGATAAAAGTGGGACAGAAAAACACACCGTAGAAATGAATGCAGTAAAGAGAGACTCACAGGATTTGGGCCAAACATAAGGCTGTTTGACATCTTCACTAAATATCTCTGGAGGTTAAGCGCCGTAATTTTAGCATCTCGAAAACAAGTGTAGCTGGTCCTCACTCTGATCTTCACTAAGCATGTTTGGAAAGTGAATGTTTGTGCTTTTGATCATTATAGGCTGTTCATGTTTACTGTAGTTTTCCCCTGGAATATGTGTGTGTGTTAGGAAACCCAGGGAAGGCGAGGAGAACTCGGCCCTTCTGAGACTGAGGGAGATTTGATTTCTAGTCTGCAAAGCCATTGGTCAATAATGGATGAGACCTTGTAAAATATTTACAGTTTGGCCTAATTTAGCTTCCTCCCGTCATGGGTGGTTCGAGACAAACAGTATGGCCACCATGCTCTCTCCCTTGCAGCATGGTAGGCCAAGAAGTGTTGAGATTTCTCACAGAGTTTCCATGTACATTGCATGTCAAATCGGATCATCAGATCAACAGAAACATCTGCAGCAACAAAGTGCAGACCACTGGTTGGGAACACCCGTGTTTGCAGCATGCTGACAGCTGCTTTAAGGAACAAATGGGGACTTAATTATGGTGGATGCAATTCTACACCACAGTGCCGTTACCTAGCTCGGGATCACGCTTGTGTGGGTGGAGTATTGGATGGCACGGGATGAGGAGAAGGTTAGCATTCCAAGAGAATACAAAATAAGATGCAGAGAATATGTGTTCCACAGTTTTGTAGACTCACTGAAAGTATTCATTTGTATTAATATACATTGTTTTATGACTTCTCTGTGTTTTCTCTGATTGCTTCCACTGTCATCGTAACGTCACATTGGGTGGTGCAGTAGGTGCTAAAACACTCCGACCCCACCTAACAGGTCTCAGCATCTGTTACGACAGATGTCTAGAGTAGTGATATCCATGAATCAGGATTGGGGGACATTCAGACCTTTTTTAATGCAACACTGTCAACTAATTAAATCTCAATCCAGTTCTGAGTCATGGTGTTCCGAGAACCATATGGTGACCTGAAGACACCATCAATGGACATTTATAGCTGGCAGCCATGAGGAATGTCTGTGCCTCTCTATATACTAGTTATTTCACACCAGTAGTTGACAAACAACAACAGATATCATTCTATATATATATATAGTGTGTGTGTGTGTGTATGTATGCATGTATACTGCCTTTGCAGTTGTCATCTTGTTTTCTGTTCCAAGCCTAATCAGGAATTTCACTATTTTCCCAACACTGGATCTTAGTCATCGCCCACTATACATGTAGTAATGGTGTAATTGTAATTGTAATTACATCTGCAATGTCCTTAGGGTCCTTCTTTTTAATTCCCTCAATCTTTATTTCTTAATAGTTACAGTAATGATCCTGAAGCTGTATTTCTGACCGTTCTTTGTGCAGTTATTTACTGTATGATTATAATCATGCATTTTTTAAGTGGACTTTTTTTGCACTATTGTAACAGTTAGGAAAAGTACAGTACGAAAGCCAACAGTATTAATATCATGGTATAAGGAGGACAGCCTCAACAATACCAGATAAACTGGGAGACGTCCTAGACGTCCTAGCTGATTTCGTGCCATTAACTTACATTTACATGCTGTACATTTCTATTCAACAGCAGATTTCTCTATGGATTATTTTCTCTTGCAACATTGAAATGCCGTCTCTGTAACGTGGCAAGAGTATGATGTCATCAATGAACTCAGTCCGCTCTGCTGTTGTTTGGAGCGAGTCCAGTCCCCCAGTGTCAGGGTGTAAATGACTGGTTGTTAGCAGGAGTCTGGCCCCAAAGAAGGTCTTTTGTGTCCCTGCGCTGGCTGCTTTGTCCTGACTGTCGGCTGGAGATGGGTCAATAGCTGGGTTCCCACAAAGCCCAAGAATGGCACAGACCAAAGTGATTGACAGTTCTGGCTCATGCGAGCCTCCCTGCTATCGTGGCAGGCCTGATTAGGCTCCTTGCAGCCCTTTAAGCTTTTAGAAAGAGTTTAGCCTTTGGGAAGGAATGCCAGCCTGCAGTGTTGGAGAAGTTCAGTTCCTCTCCCAGTTAGCCCTGGAGAATACCAATGTAAGAAGCATAATGGAGGTTCTTTCAGGCCTATCTGTTAATGTAGGACACGAGCCGTGTCTTTTTTATTTTTATTTGTAAAATGAAAATTATTTTTCCTTTATAAGGTTTATGATATTATTATTTTTGTTTTTTCAAACTTAAGATTTTATCTTTTCTTTATCCTGTAAGATATGTCAGGTCATTTTTGCCTGATGTCTTTAAGACTAGGGACAGGACACTGATCTTGGTACTACTGAATAATGAAAGGTTTCAGAAATTGATGATACTTAAATAAAACACAAGGAATTAATAAAATTAGCATTACTACTAATACAAAAACACATGCCATTTTCGTATTCTAGAGAGAGCGAGAGCAATTAGAAGAGCAGGTTTCTAGTTAAAGTGTCTGTGAGACTTCTCTCCTTGTTGTAGAATGAGTCTGTCTATGGTATATATAGTATATTTAATCATGAATAGTAATGCTAATAATGCACTCTGTGTACCCAGTGTTGGAGTAAGAATAAACAAAACTGGGGATAAAAGGGCCTCTATGTTAGGGCTGCATGATATCAGAGAAAAACGATATTTCAATTTATTCTTCAACATATACTGAAATATAAAAATAGGAATCCAAAACTCAATATTCAACTGTTGAAATATATCACAGGGAAAATAGGAACAGCAAGAAACTGCAAGAAAAGAACAACGGATTAAATTTAACTGTGTGACGTTTCACGTTCTGCGATGTGTCTATATATAATTTAGCGAGTCAGTGGTGTGTGTGCTAAGCTTTTTGCCGTCAAAGAGGCATCTAACTTATGCAGCCCTGAATTTAGTTCTGTGCTTTTTACCGTTGTGTTACAGTATTATGGTCTGTAAGAAGTTTACACAGTAGACACTGTAAAATCTGCAATGATCAGAGGTTTTCAGCGGTCGGTTTCGATTCATTTTTGATTAACTGCCCTGTAGATATATGTATAGATACACATATAGAATTCTTAAAAACCGAACTGCAGTTCATAAAACTGAAGTTCATATTTTTGTCACAATTAAAAAAACTATATCAGAAAAAGTATTGTTTTGGTATCAAAGTCAAAGAATCGTATTGGTATCGGTATCGGATGTCACACAACACCCAGCCCTGTTCATGACTGATTTATTCAAATGACCCCTGTTCTGATTGGCTGCTCTGAACCTTACCAAAAATGTGCCCTGAGCTGAAACCCTCCACCATAAAATAAACCACTGTAGGATTAATAGGCAGATTATTTCAGCATTTAAAGGACAGATCTTTAGAATCAGGCTATCCCAGCAGCTCCATTTCCAGATACCGACTGTATGTCACCGGCTGACACTCCCATGGTTGTTCCTGGTGACCTGAGTCAGGTTATGTGTTGGAGGGGAGAACTCGGAGGGGGCTGTTCTCTAGGGGACTGTATGCGGAATCAACAACTGCAAGACAGCAGAAGGATGTGCCTAAACACCATTTCTAACCAAATCTACTACATTCAGATATACAAGTGCATCTCAAAACATTCAAATATCATTAAAAATCTCGTTCGTGATCACTATTCCAAATAAAATGTCATGTTTTATGATCTAAATTCATTACATGTAAAGTGACATATTGAGCCGTTTTTGTGTTATTGTTTGGCTTATAGCTCATGAAAACCTGAAATCCAGAGTCTCTGTCTCTGATTTTACATCTATAAGGTGGGACAACCAGTTAGTGGGTGCGTTTAACAGAGTGGACAGTGAGTGGACACCGTGTTTAAGCACACCAGCAGCACTGCTGCGTCTGTTCCACTCATACTAGCACCAGCCTACCATGACAGTGTGGTGGTCCTGTGGGATCCTGTAAAGAGCCTGGTTCTGTTTGGATTTATGGATTACAGAGAAGGTGAAAATTAGAGCGTTGGTGGGGCGGCTGGCGTTTTGCAGCTCAGCTTGTCTTGTTAGACAGGACCAGGCAGTCGGGTTCGAGCTGTTTAAAGTCTGTAAAGTTTATTTTTATTTCTACAGACACGTTTTGCTGAAATCAATAGAAAGCTTAACATTGGCCAGTGGGTCAGGAAGAGCTGACTTGTTCTATGACATGTATTCGCTTGATTGGACAGACCCGCCTGATGAAATGGAGTGTGTGTATTGCAGACTCCTCTTTGATTATCCCAGTGGACACTGCACTCGTGCGGGATTTTTCTCCATAGACTGATAAAAGACTGCAGTCATAGTGACCTTTTGCTTTTTATAGCAGGGGGCTGTAGGATATTAAAGTGCGTGGATGGGGGGGATGAGGGGGATGGGGGATGAGGGGGGATGGGGGGGGGGGGGGGGGGCAAGTGGACACACAGACTCCCATCTGGAGAATCAGATCAGAATCAGGGTTACTTTATTAATCCTAGAGAGAAATTGCAAATTCTTACAGCTGCACCCATCTCTGTAAAATAAAAAAGAAACAGAATAATAAAAATAAAAATAGCAAAGAGAACAAGCAGAATAAACTCTTTGGAACTATATACATGTTACAATAATGAAAAAGCCATGGTTATGATAATAATTAAATATGAACATCCAGAGTTATTGCACAGATAAGCAAAATGAACCAATTGAACAAGTGATGGTTTGTAGTGGTCACTCGTTATGGGAGGAGTTAAAGAGTTTGAGGGCCACAGGTAGGAATGACCTCCTGTGGTCCTCTGTAGTGCACTTCAGTGGGATGAACCTGCACTGAAAGTTGTCCTGTGTCTCATCACTGTTTGGTAAAGTGGGTGGGAGTCATGACAAAGTCCAAATGAACTCCCAAACCCCCCACTACACCTCCCTACACCTCCCTACACCTCCCTGTGCACATCAGTTATAATTAAAAATACCCCCTCGTTCCTCATTATGCCTGATTCCATAGGAGGTGCAGTGAATGTGGAGAGAAGGGTGATGAAGCAGAAAGTAGGAGACAGCAGAGGACGAGGGGGCGAGGAGAAGGCTGATACAGCCCTATACACTCACTCAGGCTGTGTGAGAGAACCGGTTCGGTTCTGTCTGAGAGAACCAGTTGGTTGTTTTAACTGGTACTGAGGTGGATGAAGTCACTGGTTTAACGCCCTGTTTACATGGCAATAAAACCTAATCATAGACTCAGAGATGAGCTGGAAAGCAAACACTCTGCCATCTATGAAAAATTCAAGCGTCTTCACGCCACATCACTAACAGGGAGTTGATTGGCCAGGCAGCGGAAGCCCAACCCATCACAGTTTCCACTACCAGAGGATAGTCGTATCTCACCGGGCTCCTAGCAACTGGTCTGCAGTCTCAGAGCTCAGTGCAATAAAATGAGCAACACACTGCAGTCCACAGTTAGTCTATCTCCTCTCACACGTTTCCCTGCCACACATCATGGATCAGGGCTGTATAATCAGGTGATATACTGTTCCAGATCCATGTCTCAGACATAACATTATGTCCTTGCAGGAGCACTTTGTAGTTCTGTAATTACAGACTGTCCATCTGTTTCTTGGCATACTTTCTTAGACTCCTTTCATCCTGATCTTCAAAGGTCAGGACCCCACAGGACCACCACAGAGCGGGTGGGTCATTCTCAGCACTGCAGTGACACTGACATGGTGGTGGCGTGTTAGTGTGTGTTGCTCTGGTATGAGTTCATCAGACACAGCAGTGCTGCTGGAGTGCTTAAACACGGTGTCCACTCACTGTCCACTCTATTAGACACTCCTACCGAGTGTCTCCACCTTGTAGATGTAAAGTCAGAGACAGCTCATCTGTTTCTGCACAGTTTGTGTTGGTCGTCCTCTAGTCCTTCATCAGTGCTCACAGGACGCTGCCCACAGGACGCTGCCCACAGGACGCTGTCGGCTGGATACTTCTGGTTGGTGGACTGTTCTCAGTCCACAATGAGAACCATGAGTTTTTGCAATATTTTGGGTATTTTAGAATGCTTGCATTTATTGTCCCACAGATGTTTATATTTGATTGAATATATCAAATTTTCCACATTAAAAGTGCAAATTGGTCTACTGGTTATGCAGCTTTATTGAAGGACCTCAATGCTAAAATGACCTACACACAATTGCTATGAGCTGTGGTCACTGTACATTATTCCCTTTGATCACTGTGAATCACCAGCTGGGGAGCCATTTGGTACATGCTGTGGTACCTTCTGACCCACTCTGCTGTACATGTTCCTGAGAGAAGCGTTGAGACATGGCTGAGTCTGCGGCACACTAGTGAAGTCTGTAGTCCCCAGGGTTCTGATATGCTATTATTGCATGTGCTTGTCTGTACAGTCAGTAATTTTAGCAGCCTTTAAAGACAGACGAGTCTTCACGATGTGCTGGCTTTCAGGACTGTGGGCTTTAGTAAGGCAAGAGAATGAATTATTTCACTCCAGCTGTTAAAGATCAGGGCATCTTATCTTATGTAATGTGGTCTACAGGGTGTTTCATATGTATGGTATTTAAGATGAATAGATTTGCCCCTGGCTGAGCTTTACCAGAGCTTTATTATTCCCTTTATTAATTATGAGCAAATCTGAATTATTTAACCCATTTTGCTGGAAATATTTTGCCTAATTGACAGTTATTCCCTACTGGAGCAGTTATTCCACCCAGCAAATTAAAAGCGACAGTAATGGCTTTACTACAGTCACATTAAACTATATTGAGAGATGAAGGTGGTTTAACTAAACACTGAAACTAAAGAAACGTCTTTTAAACCTCAAGGACTTCGTTAAATGTAATTAATAGAAATGCAATTTTCTTCTGAGGAAGAAGTTAGAACATCTATTACTTAAAATGCCTAAAATTAGAATCCGGTGCAGCACATCAGCTGCAAATGAATGAACCATCGCTGGAGGAGGCTGTGTAATTTAAACCTCAGACATGAGCTTGGTTTGCTCTTGATTGTTGAAGTGAGTGGGATCAGCATGGCGAGATCCAAAGAGCTCTCTGAGGCCTTCAGAAAGAAGGTTGTTTGGGGTGGGATTTAAAAAGATCTCAGAACAATTACAAATCAGCTGTTCCACTGTCCGGAAAAACATTTACAAATGGAGAACCTTTAAAACATTTAAAACTTTGCTGCAGCAGGGTGTGGAGATCTCTCCATCATAGAAACCACTATGAGATCTTTATTGTATCAGAGGGGGCTTGAGGAGAATGTTAGAGCATCTGTACAAAGACTGATGCTGAAACATCACAGAGCATCACCTCCATCTCTCTACATAGTTACGATGAAGATCAAACGTCCATATGTTTGAAGATCTAATGACTGTATATCTGTGAAAGCTGTGAGAGGGTTTAGTTATCCAGGTCATTAGATATATAGCAGGAACGATCAAAAACCCATTGGACTACAGCTAGACCACAGTTGAACCGGATATACTGGTTATAAAAATTGTTTGACAGATTTCAGTTCACTGTCGCTTCACTGCCAACTCCCACACAGAAATGGTGTGATCGTTTCAGGTGCTGTTCTGTCGCTTTCGGCTGTGTGGGATATGTGCAGGATTTTGTAACAGCTTAGCTTGCATTGTGGCTGAGGTGTATTATGATCAGTGTGATGAACTAAAAGTAAGAGGACACTAGGTCTACTCCGGTAGAGCTGATAACTGGGGCAGTGACAAATCTCTGGAGTGCACCGTGTCCACAGGGGGACGGATTACATGATGACATAGTTTCTTTGTAATTGTAAATGTGTGCCTTTGAGGGCGGCTTTAATATTTACCAGATTGATGGCAGCTATTTGTTTTAAACGATGGTAAAATACGGTTAATGCTTATGATGATGTTGAAAAAATGATTGATTTTTTATTTTATTAATTCATTTCAAACTCAGGTGTTCTTCTTGTTTTTGTGTTGCAATTGTACCTTCTTTTGTGCAAATCAGATTTCTTGGCTTAACATCTAAGCATTGGCCGTATCTTTTGGGTGATCACTGGTGATCCCTGGTGATGCCACAGTGATCCAGGCTCAAGAATACAAGGGCCGTTCATTTGTTTCTCACTCGATGTCGTAAAGAAACCATTTTACAATCATACTTTTTGTACTCCTTTGTCCAAGAAACACAACATTTCACGCCGATTAATTACATTTTTCCTGTTCCAAAGATATTTCAGACACAACCTGCATTATCTAGTACTTTTGAGTGTGTGGAACGACTGTTTCATTGTCATGCTTTCATGATTTCTGTTCTAGTTATCTTATGTCTAGGCTGAATTTTCTCATCTATATCGGTAGGACTATAAAAATGGATCGTGTGCGTTCATAAAAAGTTGACCTCTGCACAGGAAACCCTTCATTAAGTGTCCTTAGGAGATATTGAGTGACCTCTGCTGAAGGACGAGGATCCAATTTCACACCCCTGAATCACCCGTGGGTATTCGGGCCTGTTGTGTCTTTTTGGGTCAGAAGGGGCAGTGGGGTGTAGATGAGCCGGTGGTGTATTTCACTGAATGTGTGGTACCCGTCTGTTTGTTTGTCTGTGTTTCTGCAGCAAATACTTTCCACTTCAGTGGTTGAAACAGCAAAACATTAAGAGCTGGATGCCTGAGATTAATGTTCCCCAGAGTGGGGAGGGGTTTTACAGTCAACACACACACACACACAAGCACGCACGCACGCACACACACACACACACACACACACACCCTCACACACACTCTGTCACAGCCATTCAGCCCCCAGCTGAGTTCATAATATTTCATCTTAATGGGAACTAGATTATGAAAACTATCGATTTCCAATTTTCAGGTTGACATAGATTTATTATTTGTTATGATCTGATTTATTTTGGCCATTGGTTGCACTTCTTTTTGTCTGGATCCATCTTGAAACCCATGAGAATGATTCAGCATTATCAGCTCAAAAAACATCCAGCCTGGTCTAAAGGAATTTGTACATATATGACAAATTTCAGAAATTGCGCAATGTTTACAAAATATTGGTCTGATTTCTAACCTTAACCATGAAACCTAAACCTAACTCTTACTCTAACTTTAACCTGAAGCCAAAAACCTTAATAACAGTCTGCTGCCATCTCAAAAGCTTGCCTTGAAGATAGTAGACCATGACCAGTGGCCATGTCGGATCTATCCCCGACTGAAAATGTGTGGGACACTGTTGGACGCACTATCAACACTCCACCTGGTGCATTCTTTATTTTAAGTGGATAGATTTAAGGCATTGGAAAAAAATAAAGGATGACCCTTAGACATGCACGTCCACTGATGTCCAACAGAGGTCTTAGTCAGATGTTCAGATATTGAGCCTGTTTGTATGCCCGCCAGACATGAACATATTTCTGATGTCATATGTTTGCTGGAATATTGCAGGGCTCTCAGTATTTGCCGTCTGCTTTATCCTTTGTCCAAACTGTGCTGTTATTAGTGCAAACATCTTAAGCAGGTTCTACCTAAAGAGGGTCCTTTGTATGAGATTAGATTTTATACAAGCAGATGGATTTTTAAACATGTGGCCCACTGCTCTGTGTGTGTCTGTGTGCCAGTGCCACGTGGGTGCGCAGAGGAATCGTTTAATGATGCCACAGCGGGAAGTGATGACTAAGGCGAGTGGAGGATGAGTGCAGGTGCAGATGGGACTGGTCTTAATGTTGTCTGGAGAACTGGTTTCAGTGTCAGCCACAGTTCAGAGATTGGAAAGGACGTTCATCAGCTTAATGCTTTCCACACCTAAGAGGAATGAGGAACGTCCATTAATGCCAATGTACTTAAATGGAAATGTCCATTAAAGAGACAATGATGTCATGCAGTGAGTAAGAGTTCTGGCAATGGTGAGCGTAACTGTGTGATTTCACTCTCTCTCTCTCTCTCTCTCTCTCTCTCTCTCTCTCTCTCTCTCAACATTTGATCTTCATTTTAACTATTTTGAGAGATTGACATGATTTAACTAAACACATGAAACTGAAGAAATGCAAAATTAGGACACCTTGAGCCCTAATAGCTGGTATCTCCTCCTTTGGCTGAAATGATGTCAGTTAGATGTCTCCTATAACCGTCTCTGACAACGACTGAAAGAAAGATGTTCCCACTCTTCCATGAATTCTTTCAGCTCTGTGATGTTTCAGCGTCAGTTGTGGTTTCTATGATGGAGAGCTTTCCAGACCCTGTTGTAGCATTTTTTGCCCATTTTCTAGGTGTTCTCTGGCAAACTTGACAGTAAGGGTTTCCACCTTCCCTATCTGAGAATCAGTCTTCTTTGATCTCTTTGTAATGGTCAGCGTTGTGGTGAGAGCTACCTATAGGTCCTGTGATGCCATTTAAGGATTGTTGGATCTTTATACACATCTTGTGGTTCTGCTCTTGGGCTGAACTTCCTTTGAAGGCCTGACCTTCCCGTGTTGGCAGTTGTTTGAAAGGTCACCTACTTGTAAAGGAGAGGCAGAGTGGCTTCTAATTGTTTTGAGATCTTTCTGGATCTTGCCATGATGATACCACTCATTTTACCAATCAAGAGCAAACCAAACTAATATCTGAGATTTTAGACAGCCTCCTGCAAAATCCGGTCTCATCATTTACATTTGATGTGCTGCACCTGATTCTAATTTTAGACATTTTGAGAAGTAATAAATGTGGGGTAGCAAGTTCTTTGTGATCAGAGTCCAGTGACTCAGCACTTCCTGAAGCAGCCATTTGTCACGGAGGAGCAGGGTATTATGTGTCCAATGTGGCTCTGTAGCAAGCGACCTAATCCTGCATACCCTAGTGCTGTCCAGAACCGATGAACGATAGAATCATAATATTGTCCAAACCTAGAGTTTGGCATTAATAAAAGAGATCATCTGATACTCACCCGATCTTAAAACAATGCTTTACAAACCTGGAATAGCTCATATTAATTTCCGAAGGACACTGTGTTCTTAGAATAGCACTCACTGGAGCATATATGCAAGAACCTATTGGCACCATGCCTAATGCCAGGTGTGGGCTAGAGGAGTATGAAGCCCCCCAATATTGAGCTGTGGGTCAGGGGAACTGTGATCTCTGGAAAGGTGGTGATCCATCCACCTCATCAGTTCTGTGATGAGTTGAGGATGAGGAGGGGTGGTGAACATTCAAGAAATGGTCAGTTCGAAACAAGCCGGAATAGCTATTGTTTAATATCCTTGAATTTGGGAATAAACAGGGAATGTCCAAATTCTATTTCTATATAGTACCAAACTGCAGTCATAAGTTTAAAAGATTAAAATGGGCACCGACACGTATGCCTGACTGACGTGTGTGTGTGTGTGTGTGTGTGTGTATATATAATCCATTCATGGATATATAATATCAGGGTTGGGATCATAAAATGGCTTTATTGTGAGATTACATTTTATTTCTACTGAAATATGGATTGAAACTCTTACTCCTACTTTCTCTCAGAGCTATTTCTCTCTTTTTAATATATAATCTTTCATAATGTTTAATAATCTGTGTTAACAATAAAATGTTTCCCCTTTGATTTTTTATAATCGTTTATTTGTTCAAATGGTTCTTTAAGTTCTTTAATGAAGAACCCCCTTTGAAGAACCCCTTTTTTAAGTTGGTACTAGTACAGACAAACACTAACTCACTCGCTGTTCTGTCTTTCAGCTATCCTCAACCCAAAAGTTCCCAAAGAGACCAAAAGCTTCAACTTCGATTACTCGTACTGGTCACACACCTCGGTGAGTACTGGGGGACAAGAAAGGACAGTCGCACTGTTTTATTTATTTCATAGTCTTGCATTGCGTATGGATCAGGTTGGATTATGTTGACCTATTGCTGTTTGTGATGTGGCCTGAAGAATAGAATAGAATTGTCTGGGAGCCAGTTATGGACTGCAATGGCAACTATGGTGGATGCAATGAAAATAATGCACAAAATAACCCGTTTCCTTCAGTTTTTAGCGAATCCTAAGGCACAGCTACTCTGTTTAGTACAAAATTCCAATACCAAATCATCAATGTGGCAAAACTTTGGACACTCCAGTCATTGAAACGGGTCAGATTTATTCATTTTTGACATCAGACTTAGATTAGCAGACGAGGCCTGAGGCATGTTGCCGATTATAATTAGGAACTGTCAGCTGAATGAATGTTCCTGCTTCATATATTGTCTATCATGTTTGCTAATACTCATCAACTACGGGCTGTTTATAGCAACTGTCTTATAATCTGAAAAAAGGTAATTGATGCCCAAAAGGCCGGACAATGATATAAGAAGCGTTTTTGTTTTTTTGTAATCAGTGTAGAAGGTTATTTAATAATGCTAGATCAGGGTAACTGTGAGGAGAACTATTCATATGCTGGTAAGGAAGGCAAATCGAAACCACCACATGGTTGCCAATAACCGGCAGGAAAATGTAGTTAAGCCTAAATTTAATTGAGGCTGATGCACCATTCCAGTGCGCAATGCTGCTTACAGAAACGAAATCCTTATTGGAGACTCATGATTACGATAGGAAGCCTTATCTGTGACTTCATTTCAAATCCCAGTGATTTGAACTGTGTTACACAAAGTTTAGAAACGTCTGATCAGTTTGGAAACTACTGCTGTTGACTGTCAAACATTGTAGGCGCCTATGAAAATCAGGAATGACAGTCAACAGTCAAGGAAAGCAAATGTTTCCTTGCTCAGTAAAACACTACGATTTAGAAGAAATACAAGTATAATTAATGCAAACAGTAGTGTAAATATTCATGCATCAAGATATACTTTATTCATGATATAAAAATATGATATAATATCACTGAACGATTTCATTTACTTCCAAACAATTGGGTGGTTTGTGTGGAAATGGTTTGGTTTCCAAAGGAATGACACTCTACAGAGTACAGTCTTGTTCAACTGATGTTGTAGAAACATTGTAGTTAAAGGTTACTATATAAATATACAGCCTGCTGTTTCTGCTGTAACCGATAATATATCTCCATTTCTCTTATGCATATCGAGGTATATGTTTTTTTTGTCATATCGTCCAACCCTCTGGCCTCCGATGGCAAGCAGCATGAGCTGGTATTCAGTCTTTCAGCTATAAAAATGTATGTCTGACAAAAGGCAATGCCCTGGGAAAGTGACTCAGAGTAACTACATATGATATTCATATAAATACAAAGGTACCCAAACAGCTCCACAATCTGCTTTCCATGCATTACAGCTAATCCTTACCTTGTCCTGGTGGTAGGTTGTTATCTGTGAGGGTAGTAGAGAGACTCTGTCACTCAATAAATTCAATAATTTATCAATTCTTATTTTGCAGTATGCTTTTGTCAGCAGTTCTTGAGCTCAGTGAGTGTCAATGGTTTAACTGGACTGATTTGTCCCTGTGTCCGTTATGTCCTTGCAGCCTGAGGACATCAACTATGCCTCTCAACAGCAAGTATACAGAGACATCGGGGAGGAAATGTTGCTCCATGCCTTCGAGGGCTACAACGTCTGCATCTTTGCATATGGCCAGACCGGTGCAGGAAAATCATATACGATGATGGGCAAACAAGAAAAGGACCAGCAAGGAATCATCCCACTGGTAAAAACCTTAAAAAAAATGAATTTAAACATAGTCCCTCTAGAAAGTGCTTTACAGTACCTTCTTTCTACACTCACTGTCCATTTAATCAGCTCTTCTGACCACATGGAGGCAATAATCACAGACTGTAGTTCATCTGTTTCTCTGCAGACTTTATTCTCCTCATTTCACCCTGATCTTCAATGATCAGGACCCCACAGGACCACCACAGAGCAGCTATTATGTGGGTGGTGGGTCATTCTCAGCACTGCAGTCACACTCACATGGTGGTGGTTGTGCTGGTACGAGTGGATCAGACACAGCATTGCTGCTGGAGTGTTTAAACCCTGTGTCCACTCACCGTCCGCTCTCTTAGACACTTCTACCGAGTGTCTCCACCTTGTAGATTTAAAGTCAGAGACAAAAGCTCATCTGTTTCTGCAGTTTGTGTTGGTCGTCCTCTAGTCCTTCATCAACGCTCACAGGGCGCTGCTCACAAGACACTGTCGGCTGGATATTTCTGGTCGGTGGACCGTTCTCAGGATGGTGGGTGTCGAAACAAGGTCATAATGTTATGGCGGATTGTTGTACATGCATAAGGACTGCCACCTTTCTATGTACACACTTCTGCCACCTAAATAAGCCGCGTCAAACACCTCTGTGCAAACTCCAAATCAGTCAGCCCTGCACACAGACCTGATGTGGTCAATGTCATATCAAACAGTGTTACGGAAAAAGCCAAACAGCAAGCTGGAGCATGTATACAAACATCTACTCAGCTGCCGGATGAGGGAATAAGATAAAATGGGTTTAAGACTTCAGTCATTAACTCCTCTCTGTCTCTCTTTCATTTTCAACAGCTGTGTGAAGACCTTTTCACCAAGATTAATGACAGCAATAACGACAACAACATGTCGTACTCTGTGGAGGTAAAGCCACACACTCCTTCTCTCTCTACACCATAAAAAACATAAAAGGATCTAAATTTTATCATTCCATACGTGTCCATTCATGCAATGAGTCAACATAGTAAACGAACATCTCTCCACAGTATATGCAGTTGCAGTTGCACTCAGACGGATGCATGTTGACATTTACTGTGAATGGTTTTATATTAAGGAGACATTACATTTCATATTTCAGTGATTTATAGCAGAACGTTCCCAAATATAATCATTTCCAGGTGGTCCTCAGATGGTTCCTTTGGTGTTTCAGGTGAGCTATATGGAAATTTACTGTGAGCGTGTGCGGGACCTCTTGAACCCCAAAAACAAAGGCAACCTGCGTGTGCGAGAACATCCCCTGCTGGGTCCGTACGTGGAAGATCTGTCCAAACTCGCCGTCACATCATACAACGACATTCAAGACCTGATGGACTCAGGAAATAAAGCCAGGTAATTGAGCTGTTCTGCTCTCCAGCAATAGAACACAGGTGTGAGCAAATAACATCACATAACATCTGGTTGATATGAAGCCCCTAATGTGACATCCTGGGTAAATAAAAATAAGCTGTGTCCCCTATTTTGTCAGACGTGGAAATGACGTTTACTGGTCTTTTCATTACAAAAACATGTTACTTTCAAAGCCATGTTAACCCGGGGGGTGGGATGGGAGTGGGTGGGTGGGTGATCATAACCCTGCAGTCTTTTAATGACATAAAAAGGGACAAATTACATTCAAACAGAGCTTCATCTTCATCTTTTTGTTGCAAAAGAACCTGGATGAATTACAATCAAAACACTGCAGACACTGCAGGGACAACACATGCGTGAAATGAATGGGTAAAAAACTAAATTCTGGCAACCTTACAAGAACAAGTAGGTCTAGGTTTTTTTGCTGGACGTTATGTTAAGAGCTCCATAGGGTTGCAGGTCTTCATGGCGTCATTGGCAGGTCAGGATGGTAAAATTAAAAGGTGAAAATAAAAATGCCCAAAGAAACCCTACAGCTGTTTTTGATATCAGCAAATTAGAAATGGAGCTTGTCAAAAAAACTGCCCTTGTTGTCCAGTGATTGTCAGTGGAATGATACAAGTATGCTGATTCAAGATCTCCAGAACCTGCTGCAAACCATGACACTTCCACCCCCAAGGTTCTTGTGCTGAAATGCTGGGTTCGGTTCGCGCAGTGTCCTGTCTTTTTCACAGTTACACTGTCGAAACGTCCCCAGTCTCAGCACTAAAGCTGATTATGTGTAAAAGCTGACTTAAACACTCTCAACAGCCGAGCCGTGGCTCTAATTTTCTCATTAAAAAAGTGATGCCCTTAACCTGTTATTGTGCCATCGAGCTCCATACCAGACAATTACCCTGTTGTGTAACAAGTCAATGGCAGGGCATGCTAACCAGCACCTAATCGGGCGAAACAGATAATTAGACTGTCTCTAATTGGTGTTCAGCTTGCTGAAGCATTTGTTAAAAATGAGCTTGAATTGATTTGGGTTTTCTTTTTCTGAGTGCAATGAATTCTGTTCCCAGCCTAATTACTGTGCAGACTGCAGTGTTATGGAATAATGTGTGAGCTGTTAGCAGAGTCTTTAATATATTACAGACACAGTTTCAGGTTTTTTTGGATCATTAAGGAGTTGTTTGTCTGTGTCTGACCCAGTTGGCCTGTAGATGCATGATTAAGGGTGGATGTTGGGGCTCAGTGATGGGCCTGCTGTTGCATTTGATGAAGGACAATTAACCTGAGGACTAAGTGGCTCTAATGTAACTTTAAATGACAATGTAAGATTTACCAGCACAGTACTAGAGTACTCCGCCCTGCTTATTCAGAATCCTGCAGTGTCTGCAGTGAGTTTCACACTTCGACTAGATCAACGCATGGGTCTGACATTTTGAGCCGAATTGAAGTATTTTGAACCAAACCCAAGTTCAGCTGCAGCTCCCATTGTTCAGAACCCAGATTTGACTGCAGCTCAACAAGACTGTTGACTGCAGACACTCCCATTCGTCACACCACCTATTACCACTTTCCTTTTCCACTTATAAGGCATTATTTGCAAGGGAGGACATGTAAACACAAACAAACAAACAAACAAACAAACAAACAAACAAAGAAGCAAATGGAAGGTAATAAGGAAACACAAAAAGAAATAAATATACCATAAAAATATAATATAATATAATATAATATAATATAATATAATATAATATAATATAATATAATATAATATAATATAATATACAGAATTATTAAGGCAAAGGACGTAATAAGAAGAGAGGAAAACAGAGTTCCGTCTGAATCTAACTCTAACAATGATTCGACCCTCATTGGAGAGGACTTAGAAGGAGGCTGTGTTAATTAAACCACATACATTAGTTTGGTTTGCTCTTGATTGTTCAAGTGAGTGGGATCCCCATGGCCAGATCCAAGGAGCTCTCTGAGAGCAGACTGCAAGAAGCATAACAAAGTCAACAATCCTAAAATGTCAACATTTATTTGAGCACAGTAACAGAAGACATGTGTGGCACAAACCAAACACAGCATTTGAGCACAAGAACCTCATAGCAACTGTGAAGCATGGTGGTGGAAGTGTGATGGTTTGGGGCTGCTTTGCTGCAGCAGGGTCTGGAGATCTTTATTGTATCAGAGGGGGTTTGAGGAGGGTTTGAGGAGAACGTAAGAGCGTCTGTACAAAGACTGACGCTGAAACATCACAGAGCTGAAAGAATTCCGCATGGAGGAGTGGGAACGACGTTCTTCCAGTCGATATCAGAGAGGGTAGATGATTATAGAAACATCTAACAGACATTATTTCAGCCAGAGGAGGAGATATCAGCTGTCAGGGTACAGACTGTCCTAACTTTTGCACTTCTATCAATTACATTTTGGAAATGTATGTCTCAAGCGGGTTTTGTGAAACATGATCATAAATGAAGATTTATGTTGAAGAAATCATGTGTCAGAGTTTGAAATATATGAGATTGGATTAATAGTTCTAACTCTAACTTAGAACATGAGTAAAGTTCCATCATAGTGACTGTGAGGTGTTTATCCTCATCTCTCTCTCTCTTACAGGACGGTGGCTGCCACCAACATGAACGAAACGAGCAGTCGCTCTCACGCTGTCTTCAACATCATCTTCACCCAGAAGCGTCGTGATGCAGAGACGGACAACACCTCTGAGAAGGTGTGTTGCTACTGATGGTTCTAAACCCACCCTGCAAGTCACACTTAAGAGAAGGGAGCACAACCAGGATAGTCCTCTCTCTGCTCAGTGTCAGAACTGAATGGCGGTAGCTGTTTCTGGATCCAGCTTTTGTGTGAGAGGGACCAGAGCATGTTCTTCTGTCACCGTGTTGATGACATGATATGGATCCTATGCATATATAATGACATTTTTACACGTTGTACCAAAAATAGGCATTCATTTCACTTGACTACTTTCTAAAATCTATAGAATTAAACAGAAGTATTTTACAAGCCATCCACACAGAGTGATACACACCCATACACACTAGTGAGTTCACACACACAGTGGGCATCCTTATCTACTGCATCTGGGGAGTTAAATGCCTCTCTGACACCTCAGTCATATCCTGACAGTTCAGGTAATCAAATTGGCAACCTTCCAGTCTCAAGGCTGGTTCCCTCACCACCAGAGGAGAAACCAACCCTAGAACATCCTCACTCAGAGAAATGGCTCGGTTCTGAAACTCTGGTAAAACGAACACATCAGGTGCTTGTGAAACCTCAGAAAACATGTTCCTAAAGGTAGCTATGCTCTTCAGAAGCAAGCCATTTCTGTAGATAAGGATGTTCTGTTGGTTCCTCCTCCACAATGTGGTAAAAACATGATGTTTAATTTAATGTTAGCTCCTTAAACCACAGATGCTGCTCCTTCCTAGGCAGCTATATGGTGTGTTGTGTTCGTAACACTGGTGTGGAAGCAAAATTCTACTGTTGTGACGTCCAATAACTGGACATATTATACTGCTTATGCTGTGTGGTTATTATCACTGGGGTCATCGTATGTTATTAATGGAGCCACAGTTTTACATAGAAGAGGAAGAAACCAACAGAAACCATCCAATAAGGTGGACGGTACCTTGTTCAAAACGCAGTCTGGGCTGAAACACTCCTTATAACTTTAGTGTAAATGATTAGTTATTACATATTATTTATAAACTGAAGAATATGACGGAAACACATTTGCACCCCTCTTTCTGTCTCTGACAGGTCAGCAAAATCAGCCTGGTGGATTTAGCAGGGAGTGAGAGAGCTGATTCCACAGGGGCCAAAGGGACTCGGCTCAAGGTGAACACACCCCGTATCCCACTCTGCCTTATTACACTCAGCTTCCCACATCCAGAGCTTGGGGACCCTCCTGTAATTTTGTTCAGCTCCTGCTCCATCTCCATCTCCAGCTCTTCATTAGTTTGCACAGATGTTGTGAACTAGAATAGAAAAAATGGAGGCTGGTTGCAGGAACCCAAAGACTACGGCAGGATGGAATCTGCCCTGCTTTGATACATGCTGACACCTTTTCTTACTGTCTCTCCTGCTATGCCTGCTCTTCTTCCTCCACATTTTTCAGCTTCATTAGTTTTGTGCCGCGAGGTCGATGAGATTCTAGGTCAGGGTGTATCATGGGAGTCCTGTGTGTTGACGCTGGCAGTGGGTGCTCTGTTCTATTCCAAAGGGCATAGCACCCTCAGAGAGTCTCACTGAGTCTCTGACATCGACTAGAAGAACAATGTTCCCACTCCTCCATTCGGAATTCTTGCAGGGATATGATGTTTCAGTGTCAGTCTTTGATCAGAAGGTCTTACAACTTTCCTCAAACCCCCTCAATGAAGATTTCATAGTGCTGTCTATGCTGCGAACACTCTGTGATGGACACTCATGACACTTCCACCCTCCACAGATCCACATCCACAGATGGTATGAGGTTCTAGTGCTCAAACGGTGTAAGCCAGCCTCCTCCAGGGTGCTGTTTAATGATGGTGTAATCATTTGTTTCTGACGTGGTGTCCCTCATATCAGTTTCAGGGGGTGTCCTAATTTTTTGACATGACTGTATATAGTTGCTGTCACACAAAAACCCTGTATCTCCATATTTTGCCTTTTTCACATTTTGAGAATTTCAATCTGGCGGTTGTTCTTTACATTGTAACACTGAATGGACAAAAAAAGCCCCAAAGTTACTTGTAAAGAAATCTTTTTATATTAATTTCTATTGAAATATATATTTTCCATGTGTGACAGCAACGATAAGAAACATACAACATCTCTTTATCATAGTATTAAATCAGTGTTAACGTGATGTTGTAGATGTGTCTATGAAACAAGGGCTTCAGATGATCCCCCAAATTATTGAATCGGATTAATACAGAATCATTACATACGTTGTTAATAATTCATACTGGCAACCACCTGAGTATGCTGAATTATAAATAGTGAGCCTTGGTGTTTAATGAAGATGCTCTGTATCTGTTGTAGGAGGGAGCAAACATCAACAAATCCCTGACCACATTAGGGAAAGTCATTTCAGCTCTGGCTGAGGTGGTACGTATCGTTGTTTTGTGTCTGGGATTTCATTTCAGGTGTACAATAAGTCGACTAAACCGATTTCATTTCTCCTTTCTTAGGATTCTGGATCAAACAAGGTCAGATGTCTTTTCTCTTAAACTTGAACAAATCTTAAGTAAAGCTTGTCAACACTGTCACACAAAAACCTTGTATCTCCATTACTGGCATTTTTCACTTTAGGTATATATTAATTCTGGCTGTTTTTTTATCTATTGTATCAAAAACACATTGAATCAGACATTTTCGAGTTGGATTTGGGACTCTTTCACACGTGGCAATGAAATCCGCTCCATATTGGATTCGTGGCAATGTCTGAACAGCTAAATCGGAATTCACACAGTCAAAAATACAAAGGGCAAAGGAGAAGGGAAAGTGGACGACAGCAGTGAGGTTTTCAGTGGTGGCATAGTGAAGTGACATTCCTCAAAAATTTTTTTTTTTAATCGTTCAAATTTAAGGTTTTTCCTTCTCCTGCAAAGTGGAGATACAAGTCTCTTTTTTATCTCATCTGGATTAAATGCTGTTTAACGCACTGACTTTTCTGAAATGCACAGAACAAGAAGAAAAAGAAGGTGGAAAGTTTCATCCCTTACAGAGATTCCGTGCTGACCTGGTTACTAAGAGAAAATCTGGGTAGGCATGGTTTCAGCTGCATCAGTCAAAAGTTTGGGTACACCCTTTCAGAGGGTAGTTTGCAAAAAGGAATCAAGGAATTGAGTATTGCATTTGAGTATTGCAAGTACTAGTGGTTAATTCGTAGGATTCACACCAGATCCTCAACACTGTTTCCTCTTGTAGAAAAGAAAATTTTATTGTAAACAGATTTTAAGCAGACTCTGTCATAAAGGTGTATTTACTCTTATTTACTAGTTTGTTATGTATATTTTGTTTGTTGATATATATAATCTACAATAATATCATATTATTTATATTGTAGGATCACCTGCACTGCCCATAACTCAGACCACACTTTAACTCCATGTTGATTTCTCTCTTGGTCCAGGTGGAAACTCCCGCACTGCGATGGTGGCTGCCCTCAGTCCTGCAGACATCAACTATGATGAGACCCTCAGCACCCTCAGGTATCACAGTCCAGTTGTCCAGTTCTTTTTGTTTAAAGCTGCACAAACTAATCTGTCACTTCGCCCTGTTTCTTTTGTACTGTGACCGAATCTGACCAAATCTCAGACTGTCCAATGAGAGTCAAATGAATATGTTCAATTTTAGTTTTTAATTATAAAAGTATAAGATGAAGATGATCAGGCTGTAAATACCTGAGGGGTGTGGCAGGGCTCATAGATTGAAGTGGCATAGTGCAGCAAATATATTGGTTGATGTGTAGAAAATGGGTCACAAAGCAGACATTATTGATTGTCTTAAAGGAGTCACTGCATTTGGGCCGAAGTATGTATGTGTCGAAGTGTACGCTCATATGGGTCTCCCAGTCTACAGGACATTCTCATCAGAATTGTGGCTGTGGCTGTGAGCGACTCCAACAATGAACATTTTTTAGCAGGTGTCTCAATACTTTTGCCCATATTTTGTATCATACACCCTAGTCTGTCATCATGCAGTATCTCTAACTCTCTCTCTCTCTCTCTCTCTCTCTCTCTCTCTCTCTCCCACACACGTCTGTCTCTCACACTCTGTCCCTATCTATCTGTTTCCTCCGTTGCTCTTCCTCTGAGCTTGTTAATATGGTTACGGTGTCGAAGGCCAGTGGCGGTGTGAGCAGAATGTTTTGTAATGATAGATTAGGATCCTGCAGCAGCTTCACTCTTCAAACACCCTTCAAAAGTCGCTGCTGTGCAGCAGTCTGCTGACTTGAGTAATTGGGCACCCATGAGTTTCAGCACTTTTAAGGGCACTTACTGAGTGTTTGTGTGTGTGTGTGTGTGTGTGTGTGTGGCATAATTAATTTCCTCATCTTGTGCACTTTATTCAGTACTTAGTACCACATTATCATTTATTTATCACCTGACTGTTGGTTCCAAACAGAGTAGCTCTATCCATCGCAACCCACAGTCACTGTCATGCATTAATATGACCATTAACTGGATAAACTATATGACATCCTCCACTAATGCTGCCACCACCTGGTGTCATTTCTGAAACAGGTACGCTGACAGAGCCAAGCAGATCCGCTGCAACGCTGTCATTAACGAGGATCCCAACAACCGACTGGTACGGGAGCTGAAGGAGGAGGTGTCCCGTCTTAAGGACCTCCTGTACGCCCAGGGCTTGGGAGACATCATTGAGAGTAAGAAAGTCTGCAGTCCCCACTGGACCTGGTTTACTTGTATTTCATTATGTGAGAGATTACATTCGGATGCTGCTGTGGATGACGTGAAGACGTCACGACAATGCATTACATCATGTTGTGGGTGTAGAGGACACATATTTTCAGCATATTTTCTTAGCACCTCCAAATCCACAAACACCACCAACTTCTTCCTAAAACCCACCTCCCCAGCAGGCACCAAATATACTACAAAATATGATTTCAGAAAACTCCAGTGTTGGACAGACATTGAATTTAGTTGAAAATGAAAATCAGGTTGATGTCAAAAACAAATTTTGGTTAATGCCAACCTCAGTCGAAACCTACAAAACATCAACATTGTCTTACGCCGTTAGAATTTCAATGCCCTGGACAACAGAAAACAAGAATGACCTAAAATGACACTAAAACAATTAAGACAAGAATTCACAATAATAAAAGACTAACAGACAAGAGAAACGGTGATGTGCTGGTCTGTGAGAGGAATAGAAGAAGGAGCAGCTGGCGGTGCAGTGAGTGAGTGGAGTTCATTACAGTGACATAGCAACTATAATTTGACAGAACAAAATCTAACAATAAAAGATAAGATTAAAATATTAAATATTATATTCATTCATTCATTAAATGATTTATTTCCTACTGTTTGTATTTTCTGAGCTGTTGTGTAACAGCACTGAAATACGTGTATTGTTTAAAATAGCTCAGAACATACTGATCTACAGAACATGGGCAAGCAGAGGTTGGGTTTTGGTCACCATACCTCACAACCAAAACAAATAGTAGGCACTGTGCTACAGTAAATTAAACATATTAGACATATTAGCCTTGACATGTCACGGCTTTGAGTTTTGGTCACCTGACATCACGACCTACGATAAACCAGAAAACGTCTTTCAACACTGGTGGCCAGCTGGGACAAGTTTGAATCCCAGTGAGGCAAGAAGTCTACAGGTGGACAATTCCTGCTTTGCAATGCTGAAAATATTGGACTCACAGTTTTTAATGGCATTATCTTTAAATGACCTTTAGCTGCATTGGGCCAGTTTAAGTCCATAAACCTCTTTAAGAATTTCTGATAAAGATTTTTCCCATGTTGCCTTCCAAAGAGGATTACCCGCACTGCCCAGTCTGTCCTTCTGCGGTGTCATCTAATTATTAATGAATTATGAACTCTTTCTTAATCGGAATCAGGTGTGTTGGTTTCAGAAAACACAAATCTGTGTGTTGTATGTGGGCCTCCAGCACTGCAGTTAGAAAACACTGCTCTAATGTTATACATGACTCACGCTGCATTTACACTGCTCTGGCATGTCGATGGACGTGAACACCCATCCCCTCTCCAGCAGCCTCCGACTGAAAGCATTATCCAATTGAAAGCATGTCCTGCTGAAGCTGTATTTTAATAATAAATGAGCTGACCTGTGATCAACTCGATATCCAGCTTGGAATACAACCACCGCGTGGCTAAAAAACACACACGATGGAGGCAGATGAGGGAATGAGTGGTTATAATGAGGAGTCCTGAGGCCATTTAACCATAAACAAACACAAAATATCCATCAGAATCCATCCGATTTCCGAGCTGTGTAGCATTTCTATAGTCGTTACAAGCTGCAAGGCAAAGAAATGCACACATAAAACCAATCAAAATAAGTTGAAATATATAGAAATATATTGCAAATATGCAAATCATATCGTCTGATTGTTGCCGACACACAGCCTTATTGTGGATAAAGTATCACTATTACCCAACAATACTCTACTATTATCTTCTGATAAGACAGATTCGTTTGCATAGAATTTGCTACGTTTTTGTCCCGGATTTGACATATTGGTCCCATTATGCAACCAGCAGCTGCATCTGATGGAAGTGGAGCTTCTCATTGAAAACGAGTGGGATACGGGATACATCGTTGTGTGTTGAGGCACCAGAACAGTGTAAATGCAGCATAAGACAAACACGATCCCCTATACACACACACACACACACACACACACACACACACACACACACTATGAAATGCATCACTTTTGTCAGTGTAGAAAACGTTTTAACATCAGTTCTTCACTCATTCATTCACTGAGCCGCCCACCCTCTCGTCTGCACTCACCACTCTCACTCTTTCTCTCTCAACCCCTTTCACTTGTTTCTCTGTCTCTTCTGTATGGCCCCATGGCGTGCTGGTAGAAGGTTTTTAGAGCAGAGCATTTTTAATTCAGCCCTCAGGGGTCTGTCCACCGTAGTGTGTAATGTCTGAAGTTTCTGAAGCTGTTTGAGCTTCTAGTTGCCTGGAGCTTCTTGGCCTTTGTGTTAAAATGAGTCTGACTCTCTCTCTCTCTCTCTCTCTCTCTCTCTCTCTCTCTCTCTCTCTCTCTCTTTATCTCTCTATCTCCCTCACTTTTCTTTCATTTGATCTTCTCGTTTCCTCCCTCTCTCCTGGTTTACTCTCCTCACTCTGTTGTTTCCGTTGTTGTTCTCTCTCTTAGCATATCGAGGCCCAGTTGATGACAACGCCGGTTTGAAATGTGTGTTTCCTTGGCTCTCTGTCTCTCTATTTCTCTCTTTCTGTTTCTCTTTCCTGTGCTTTTTCAGCTTTCCTGGATGTGGCAGATCCCTGCAGCACCAGGGAGCTTTTGGCACCAGGGGCTGTTTTAAAGGATAAAATGAAGCAGTCACACAGTCACGTTCACGACCCGTCAGCTGAATGTTGGCTTGGTTAAGTTCCAGTAGCTTAAGGAGGTGCATGTGTAGACTAGCAACCAGGCTGTTGTGTCCCTGTACTTTCCTCATACTGACAAACAAACTTTTACTAAATTAAGTAAAGATCTTAAATAATCTTTGTCTTATGGAACCGTTGCTCAAAGAAACCTTTAGAGTACCTTTATTTTAGTACCCAAATTTACACCCCTCGTGATTTTGATCAGTTCGTGGTTTCGATTGATGTGTTAGGTCATCATAGACGGGAGGTAAGATATCAGATGCTTTACAGGAGCCTGTTTGTTGGTTTGATGTTTGAGCTTAAAGCACAGTTTGCTGTGCTTTGTGTTCACTGGTGCTGCAGGGCTGTGTTTTCTCTCCCTCTTTCTCTTTCTCTCTCTGTTTTTCCGTTGCTGCCTTTCTTTTTTGGCTTGCCTTGCTGAGCAGGTGGGATGTAGCAGTGTACAGTTGAACTGGCATCCATTCACCTCTCATTTAATTAGCCACCAAGTCCTGCTTTCATTGCAAAGCAATGCTGGCAGGTTTTAAATTAACTTTTCAATAGATGTTATGAAACAGAATGAGATTTGATCAGATCTGATGTCTCGGGAGCTCTTTGGAGCATTTTGTAAGGGGCTTATAACTGATGCTTGTTTTAGTGACAGGGCATTTTAGTTTCGTTTTTTTTTTTTTTAATCGACGGCCTGATGCCAACTGCAGCCTTTGTTGTGTGAGTACCACATCCTCTCTGTAGACTCTATTAACGCTAACCTAGAAAGTTAAGGAAGTAATAAATAGAACAAGAACCCACCATTCCCCAAAGCCCACCATTAATGGAAGAATGGCATGTTTCAGTCAGAAGCAAATGGGTGCAACTTAATGTAACTGAAGGCATTCATTAAAAGGGTGTCCACAAACATTTGGACATAAAGTATATGGAAAGTATATTATACATACAGTATTTTTACATATACCAAAAATAGACTTTTGAGTCAGCAGTGACGAGAAGGTTGCTGGTTTAATTCCCAGGATTGGCATTCAAGGCTTGCCCTTGAGCAAGGCACCTAACCTCTAGTTGCTCCCCTGGCAATGAGGTGGATGCCCACGGCTGTGGGTGTGTGCTCTCACTGTGTCTTCGCTTGGGTTACACTTGGAGGTTGAAGTCCATTGTGCTGCTATGTAGGGGTTTAAAGGCATAGTTGTTGTTGTTGTCGTTGTTGAAGGGCAGGACTTCATCCATAAACAGCTGATTGGCTGCTTTTGTTTAAGGGCAGGACTATGTTCAAGACCACACTTTTTGTTGAAGTGTGGGACTCTTTATCTGTAAATAGACTGAAAGAGGGCCATAAAAGACCCATATATTTCAGACCCCTGGTCTGGTGTTTTATTACATTGTATTCTTTTCATCTGGTAAGTTCTGGTAAGCTGCCGAGTTCCGCTCCCCAGCCACAATTCAACAATCCAAGTGCAAAAAAGTGCTTTTACACTGCAAACAAACTGGACCATGCTTCAGTTGATCCAGTCTGAGACCATCTCTTTAGGTTGGACCAAAATCTGGTCCTTTGGTCCGGAACGTGATCCACAGCTCGTTGCACGCCTGCTAAACTGAAAGATCCGAAAGTCTGGACCAAATAAGGTCAGTGTGGAAACACCCTAGTGTTCACATTAGTGTGGTCTGATGGTATGACCATTACTGTAATTACATTACAACCGAACGAGGCACAGTAAAGAAGTGGGGGAGGGAGAGACATGCAGTGGGAACAGTTGTCCCACGGCATGAAATAAGAGTGCACCATTGTCCTGAAACCAGTTCATAGAGAGCATTGAATTCCAAAAGACTGCAAAAGCTTAGTCCTCTCTCGTTCAGTAAGACTATCCTCGGGCTCTCTGTTGCCATAGCAGCACTGCTGGTACCGAGAGCCATTATTCTTCTAAAGATCACTGAGACATCCTTTGTTTAATAGTCATTTATTTAGCCGATTACATTCGGCATTGTACGGGTGGCAACATTAGACAGCAAGCTGTAATCATTCAATATGTTAATGTAGGCTTTACTGATGATGAAAGGACCTGAGATATCACACCAGGCCTGATCAGGTGAGGCAGAGAAAATGTTTCCGGTTGGAAGCTGAATGGAAGCTGAATTGCATCTCTATTGCAACCACTTCCTCTTATGTGTTTGAATTGTCTTTTAATGGAGCTGGTAATGGGGGCTTTATTGGGGATGGTAGAGTGCCTAATGAGAGTCACTAGCTTTTACCAGCAATATGAGCCCAACAGCAATGTGTAGAACAGGCAATGAGTCTCCTTCACGTTTGACCTTTGAGATAGGGGACATTTTTAGATCATGTGCCTCACTGTACATCACTATAGGGCACCGTGAAATACTAGTCTGTCTGCATTAATGGACTAACATTATCACTACTATGCGTTATGGACACTAACAGAAAGGAAACGTGCTGCTTTATGTGGACGTGTTTGGAGAACTTGCATGTTTGTTTTGACGAATATGCAGATTACAGGGCTGTCACTGCCAGTTAAACAAGTAATGGACAAAGATTACTTGAGTAATCAGAGTAATTTGTATTCTAAAATTGATTGAACTAAACATTGACGAATCATGCATGGTCTGTAAAAAGACTTGAAATGCACTCATCATCAAAAACACATTTGTACAAATAATTGCACCCAAAAGAAGATTGCAGTGCCACTGGGAAGGTTTTCAGATTAAATGTAGACAAATATGATCAATATTTATTGATCTACTCATACAGAAGTGGTGTCTCTCAGTACGGCGCCGGGTTTAACGCAACATGCCAGACGTCTCTGCATGGAGGTGTAGAGGTTCCTAATGGTGTCCTGTGATGATCCATCCCATGCAGCTTGAATGTTCTCACTCAGTTCTGCAGATGGTGTGGTAGGGGTGGAGTGTTGATAGAGCGTCCAGTAGCATCCACACATTTTCAATCAGGGACAGGTCTGGAGATGTGGCATAACATTGGAGTGTGTGTTCATAAAAGGTAGAACCACTGGTTGCAGGACCTCGTTAACGTAATGTTGGGCTGGCAAAGTGTCTGTAATGAAGACTAAAGATTGGACTAGGAGGTTGTCTTATTTAAACCTCAGACATTAGTTTAGTTTGCTCTTGATTGCTGAAGAGAGTGGAATCATCTTAGACAGATGCAAAGGTGTGTTCAGAAAAGGTGGATCCACTGGTTGTAGGACCTCATTAACGTAACGTTGGGCTGTCAAAGTGACCCCACACCATGACACCAGGCCTTCAAATGTTAATTCCTTATGGGTGCAATAACTTTTTTGATGATGAGTGTCTAAAAAGCATTTGTGCGAGTGTACAGTAAAGCAATTTAAAATATACATTACTGTCATACAAGCAGCCTCATTAAGAAGGTAAATTTTAATTGCTGATATATATCTATAATTAGGTTTAACTGATTAATCGTGACAGCCCTTGTTAAGTACCGGGGATGTATGGATTGCTGTCCAAGCTGCAGCGCTTTGGCTGAATATAGGTCACACTGCAATCGGCACAGCAGGTAGACCTATGCTGCTTTGCGCTTGTGTTGCCATGGGCTTTTACTTTTTCTCTCTTTCTGTTGGGCCGTGTCTACAGAACCCCTCTGTTCTCTCTCTTCCAGTGTCTTTCACATATGCTGGCCTTTTCAGAATCGGTCACATTCGTTTTAAGCTACATATCTTTCTCTCTGTGTTCTTCTTCTTTTTTCTCTACTTTCCTTCTCTCTGCTCTCCCTTTTCTGTCTGCTTCTCTCTCCGTATCTCTCTGACCCCCCATCCCTCGCTCCCTCCCTACACCCCCCCGGCCCGGCACCCCACCTCCCCCTTCCCCCGACCTGACAGACTTATCCGATTACAAGAACAATAACAATACTGGCCAAGCTGTCAATCAAAGGGGTGATCTCTCCACAGTGACCAATGCCATGACGGGGATGAGCCCCTCCCCCTCTCTCTCTGCCCTGTCCAGCCGGGCTGGATCCATCAGCAGTCTGCATGACCGCATCATGTTCAGCCCTGGGAGTGAGGAGGCCATTGAGCGACTCAAGGTGACTCCCTTTTATGCAACTGTTCCCTTAGGATTGCATTCAACCACAGCCTGCATGGAACTCCTTGTGACTCATTATAGCAGTGGATGCACAGAGTACACCATGACCGTTTCCCAAATCCCAGATATGTTTGTTGTCCAAAGTGCTTTTACAGTGTTGCAGTTGAATTGGGATAACAGTTGAGTTTTGTTCATTTGATGGTAGACAGTGGGGTTCATCATTATTAGAGTTTAAAATAGAATTTCTGATCGGACTCGAGAACATTCTCAGTAGATGTTGGTGAACGAGGCCCATTGTTGTTAAGCCATTTCTAGAACTGTAGTAAACTTATTTACGTGATTTCAGACACAGCGTTTTGCTGTTACCCCCCCAAAAATGGATAAAAGTATATTCCATAGCTGAAATTAATAACAGCAGCATCTTGAAGCCTGAATATCATCCATACTTTTTATATCTTCTGCAATGATCAGGTCTATTCTGCATTACTTACGAATGATTGACGGGTGCACTTTTTAGTCTGGTCACACTTTGTTTGTATTCACACTCGAATGTGGACCAAAACAACTGCATCGAGACCCTTTAGAGGAGGTGGTCTCGGTCCAATCCCAAACTAACTGCAGTGAAAATGTGATTCGACCTCAATCCGACCCAGCAACCAGGTTTTCTTCAAAGAGTCTATTGGCCAAATGCCGTCTGTGTCTTTGATCCATGTTAAACCATATTTACTTTCTTGCTCCGCCCCAGACAGGTCTGACCAAAAGCATAGACAACTTTCTTGCCTAGTTTGTTATGATGCATTTTTGTGCAGAACCAAGCAAATGAACAGGTTTGAAAGCACTTTCTTATTTGAGGCACGTGTGTGATAATAAGCCCATTAGTGTAGAAACTATGGACGCAAACTTTATTGTAAAAGACACTTTAAGTGGTTTGAATGACATCACCATTACAAGCCACAACTCCTCAGAGTTGAGTACGCACTTCAACTCTGCCAGTTTAACCATTACGATGATCTGAAACCCTGAATATTTAGCTGCATGATTTGACTTCCATACTTTTTGCTTTGCCGCTGTCTAGGAAACCGAGAAAATTATTGCTGAGCTCAATGAAACATGGGAGGAGAAGCTTCGACGTACTGAAGCTATCAGGATGGAAAGGTCAGTCCTACAGCTGCTATATATTATTGATTATTATGTGGTCCTCAAAAGTCCATATAATAAGCGTCCAGTTCATTTAATCAGCCCTTTATTATTTCATTTAAGTGAGAGTGTGGGTGCTTTCACACAGAGCATTCGAAATGCAGTTCCGTCCTGAACGAGAACCTGCTACACCCAACCTCAGTGTTTTCTGTCTTAATTAACTCTAAACCAGTGTTTCTCAACCCTGGTCTTGGAGGCACCCCCTACCCCACCCCCAACCTTTTTTTGGCCTCTTTGCTGGCCACTGTGTTGAATGGGATCCATATTTGTGAGAGATAACTACACTTATTGGTTTTACAGAGAGGCCTTGCTTGCTGAGATGGGTGTGGCAATGAGGGAAGATGGAGGCACAGTTGGTGTCTTTTCACCCAAGAAGGTAAAAGTGGTCGCAAGCACTCAAATATCATGTTTTAAACAGTATTTTGAAAATGGTCATTTATATCTGGCACGAGAAGATCATTCAGTCAGACAGCAGAATCAGTCTGTGAGTGCTTTTACGTTCCTCTTTTCGAAGCCAGCACAGAGAAAACCTCAGCCCATCTTTATAGACACTGTCGGTTTGTTCTCACCAAATGAGGTTGGTTTCCATGGAGAGTGTGGTTTCCTCCCGAGTGCTTCTCCTCAACCTCTCCTTATATGAACTCTGTTCTGCAGAATCTCATTCAGAGACGCTCACAAGGTTTAATGAGCCTTTCTGTCTTTCTTATCTAATGCTATTAAATAACTTCTCGCTCTGTAATTCAGATTCTGCCCGTGTACATTCTTTCAAAGTTCTCGCAGAATGCATCTCTATTTTGCATGCACCTTTTTTGCATCTTTGTGTTTGAAGTTTGTGTCTCAACTGATTGTGCGTCCCTGATTAATGACATATTTAATAGATCTTTTGATTTAAATCAGTGACGTTCAACATTCAACACACTCTGGAGCACTGTTCCTATTTATTTTCTGAATTTAATATACTGAAGAGAATTTGAAAAATAAATATAACAAATTTAATGGGCCTATTACTTTTGCACATGCCACATTTAATGTTTTCATTATGTAACACTGACCTGGTGGTGGTGTGTTAGTGTGTGTTGCAATGGTACGAGTGGATGAGACACAGCAGTGCTGCTACAGTGTTTAAAGACCTCAGTGTCTGGACTGAGAACAGTCCACCAATCAGAAATGTCCAGCCGACAGCGTCCTGTGGGCAGCGTCCTGTGAGCACTGATGAAGGACTCGAGGACGACCAACACAAACTGTGCAGAAACAGATGAGCTTCTGTCTCTGACTTTACATCTACAAGGCGGAGACACTTGGTAGGAGTGTCTAATAGAGTGGACAGTGAGTGGACACTGTTTAAACACTCCAGCAGCACTAACACTCCACCATCATGTCAGTGTGACAGCAGATAATAGCTGCTCTGTGGTGGTCCTGTGGGGTCCTGAGCATTGAAGATCAGGGTGAAAGGAGGAGAATAATGTCTGCAGAGAAACAGATGAACTACAGTCTGGAATTATAGAACTACAAAGTGCTCCTGTACACACACACACACACACACACACACACACACACTACATATAATCACTTAATCATGACCACCCTAATAGAATCTACAATATTGCATGTCCAATCACATTCTTGTGTCTGGTTCCAGACTCCACATCTAGTTAATTTGAACGAGGATCCACTAATGTCAGAGTGTCTCCTCTACTACATCAAAGATGGAATCACCAGGTTTGTGCAGTTGTTATTATTTACGTTCCGTTTTGTTAGCTATCAGTCACTTCGGAAACAAATTTCAGTTATTTTAATGTGTTCTCTGCTTCTCAGGGTTGGACGAGAAGACGCAATGAGAAGGCAAGACATTGTCCTCAGTGGCCACTTCATAAAGGATGAACACTGTACTTTCACCAGCAGCACAGGGCCTATGGGAGAAGGTGAACCATGCTTAGAAATACACACATACACACACACACACATACACACAAACATAAGATAATCCTTTATTAGTCCTGCAGTGGGGAAATTCACATTGTTGCAGCAACAATGGGACAGCAAGGGATAATAAGGGACTTACTGTCCCTTACATAATACATAGATACACAGTTCAGAAAATGCAATATACAGTATAAACACTGTAAATAATAAAAGTCACTTTACAGTTTTGCATGGTATTTACAGCTAATTGCCTTTATTGCACATTGTTGTTATGTTACATTGAAAAATGAGGTCATTACTGTGTGGAGTTAAGTGTGTGTGGTCTGCTGAGAGCAGTGCTGGGAGCTGTCTAACAGCAGCAGGGAGGAAGGACCTGTGATAGCGCTCCAACACACTGAAGGAGCTGCCCAGTGCTGCCAGAGTCCCATGCATGGGGTGGGAGCTGTTCTTCCTTTTGTCTCCCACCACCTGCACTGGGTCTAAGGGGGTTATCAGGACAGAACCAGCCCTCTTTATGAAATAGAGCTCGAAATAGAGCATCCATTTTAATATTTTAATATTGCACTTTCACATTTTGCTTTAACAGCAGTGATTCTGGAGCCCTGTGAAGGAGCCGAGACCTACGTCAATGGGAAGAAAGTGACGGAGCCAACTGTCCTCAGATCAGGTTTGGGTCACAGTGTATTAGATACACCTCACTCCTTCATTCTCTCATTCTCTCTGCTGTCTTTCCTGTTTCCTTTAAGGAAAATGTTAAGAGACCCAAATAGCTGGTATCTCCTCCTCTGGCTGAAATAATGTCATTTAGATGTTTCCTGTAACCATTTACCGTCTCTGACATCGACTGGAAGACGTTCCCACTCCTCCAGGCGGAACTCTTTCAGCTCTGTGATGTTTGTACAGACGCTCTTACGTTCTCCTCAAGCCCCCTCTGATACAATAAAGATCTCATGGTGGTTTCTATGATGGAGAGATCTCCACACCCTGCTGCAGCAAAGCAGCCCCAAACCATCACACTTCCACCACCATGTTTCACAACTGGTACTTGTTCTCAATTGCTGTGTTTGGTTTGAGCCGATCATCTCTTCTGTTACTTTGCCCAAAGAATTCAGCTTTGGATACATCTGCCCAAAGCAATAAATCAAATTAAAATCAGGAAAAAGCACGATTGGTTTCTTCCGCAAGGTTCTTTGCAGCTGTATGATGTTTCACACTCTTCCTTGTTCTTGCAGGGAACCGCATCATCATGGGGAAGAGTCATGTGTTCCGCTTTAACCACCCAGAGCAGGCGAGGCAGGAGCGGGATCGGACGCCCTGTGCAGAAACCCCCGTTGAGCCCGTGGACTGGGCTTTTGCTCAGAGAGAGCTGCTGGAGAAACAGGGCATTGATATGAAACAGGAGATGGACCAGAGGTGGGGGAGAGAATGAAAGGGGGTAGAGGGGGAGGGGAGGGATTATTAATTATTAATTTTGCACCTGTGACTCTCCCTGTGTGGTTAGGCTTCAGGAGCTGGAGGATCAGTACCGCAGAGAGAGGGAGGAGGCCAATAATCTTCTGGAGCAACAGAGACTCGTGAGTCAATATTACAGACATTTCACTGAGGTGCAAACCCAGTTCAGCTCTGTCCTCATACTGGTTCTTTAAAAAATGTTTTATGCATTTATTAGTGGATTATGGATAATAAAATGCATACAGACTCTGACTGATCAGAGAGAGGGGGCGGGGCTGATGCTCAACCTGCATACAGACTCTGACTGATCAGAGAGAGGGGGCGGGGCTGATGCTCAACCTGCATACAGACTCTGACTGATCAAAGAGAGGGGCGGGGCTGATGCTCAACTTGCATACAGACTCTGATCAGAGAGAGCGGGCGGGGCTGATGCTCAACCTGCATACAGACTTAGACTGATCAGTGAGAGGGGCGGGACTAATGACATCACTGAGCCAGATATTATGTTATAAAGAAAATGAGCAGGAAGGAGGTGTTTGGTCTCTTTCTTTGCTCAAGCAATGAGCATTTAGAGACGGGATAATACTAATTTTGGCCAGTTGCTACACCCCTCCGTTATCCATAATTTTTAAAAGTGATACTATCGTTCCAGAATTGGTCATCAACAATACATTTGATGTTTTTTTAGGATTACGAGAGCCGGTTGGAGGCCCTGCAGAAGCAGGTTGATCGTTATTACCCTGAAGCAGCAGAGGAAGAGGATGAACCAGAGGAGGAAGGTGGGCTAAAGCCTTAAGTTTATCCATTAATTATTTTTATTTTTATATTTGAGTTTGTTGAATCAAAAAGGAAAGATGAATATGGTTGAAATATCTTTAAAACACAATGGTAACTTTGAAACTTTAACTCCCATAGTGCAATGGACTGAGAGGGAGACAGAGCTGGCTCTGTGGGCATTCAGGAAATGGAGATGTTACCAGTTCACCTCCCTAAGAGATCTCCTCTGGGGCAATGCTATCTTCCTCAAAGAGGCCAACGCCATCAGTGTGGAGCTCAAGAAGAAGGTAGAAGCATTTGTCTGAGTCACTAAAAGTAACATAAAGGAAGACCAGTTGTTTCAATTGCTACCAGAAACAGATATTATACATCACGAATAATGTGTTGTATTACACCAATTTAGAGTAGCCATGATATTCATATTCAGTGGGAGGAAACCAGAGTCCCCTGTAAGATAGAGCCCAGACAGGGCCTTGAAGCCAAGACCCCAAAACTGGGAGGCAAATGCACTAACCATCGAGCCACTGTTGTTTCACTGTTGATCTGTTTGTGTTCTGGACTCACAGGTGCAATTCCAGTTTGTGTTGCTGACAGACACTCTCTACTCTCCACTGCCTCCTGACTTGCTGCCAGCGGAGGCAGCTAAAGATCGGGAGAAGAGCCCATTCCCCCGCACTATTGTGGCTGTGGAGGTGCAGGATCAGAAAAATGGAGCCACACATTACTGGACTCTGGAGAAGCTCAGGTGTGTGTTGGCTGTGACTAAAATTGACCCCATTATCATTAACATTATCCACTACATTTCTAATCTTAAACACCAAAAACAAATCCTGTCTTAATATAAATTTCAATGCAGTATATCTGGACAGTACTGTAAGTACTGTAAATACTGTAAGTATATTGCAGCGTTGTGTGCTTATAGTATCAATCATAAAGCAGATAATGCTGCCCCCTGCAGGCAGCGCTTGGACCTGATGCGAGAGATGTATGACCGTGCTGCAGAAGTGCCCAGCAGTGCTATAGAAGACTGTGACAGTGTACTGACCGGTGGTGACCCTTTCTACGACCGCTTCCCCTGGTTCCGCCTGGTTGGAAGGTGAGTTATGACATTATATCGCTGCTGCTGGAAGAAAGAAAGAATGTCTGAAACAGTAATGTCTTAAGATTATTAAATTAAGATGAATTTTAGTGAGAGTCTAATGGATGTATCATTAAGTAATCACGGTGTACTCCAAACTCTACTGAAGAGTCTGCCCAGGCGTCACGAGTCCTCCCTGAAATATCCATCTCAGCAGTGAACACCGTTCCTCAGATTAGATCACATCTCGTCGTAAGAAGCAACTTAAGAGTTTTTAACACAGTGTCATCAGGTTGAAAAGTGCGTTTTAGGTGTAGATTGGGCCGTATGATTTCTGCGATGTGGAGAATGTGGATGGAATTGCAGAATTGATGCAGAAAAACGGGTTCAAACTTACAGATGGAATAAAACCAATTCCAAATATGAATTTATTAATAAACAATAGACCGTAATAAACATCCCGACATGCTTCAGTCTTCCTCTCCCTTCGCTCTGACCTATGCTTTATTTATCCATTGATCCATGAATTTATTTATTTATAGATACTGTGTATTCTGTAACCCATTGGTGCTGAGCACATCTGGAAATCCACCACACATGTTCACACATATTTTGGACAAAAGAAAAATATACACACTTATGATCTCTATCATGAAAAAACAGTATTTTCAAAAATACAGTATATGTCCCAATTTTGTGGACACCCCTTTTTTGGCGGGAGCTCCCCAGCTGCTGAGGACAGGGCTGCCCACCGCTCTGGGCACGTGTGCTCACTGCCCCCTGCTGTGTGAATTCACTAGTGCAAAAGTGTGTATCACTGTGTGTGGATGGGTTTAATGCGTAGCTCTAATTCTTGTATGGGACAAATGAGTATAATTACTTCTAATGAATGCATTCAGCTTCGTTAACTTGCTGACACAGTACTGCCAATAGAATAGGACCCTCTGGAGTGGATAAAAATACACCTGTTTGCACTGTGCTTAATGCCAGGTGGTGACTAGAAAGCATTGAGCTATAGAGCAGCAGAACTGTGTTCTTGGGAAAGATGGTGCTCCATCCAATACGTTTGGGGTTGGGGAGTTGGGGGATGTGGTTGTGTGATGATCATCCAACATCATGATCCCACTAATGCTCTTGTGACTGAATGCAATCAAATTCCCACAGCAATCTAGCAGACTCAGCAGTAACCTATCAGCCAAAATGATATGAAACTGTTTAATCCTGACAGTAATGATACTTTTTTCTTCTTGGTGGCATGACATCACATATATTGCACATATATACCAATGAGCCAAAACATTAACACATAATGGTGCATTTCCAGTCCAGGGACATATATTAACCAGTAACTGATATTGGAGTTACTGGAACAGAGTGTCTCCAAAAGGGCAAGGCTTGTGTGGTTCCCCCCGTTAGGCCAATTCAGAAACCAGCAACAGTGATGTATGAGGGCAATAAATCCATCTTCACTTGAACGTTCCAATTGATTAATATAATATAAGCTGAGATTGAACTTTTAACCTTTTTTTTTGTCCTGTCACCATCAGAAACATGGAAGGGTCTACTTTTCAAATATATAAAGGGTGAAATGAAATGTATGCTTAGAGGCAGACTTCAGTCTGTGACACAGAGCCACATGTAGGAAAATACAGTGCTGCTCTTTCTGGAGGATTATGAGGCAAGAAACGGCTCATTTTACCCCTATAGAGATAGTTTTCACACTGAGCTCAGAGCTTTGAGGTGCTTGGTAAATAAATAAAGCTGCAGTGCCTCACAACAACACAGCTGCTGCCTCACAGCACAGCAGAGCTTCATCATGACTGGACTTAATCCCAAGGAGGATCGTTGAGGATGGCAGACCTACTTCCGTCAGTGAGATTTGTGTTTTGCATTGATTTTCTACCACAGGTGACACGCTCGGTAATTCAATATGTGAAATCTCATTGAAGGCAATGTGAACATTATTTTTAATGATGCTAGGTTGAGTCTTACTTGTGTAATTACAACATTATTTCTCATTTGATTGAAACAAAACCTGTTGCTGTTATTGAAATATGCCTGATATTGAATCCAAACAAACCAAACTGGAAATCAAATGGAATTGGGACCTTGTGAATCAGAATCGAATTGATTTGGGAAATCAGTGGTGATACCCAGCCCTAATGATAATGATCTCTGAAGAGTTTTAATTACAGTTACAAAGGAATAACGTACTCTGCTGCATAGCTGCACACCAATCAGAATGCTCATGTTCATGCCTGTCCACCATCAATAGTGCCTACAGTGGCCACACAAGTGTTTGGACAAGACCTTGAAACAATGGAGGACGTTTGCCTGGTCTAATGATTTCTGATTCTGTTTTTGCATGTAGTGTTTACCTGTGGGATGCACTGGGTCTCAATTTACGGAACTTTAAGCATGCTTCTGTTTGGCTGGAATTAAGCCTCTCGTTGTACCGGCCTGTTGAGGATACAGTTGGATGAGCCTGACTGAATTTGCTGGAATATCTTGGTGTCCAACCCCAAAAAGCACCTTCACAGGTCGTGTACAATGAGCTGTTTCGGTGACATGCCAATGACATCATCTTGTTAGACAGGTGGTCTTAATGTTTTGGCTCATATGTATTCTCTGGATGCTTGGAAATATATTAGCATATATTTCTCTTCCATATGGATTGCCAGTTAATAACATTTCCAATATTGGCGACCCAGGCCTGACGTGAATCAGTAACTAATTTGGGTTACTATACTAACTGGGTTCCCATGTCTTTGGCCACACCAGCAACCCCCTATTCACCTCATGCCTTAGTGAGCAAGTGAGGGACCGCATGGCTTCCCCTGACCTCTCCGAACCCACCACCACCTCCGAGGTCACAGAGCTTGTCCAAACACGGCACCGCGGAGGGGTGGGGGTGGAGTTGGAGGACTGCAGTGACGAGCTCTTGTCCGACGACCTGTGCTCTGAGCTTGGGGACGAAGACGATGAGGATGAAGATTATGAGGACGATGAGAGGGGTCTTTGCCGAAGCTCTGGCGAGGCCGAGGACCCCTTTTACGAGCGCTCTCCTTTGTTCAGTATAGTGGGAAGGTTGGTGAGGTTTCAGGAGCATGCTGGGAAAGGAAACTAGCTCTTTCACACTGAGACAAAGGACATCTGTCTTCTGTCACATACGCACATGCACATGTCCCCCTCACTATGCAGACTGCAATAAGTTGCCAGTTAGTCCATACATCTCTCTTGTAAATCCACTTGTTGGTCTTTTTTTCTAAATTCAGGTGTGCTGGGAAGTTTGAACATCATCCCAGTTTTGGGATTTCTTTGAACTGTTGTTTTTTTTCCTGGACAGATTGAGCTTGGAGCACAAGTTTTAGCTTCTATGGGTATTGGAATACAACCAAATGCACTCACGTGAAAAGGTTAGGACTCCCCATGAACTCTTTTTTAACATTTTTAAACATATGGACGTTTGATCTTCATTTTAATTGACATAACTAAACACATACAAGCTCTTGATTGTTGAAGTGAGTGGGATGACCGTGGCCAGATCCAAAGAGCTCTCTGAGGTCTTCAGAAAGAAGGTAGTAGATGCAGATGAATCTGGGAAAGGATTTAAAACGATCTCAGACCAGTTCGAAGTCAGCTGTTCCACTGTCGGGAAATTCATTGACAAGTGGAGAACATTTAAAACAGCTGCTGTTCTAGCAAGTTCAGCACAAGAGCAGAACCACAGATGTGTTAAGGAGGCAATCCTAAAATGTCACCACAGGACCTACAGGTAGATCTCGCTACAGATGATGTCAAATTGCCGCATCTACCATCAGAAAGAGATCAAACGAGTCGCTCTCAAAAAGGGAAAGACAAAGTTTTTAAGAGAACATCGAGAAAAAGAGCAGCACTTCTGGGACAATGGGCTTTGGACAGATGAATCCAAAGTTGTTTGTGTGATGGTTTGGAGCTGCTTTTTCTCCATCATAGAAACCACTATGAGATCTTTATTGTATCAGAGGAAAATATGAGAACGTCTGTGTGAAGACTGACACTGAAACATCACATGGCTGAAAGAATTCCGCCTGGAGGAGTGGGAACATCTTTCCCATAGTCAGTTATTAACACCTGATTCCCATTGTTTCAGCCCAAGGAGGAAATACCAGCTATTGGAGCGTAGGAGGTCCAAAAATTTTTTTTTTCCACAAGAAAATTGCATTTCTATTAATTACATTTTATAAAACATGTCAAATTTTGAAGTCAAAGGTGTTCATGGGATGTCCTACCTTTTTCTCGTGACTAGCTATTAACTGGCAACTGGCAAACTCAGGCACAACGCTTTCACTCCCACAGTCACAGATAAATCATGCAGAGGTTTTTTACTAAATGTACACTCATGTTCTGTATATTCACTGCAGGGGATTGCACAGTCCTCTACCCTGCTTGTGCTTCTGTCATTTTTACAGCGGAATGTGATCATCAGCCAGTGCTTTGCTTCTGTATATGAATATGAATGGATAATTCATGCATTATTCTGCATAGAGCTGCCATGCTAACTGATCTTACTGTAGAGAAACAGAAAATTACTGTATGATTCTGAGCTTTACTGAAAATTTTGCTCCTATAAATATTTGACCATGAATTCGGTAGACATTTTTGGGTTTTAAACCTCTCTCCTCTCATTTCCATACATGTGACTTTCATGCGACCTATGTGAGCACATACCTTGGAGCATGCCCAAATCACGAATCTGAGATACGTTCCTCCAAGCTTACCTGTTTGTAATGTATATGTCTCAATTCTATTACCATAGAATCAGTGATGAATATAAAAATATAACGTTAAACATCCCTCTGAGCTCAAAGCTTCATGCCAAGGTGTGTGTCACAGCTTTACCTGCGCTGCATCACCTAGCGCTTCTTCAAAGGACGCCATACAGCTTTGAAGGTCTTGCGTGGACACATGCATCGCAAATGTATGCTTTGTCCAGCACAGAAACGAACAAGCTCCGATTTTCCTTTAAATGGCATGGATTTCTAAGGAATGAGATCCACTGATTCATCTGGTGACTCAATAATTGGTTCTTGTAAAATGACAAAGTGGTAAATCAGGATGTCTCCCATATCTCAAGATGAAAGAGCTGGTTTCTAAAACAGATGTCTCTACTAGGCATGCCGCAGCATTTGTTTCAGTTCACTTTGTGAGGTTTGACGCAGAGACCTTTGGTGGATTGGCTCACATTCACGTTTTGCCTTTGGTTGAGCTGCACTTACGTAACACGTCGCACATTCGTAACGGTGGCTTTTTGTTGACTGCTGTGTCGTACTGCTTTCAGCACGGGCAGGTTCTGTTGGATCAAGTGGTGCTTGGTATTTTTGATTTGCCTTTTTTAGTCTTTGAGTCACCTGAGACACCTTTTGGTTGCTTTTTTTGTCCTGAGCATGCCTTCTTTGCACCTCACCAATCTTGTCTTCGGCTATTTCCTTTGCTGACCACCCCTTTCCCCTTAAATGTCTACCCTCCATGGGATCATGGGAAACATGATCATGCATAGTAATACTGTCAGATCGTGTTGAAGAAGTAGGGTTCAGCTTGTGTTTTCACCAAGGTTCATGTCCAGCTTCTTAAACTCCAAAGTAATCTCATTGGACAAACAAGCTCTAGTCTGATCTCATATGATGGATTTATGACCTGACTTTAATTCTTTTCCTGAGACATTTATTTTCGCATATAACACAGATTTAACCATGTATACATACACACATATCCGACCATTCGCTCAGCCCCCTCTTGAACACAAGTAGTCATGTGAGACGGTTAGGACACCACATGAATCCGTTGACTTGGACATGTTTAAAGATAGACATTTGATCTTTATTATTTTGAGAGATGGAGGTGATACATCAACGCATAATTCATACAACTGTTTTTGAGAAAGGAGATACATTCCTTTGCCTGAAACAATGTCAATGAGATGTTTCCTATATCTGTCTACTGTCTCTGACATCGACTGGAAGCAAAATGTTCCCACTCCTCCATTCTTGGAGCTATGTGTCCCTGTATTCCTTATATATTCCCCCTCTGATACAACGTAGACAACCTTCTTTCTGAAGGCCTCAGAGAGCTCTTTGAACTGTGCCATGGTGATCCCACTCACTTCAACAATCAAGAGCAAACCAAGCTAATGTCTGAAGTTTAAATAAGACTGCTCCAAAGTCCTCTCTAATGATAGTCTAATCATTTTCTGCATTTAATTAGAAATAAATGTGGGCAGGTCCTACATTTTACACATTTCTTCAGTTGTATGTGTTTAATTATATCTCCTCCATCTCTCAGTATACTTACAATCAAGATCCAATGTCCATTTGATTAAAGATGTTAAAAAAGACAACGTTTTTCGTGGAATGTCCTAATCCACATGACTGTACCTACTATATATTTACTCACTTGACTTGTGACTACTTTAAAGAGTTTACTTTCCCTCCTAGTTCATGCTCCTTAAACCCATCCAAGGTCTTTAAAGCTAAAGAAATACACCCACACGGCTTGTAAAGAGGGTAAAGTGATCTAATTTGGCCATCGATTCCAGCCGTCATCTAGAGAGCCACTACAGTCCCTGCTTGTTTGGTTGCTTTGCAGCTGTGTGTTGTTTGTCCACTTCATGGAGACGTCAACCCCTTGGTGCCAAAATGCATTTCTCTTTCATTATTCCCCTCCCCTCTTTCTCTCCTCCAGGGCCTTTGTGTATCTGAGTAATCTGCTGTATCCTGTGCCACTTGTTCATCGAGTAGCTATTGTCAGCGAGAAAGGAGAGGTCAAGGGGTTCCTGCGAGTAGCGGTGCAGGCAATATCAGGTAAGATTGGGACCCTCAAATGAGAAGGAAAAAGCAATAATTCTCTTCTAACTATCACGATATTTACTATAGACTAACATACCAGCAAATGAGGTAATTTATGTTGGCAAAACTGTTATGGATGGGAACCATTTATTTGATGCACATTTTTGTTTATAATTCAATATCTGGGCCAGGATGTCATCAGCCCCGCCCCCTCTCTCTGATCAGTCAGAGTCTGTATGCAGGCTGAGCATCAGCCCCGCCCCCTCTCTCTGATCAGTCAGAGTCTGTATGCAGGCTGAGCATGTACACGTGGACGGAGCAGTGAATGTTCACTGAAGATCCTTTGGTATTTAAACTGGGATTTAATTCAGTTGGAAACGAGTGAATTCTCTCTGAAGCACTTTGATCAGTAGTGTCGTTGCAGGTACATATGCAAGCAAACGCTGATGTAAAAATCAAATGTAATGTAATTTAAATTCCAGGCCATGCACTTTTTGAATCTGAAAAGAGGACATGTCTGGGGAAAAGAGGACATCTGGTCACTGTGATAGAAGAAAGGGAGTAGAGGCTTTTTCATGTCTACTATATGTTGTGACTTCTGATCTAATATGACTTCAAAGATAATGCAAATTAGTTCATTGAAATATTCCTTCCTCTGAAAATACTGCTACCATCCATGTGCAAACCCACACCGTTTTAAATGGTTAAATCTGTATGATCATAATTTATCTGACAAAACAGTCCCTGGTGTACAAAAAACAACATCTAGAACACAGCAGGGATCAAATATAATTACAGGTGAAATCCACTTTAAGTTATCCAGCTTAAAGAAATTGTAATTTGGGTAACGCTCCTGGTGGGTACATCTAAACGACACAGTGTGTGTGACTTCATGAGGAAGTGAAGTGAAGGCTCTCTGGTTTTTCCTCCAGCCGATGAGGAGGCACCTGATTACGGCTCTGGTGTGCGGCAGTCTGGAACCGCCAAGATATCTTTTGAGGACCAGCAGTTTGAGAAGGTAAAAAAGCATAGTTAACAGTCATGATTGGACTGGATTGGATTATACCTACTTCACTAGTGTCAACAGTGATGGCAAAAAGGATGATTTGTCTTCCTGCAAAGCAAAATTAAAATCATAATAAAATATCTCTTCCTTTTCCAGCACTAAATTGGAACTGGATCGGAAGTTGCTTGCATGCTTTTATCATCAGGTTAAGCTTGAACCAGAGACTCCCAGTGCAGTCCTTGTTTTCGTTCTGTTCCAGTTCCAACCACTGCTGTTCTAGATAATCTAGTACAATAGGACGCAAGAACATTGAGAATTTGGTCATCGTTGACTCTCTCATTCAGTTCCAGGCAGAGTCATGTCCTACTGGTCTGTCCCGGACTGGACTTTCTCAGGAGGAGCTGCGAATTGTGGAGGGTGAGGGGCAGAATGCAGAGATGGTGCCCTCTGCGGATGAAGTCAATAACAACACCTGCACAGGTAATAATTTAGATTTTAAGCAATTGTTTTGAACGTGCAGTACATGTGAGCGTGACTTCAGAACATTTCCCGACATTACTGTTCAGACAGTCGTCCTGAGACCAGAAACATACTCAACACAGGTCCAACACTCTGCAAACACATGTTCCTGCCGCACAAACTCAACACACATCCTTGTGTTACTGTGGCCATTAAAACACTCAGTACTGACTGGTCCAATCAGACTGGTCTACCATAACTACTGACTGGTAAAAGCATGGTGGAGGTCCAAGAGCACTTAGCTGTAGCGCCCATTCTGACCACACTCAGAATGCAGCTTGTGCTAAGTTGTGTTATAAAATGTGTTATGACACATGTGTTAACTCAACAACCACAAAACCCCAGTCTGGTTTCTGGGTTTTTGTTGTCCGTTTGTTCATTCACCCTCTTTAATGTTTCTGCAGCCAACCCAGAAGACCTGGACAGCCCAGTTAAGTCAGGTTTGGATGGCGTTCTGGATGGAGCTCTTGACCACCTGAGGATCGGAGAGGTTTTTACCTTCAGGGTCACCGTGCTACAAGCCTCCAGCATCTCTGCAGAGTATGCAGACATCTTCTGCCAGTTCAAGTAAGTTCATCAAGTTAATGAAAGTGTTGGCTGCTCAGTTTTTTAATAATTCATTTCCCTGATGGTGAGTACTAAGAACCCATGGCCTAAAGTTAATTAAAGTGTTGGGGAACCTTTTCAATTGAATGCACCACCCACACCCCAACACCACAATACATTCCCATGTCTAAGTACAAGTCATCAAACCCTTGTGAAGTGTCAGCTTTTGTCTTCCAGTTTTATCCATCGGCATGACGAGGCATTTTCCACAGAACCGCTGAAGAACACTGGACGAGGTCCACCTCTGGGCTTCTATCACGTGCAGAATGTAAGGATCCTGAACCTGAGTTTCCATGAAGCTCAATGAAGTTCAGCCCAGTTTTTACTCAGACAAGATAGTAATACAGTGTTTCTCTGCTTCCCCAGATTGCCGTGGAGGTGACCAAGTCTTTTGTGGAGTATATAAAGACGCAGCCTATTGTGTTTGAGGTGTTCGGACACTATCAGAAGCAGCCTTTCCCTGCTCTGTGCAAGGACCTGATCAGGTAGCTGCCTCTTTGCACTGGTAAAGATTGGTTACCAGTAGACTGCAATACATTTAAAATTTAATACATGCAAAAGATATGGCCCAATCTACAGTGATTTGTAAGTGATGAAGGCTTTTCTGTGTCACTAGCCCACTGCGTCCATGCCGAAGACAATTCCCAAGGGTCATGCCTTTATCCAAACCAGGTAAGAGCAGCCGTCAGTGATTTATCTCGTTGGATTTGCACCGTAGATCATTTAATGTTCCACAGCCTCGTAAACCGGAACCTGGTATTTCACTATGAAGGGTTTTTGTTTGTAATGTCATGTCGTGTCATATCATGTTATTACTAGAGCTGCCATCATCAATTACACCGACAACTGAACGGTCCATCAATTAAATTGCAGTCAAATAATCAGTTGCCTTGGATCTGCCGATTTGTTGCTTTATTTGTTGCTTGTTGGGGTCCGTGTCACTTCAGTTTTGTGTCATTGGGGGTGGGAATATAGCTGCAGATAACGACACCCCACCTGATCGGGAGAAGACCCTGGAGCTGATCCGTTACCTGGTGCCAGAGGTCTTCAACGGGGCATTCGTGGACTCCCTGTCAGGACATGCACTTAATGCAGCGGGCGTGGCTGTTTCCTTCCTTTTTGAGGGGGAGGAGCAAGCCATAATGCCGGCCCTGCCCCTCTCTATCTGTTCAGTAATTAAAGCACAGAAACCGGGTCTGTAATGCCTGTGTGTATGGGGTCTCAGAAAGTCCCTGGAACAAAGACCCTCCTCTGATCGAGTATAGTCATGAGATTGTTATGATAGTGTAAGACTGTCCTGGCATGTTATTGACAATAAAAAAATGTATAAATATATAATAAATATAAATATATACATATATTATAGATTGCAACTGTCCAACTGTGCATAGATTAGAGGATAGTTTGTTCCAGGGATGCTTTTCAGACTCGATAAAGTGTGCAAGTGTCCAGCTCTTTCTCTCTCTCTCCCTCCGTTCCTCGTCCATTAATAGGACATACACTCTTCTTAACTTGTGGTGTATAACTTTATCAGTGAGAGGTGAGATTCCTGTGTGTTCTGTCATATTTGAACAGTTTTCCCTTAACATTTGCAGAATGATGTTTAAGAAGTAATAACTCCTACACAACGATGCTCTTATATATATTAGTTTTATTAACATATACATGTTTTAATACATATATACACAGTCAATGTCAATGTCCAAATTTTTATATGACTATACACATATAATGTGGGGGTGAAGTTCAGAAGGGTGGCTGAAGGTGCATCACACATGGTAGATGTGGAGGGATCACTGTTATTCAAACGACTGTTCATTCAGAACAGAACTTGCCTTCCCTCTGGATCCCTGGCCTTCATCTCTGCCCTTCTTCTGACTGTGTTTTACCTCGTCTCCTTTCTGTCTCCTTGGCCTTTCGTTTTAAACTCAAATTCCTCTTTTCCAGCTTGTGAGTGAAACGACTCCCTTATAGCTCGTAGTCGTGCCTGCAACTGAAAATCTCCCCTCCTTCCCTCTCTATCTTTCTCCATCAGTACCCGCTACAAAGCTGACGACCCTTACGCGGCCCACAGCAGGACCCTGCCACTGCAAATATGACCTGATGGTGTTCTTTGAGATTTGTGAGCTGGAGGCCAATGGAGAGTGAGTTTGCACAGTAATTGTTTCACAGTGTCCTACTATATACTTGGCTACTATATTTAGTCTAGTGGTGTTAATTGTCAAATAATTGTAGTAATATTACACCGTTTAAGTCGTTTCTAACTTTAGTTTTAAGTGTTTTTATCCATTAAAAGTCTGTTACTCTGTTGGCAGGTCATTTTCCCCCTAAATTAACAAATTACAGGTCATTTAATTGTTTACAAAATGATGCTTTAGATGTGCAGAATGATCTGTCTTCAGTAGAAAAAAATGTTTATTAATAAAATAATTAATAATATGTTGAACAAAATATTTTACAGCAGTTTAAAAATATGAAATTGGATGTTTAGCAATTTTTTTTTCTGCTGCCTTCATTCACAGTGAAATTTGATTAGTATCTCTATAGATGTTGCAAAGACAGAGGATTACATATAAGAAAGGATTAATTAGCCTTTCAAAACCAAGTGTATATTATTTAATACATGCATTTTTTAAACCTCTGCAACATGTGATAATTAAACAATTGATCATTAAATGACCAAATAAATAAATAACAACAACAACAACAACAACAACAACAACAACAATAATAATAATAATAATAATAATAATAATGAATAAATAAGCAAAATAAATATTGTTACAAACAAACAAATATTATTACTATTATTATTAATATTAATATTAACAATAAATAATATCGATATAGTCATTTTTAGTAAATTGAATAAATAATAATTATTTGAAAATAAAAATCAGACCCATGTTTTCTCCTCCATGGTGGAATATCCATATGCACAAGAAAGGTACATATAGATTCCTAAGACAAAATGCTGTACACAGTGAATTTCTAATGTATGAACCATAAAACAAAATAAAAGTCATGCATACAGAGTGTTATTTTTTGCTGAAAGTTCTTAGCTTAAATAATTGTTTATAAGATCAAAAACACTCCAGATGTAAAGAAATAGACTTTTGTGTGTCAAATGATGGTTGTGACTTTAAAAGGCTAAAATGATGAAATCTTATAAAATCACACAAAAATCCTCACTTTGTGATGGACGTCTGTTGTGAAAGAGCAGTTACTGTACAGTATGTTTGGGAAATATGGCAAACTATCTAATGTGGAGTTATTATACAGCTGTCAGGTGACCTTAATTAGAGGACTGGTTTATTTCATGTGTGTATTTCTGTCTCACAGCTATGTTCCGGCAGCAGTTGACCACAGAGGCGGAATGCCCTGCCATGGCACCTTTCTGTTACACCAGGTTTGCTATCCAATTCACGTCTAACACACATAGATACAGACAGACACTCTCACTTTAGAGTCACGTACATGTCTCAACGTCTGTCCTTTCACAGGGAATCCAGAGGAGAGTGACAGTGACCATAGTGCATGAGACAGGCGGTGACATTGAGTGGAAGGAGGTTCGGGAGCTGGTTGTTGGTGAGCCTTGTCCCTTGTTGAACCCTTGTCCCTTCCCAGACTCATCTGCATCCACAGGCTTCTTTCTGAAGGCACCAGGGAGCTCTTTGGATCTAGTTCAGGAGGTTTAACTAAGACAGGCTCCTCTAAAGTGTGGATACATTCTAACCTTTTCCTCGCAATAAAATTGCATTTCTAATAATTACATTTTACATAGGATTTTTAAAAGACATTTCTTCAGTTTTATGGGTTTAGTTGAATCCCCTCCATCTCTCAGTATAGTTCAAATGAAGATCAAACGTCCATAAGTCCATCACGTGTCCTACCTTTTTTACGTGGCTGTATCATTTATTGCAGTATATTTTCAGTAAATGGCTTTTTTATAGGTAAAATATCAAGGCTTCTGTTTGCGTTTCAGGCCGTATCCGGAACACACCTGAAGCAGATGAGACCATCATCGACCCCAACATCCTGTCCCTCAACATCCTGTCTGCTGGATACATCCGACCCACTCCAGATGACAGGCATGTTTCCGAATCCCAGTGCTTTAGGGAATCAGAGAGATCGACGAAGATGTTTAACATAATATTTCATTGAATATTTCATAGAATTCAGTTAATTATTCAGTACAGTCAGAGGTTTTACAGCGTGTGGCGTATATTACGAGATACATCAACACAGGCATTAATAGAGCCTCCAACCGGTGAAGAAATTAACATTGTGCCATTTTACTGCATTGTTCAGAATTCAGGATCTATTCCGTGTGCTGCCCCCTGTCTTCAGAAGGCCTGCAGTGCTTTCTTTCAAACATGGCTCTGCTTGATCCAGCTCTTTCTACTTTGCTCAGTCTACCTTGGCATCTGATATCAGAGCAGGAGCCAAAGCCCTGACAAACAGCACAACTGCAGAACTTAAAAGGCACGACATTAAAAAATGGGGGTGTTTTTTCCAAAGAGAAATGATGCAGTGCAAAGTCTCGTTCCAAGGGCCTCTTAAAGTCCTGACTCAGGGGAGTGCTTCAGAATAAACAGCACCAGAGAACCAGAGAGAGAAACGCCAACCTTTGATGGGGAAGAAAGGCGTATTGAGTCTTTTATGTTCCTCTGCGCAAACACACCACAGTCTGCTGCACAGTAGTGGCGTTTGGCAGCCCAGACGGAGCTGCCACATTATTCAGCCCGCCTCTGTTCATCCACACGTCTTTTGCGATGTAAGCATTTCCAGGTGGATGCTTATCTCGACACACTCTCTGCACACACTCAAAGTGCTCATGATGCCAGATTGTGCCAGAGTTGCAGAAACGTATTCTGCGGCTGTTGCACGAGACCTTCGTTCGAGCCTGATGCATGAAGGGACCCATAGCCCACCAGGAGGTTATGGGTCAGGACGCTTTGGACCTTCTTTATTTATTTATTTTTTTATATTTTTTTTAAATACTGACACTGACTTTGCACATCTGCTCCATTTCCTTTGTTTTTGTCCCTTAAATATTAACCCTTAGAGCTTTTTTTGCAAGACAGAATGTGGTTCTATCAGTCTAGATGAAGGAGGTCACATGCGTTATTGGAAAACCTACACCAAAACATAAAAATCCCAGTGACTTCCAGTTTAATGTACCGATTGCTCTCCTCCCTGTGGATCTTATAGAAGATGAAAGTAGTGGAAGTTCTCTAGTTCACCTCCTTGCTGGCTGTGTGACTTTGTGTCCATTCCTCATCTGTCCATTAATCCATCAACTCTGTCCATTCTGCCCCATATACCCTCCATTACTCATACTCTACTAATTAATTGCCTGCTGACCATCTTGACGATAGAATGCAAGGCATCTCTATTCATAACCACGGCATGATTGTGATCTGCATGCAATGACTTTAATACTTCTTGTGTGAAAACTAACCTTTACATCTCATTAATATGACAAAAGCGATTAACAGTTTACGGAAGTAAATCCTTAACACAGTCCAGTTTAGTGCACTTCACAGCATGACATACCCAGCTGACGTGTACTCACTTCTCATTCAGCGTGCAATGCACTTTACTTCATTAGCTCTCACTCTACCATCACGTACCCTAGCTTCATCTAAGCCTCGGCATACATTCACATCACGTACAGTCGTGAAAATACCAGGATGACCCCATGAAAACCTTTGACTTCAGATTTCATGTAAGGGAAAAGTTAGGACATCCTTAAAACGACTACTTAAAATGCCTAAAATTAGATCAGCTGATTATGGAATCCGAAGAGCTCTCTGAGGCCTTCAGAAAATAAGGGTATTTGAAAGGATTTTAAGGGATTTAAAAAGATCTCAAAATGATTAGACATCAGTCGTTCCACTGTCCAGAAAATAATATAGAAGGGGAACATTTAAAAGAACTGCCAGCATTGGTGGGAGTGTGATGGTTTGGAGCTGCTTTGCTGCAGCAGGGTCTGGAGATCCATCCATCATAGAAACCACCATAAGATCTTTATTGTATCAGAGGGGGCTTGAGGACAATGGAAGAGTCTGTACAAAAACTGATGGTGAAACATCACAGAGGAACATCTTTCTTCCAGATGATGTCAGAGATGGTATACGGTTGTAGAAACATCTAACTGACATTATTTCAGCCAATGGAGGAAACGCCAGCTAAGTGGACATAGAGGTTAAAATGCATTTCTTCAGTTTTATGTGTTTAGTTAAATCCCGCCCATCTCAAGTCAATATGAAGATGAAATGTTCAGATGTTTAAAGATTAACCAAAGGTGCTCATGGGGTGTCCTAACTTTTTTCATGTTGCTGTAGTCTCATAACACTGTAGAATCTTAATACCTTGGCTTTTGAATTTCCCGTACCACCAACGATACTGACTCTTCTTTAGAATTGCTCTTTTTGTGAGCAATGCAGGCACTCCCAGCCTCCACTCTTCGCCCAGTCGCCCTGTTCCTTCTCCCATCAGCCGTGACCTCCTTTCTTATGGTGTAACCACAGTGCTCCTCATATTTAATAAAAAGGAATACATGAGAAGAACGTGAGCTGGCATTTATGCAGAGGCCTGGCCAACTGGGCTTTGATCAAGATGGCCATCATAACACGTATATTCACAGCTGGCTGAGCCTCTGCAAGGAGCCCACGTCGATAACATCATGGAGAGCTTTTGCTCTGATCTTCCCTCAAGCCCACTAACGGAATGTTGTTTTGTGTTTTGCAGACAGTTTCTTGATTCGGACATGCCTAGGTATATTGTTTTCGACTCCCTATCCTTTCATTCTCTCACATACGTAGAATATATTTATATATTTATGTATATTTTTTTATGCATATTTGCTTTCTGACTCTCTGTTCATCCATCCAGTTTGTCTCCATCGTTCTTTACGTTTGTTCCTCGGCTTCCCGGTTCCACTGCTGCCTCTCCCACACGTTTTGTATCTGTTTGTCTCTCCTCCCTCCTTCCTTTTCCCGTTCCCTTCCCGAACTGTCGGGGAGCGTCGCTTTGGCTCCCTTGGAAATGTCTCTCTGTGTGGCCTCTATGTTTGTGCGCGAGATGTTTTTGCAGGCATTCTAGGTGGCTGTGGAATGCATGGCTTGGCTTTTGAATGGCCTGTTTTTTGGCTGAATCTTCGCAGGAGGTGTGGTAGAGATCAAATTTATCACTCCACATTATAATCCTGACTCAGAGAAGGAAGGGTGTTGGCCACAGGTCTCCCCCATTACCTGAGAACGCCTTACCCACATACCCAGACTTTTAAAAAGTCGCAGTTTCAAAGGCTGCTTTTTAGCAACCTGAGTCATTGCGTGAGTCACGACGTCTTCACACACCCACACGCAGGCCCTCCATCTGTGTAAAATTTACTGTTCCGTTCACACAGCGCATTCAGATCACATCTCTAGATTAGAAATTTATGATTTAATTAAAACTGTCCCGCAGCAAGATGGATCTCCACCACAAATGTCGAAGCGGTGCTGTAAAACACGCTCGCTGCAGTGTGGGGTGATGGTTGAGAACCAGGCCCCACACACTGTGGGCCTTGAAGATTTATGGGCTTAAGAGTTCCCTCTGAGCTGGGTCTCTCTCTCTCTCTCTCTCTCTCTCTCTCTCTCTCTCTCTCTCTCTCACACACACACACACACACACACACTGTAATCCTCAACTTTCCTTCACCTTGGCTTGTGCTAATACTGTGTTCCTGAAGATTTAAGACCATTTCATGACCAAGGTCAGCTCTCTTGTCTCTGCAGAACATCCAAGATGACAAGATTATCTTCTTTGCAGGCTGAAATTACAGTTTACACCACTAGTGAGCACTGCTGCCCAATTTTTGCCTTGTTTTATTCGTTCCACTGTCAGCAGAGCATAGGTGGAAACACCTGAGACAAGACGAGTGTCCTGGAAGTTATACTTTTACTAGATCACGTTAGTATTTGAGCAAAATGAATGAAGTCCTTTATGGCCATTGCAGAAGAGGTGCAACAGAATTTAACCTCCTCATATAACCCATCAGTGGTAGTGAACATACACACTTCCAGTGAGCACAGACGAAGACAAAGTCAAATGTGTTTGTCTCCACTTCACCCAAAATGTCAACTTTGGTTCTGAACCCTCGATATGTTGTTTTTGCTGAACAGCACTGACATCCTCAACCTTTCAAGTCTTTAACAGCATTAAAGAATCAACATGACTCCATGGAAATGGAGGAAAGCAAGTGTAATTTCCTTCCAGCTGAAGGTCAGTGGAGTGTGAATGAGTGTGTTGGGGTTGGGTGGGATGTCCGGCAAAAGGCCGTGATAGAGCCTATATGGAGTACCAGTCACGCATGCATGAGACCCTCTGGCAACAGCGCAAAATGCAGCGTCCGCACCCCAACACCTCAACACACCCAACGGCTGTGACGAGCGATGTAAGGCTCAAGCGTTCCTCCTCTCCCCTCTGCCTCAGGAACACTTCAGCAGCACTCGTTGGCAAATCCCTGCAGACCCGAACTCTCCGATCTAAAAGCTAATCCACAGAACCATTACCTCAGTGTTCGCGTTCTCGCACTAACTCACTCTTGTGTGTTCAACAATTCTCAAATCTCATTTAGGCCCCTGATGGAAAGAGAGCCAAAGCGTGTAAAAGGACTCCTTTTCCTCGAATGTGCTGCCAGGAGCATGACTTAGAGGCTGGACGCGTGATAGGAGAGGATGAAGCGAAAGAAATACAGAGGAGGAGGAAAATGCAGAGTGTGTGAAAAGGAGAAAGGAGCTGAAGCTGCTCTCTCACTCCCACAGACTCTTGGAGTGTCTTTTTGTTTGTGTATCTTAGTGTGTGTGAAAAGGAATGAAACATCAGAATAGGGGAGCTGAGTGATGCTGGAAGCACCTGTAATTTTTCTAAATAAGTGTAGAAATGCGATAAAGTTACGTCTTCTGGTGGTTTTTTGGTTTGGCTCTTTAATCATGTCCACCTGATTCCTCCATTTCAGTGGTCCTGGATTACTCTGTGGAGGGATGGAGGATCCAGGCCTGAAATAAAGACCTTACATATTTAAGTCCTGGTCACACAGCTGACTGTATATTTCAAATTGTCTATATTTTCAAATTGTCTAAATTGTCAAATTTCTAAATTGTCCCTCCATCAACCAAACCAGTTCCACTCAAACGACCCACTCACGCTCTTTACTTAAATTAAACTGTGTAACAGATGCGATATTACAATATGGCCAATTATTATATCTATGTTAAATCAAAAAATATATCTTGATATATCGATATATGCATTATATTGTCCAGCCCTACTTCTGGGCGAATAAAAGTTGCCTGTAAACTTTCACATCGAGTTCAGATTTGGTGGACTTTGATATGCCACCAGAAGCACTGTTGCTCTTGCTGCTTTCAGATCATGTCAGAAACACTGTATTTATGAGACGAGCTTACATGAACACCATCACCAACACCAGGTTGGGTGTGTCAGTAACAGCTGCTGGTACTGACACTGTTGAGTCCAGTGTGATTTCAGTAAATAACATAGACACTGTACTGTAAACTGATTGAACGTGTAAACACAATGCATAAAAAAATTATATTCTAACCTGTGAAATTCAAGGATTTGAACAGGATAAAAACATTATACACCAAACAAGAGTACAATTCACTTTGGGGTTTTTTTTCCAGTAAGGAAAATAAACTTCCAGTTTTTGATGGCACAAGTGGTAATTCCAACCTTCAGCATCATAAATAGGAATTTCTGAGAAGGACTTGTTGGCAGCACCTGGCTGTGTGACCTCTGCCACACTGTCTCTGCTCTGTCTGATCCAACATGGAGAAATTGCTGATGTTGCCGTTTCAACACAGGAGATATAGTAAACTCTTTTGTTGCGGATTAAAAATTCAATGCAGTTGGGATGGGATTAGATGGTAATTATGTTTTCTTCATTGCTTCTTTGCTGTTGCCACAATACCAACACTCTTCGGATGTGAAACTGCTGAACCAAAATAAAGGACTGTTTACACCACTGATTTTCAGCCCCACCACTTGCAGCCATGTCCATTTAATGGGACAATGCAAAATGCACATTCCCAGACTGTAACCTGGATCCATTCCTCGTGTAATTTTGGGAATTTCTGTTCCAACTCAAATGTATCAGACACATATGATTGCCAGAAGATACTACATCATTTAAGGACAAATGTAAAATTAAAATTTTAAATTATAAAGGTCTATTGCTCACATGAACACTGTTTTTAATCTGTATCTACATCCTGAGTCTCTGACCAGTATACACTACTAGATTACTCTCAGAGTCGGTCAGACTGAGTCTGTGACCAGTATACACTACTAGATTACTCTCAGAGTCAGGTCAGACTGAGTCTCTGACCAGTATACACTACTAGATTACTCTCAGAGTCAGGTCAGACCGAGTCTCTGACCAGTATACACTACTAGATTACTCTCAGAGTCGGGTCAGACTGATTCTCTGACCAGTATACACTACTAGATTACTCTCAGAGTCGGTCAGACTGAGTCTCTGACCAGTACACACTACTAGATTACTCTCAGAGTCGGTTAGACTGAGTCTCTGACCAGTACACACTACTAGATCACTCTCAGAGTCAGTCAGACCGAGTCTCTGACCAGTATACACTACTAGATTACTCTCAGAGTCAGTCAGACCGAGTCTCTGACCAGTATACACTACTAGATTGTGCTCAGAGTCGGGTCAGACTGAGTTTCTGACCCGTATACACAACTAGATTGTGTTTTTTGAGTCGGGTCAGAAAACATGATAAGCTCTGAGTAATCTGAAGGCCAAAAAGCAGAGTCTGGGCCCCTCAAACACTGCTGTTGACTCCTACTGACAAAAAAAGACATGTCCAGACTGAGAATCGAGGCTAAATTCATAGTAAAAATCACGTAATGTGATCTCGACTTTAACTAAATAACAGAATAGCTGTGAAACATCCTCGCTGTCCAGTGAAAAACAGGTATCTCTAAAATGCTGACTTTACAGGAGAAGACATGGAACATTTTCTTAACTTTGAGTAAAAATTCATGTAAAATAAAAGTAATTATAGATCATTTCTATTGGTTTGTTCATCCAGAACGGAGCTACAGGGTTCAAATGAAAAACAGGACAAAAATGGACGTACGTTTTCCTTTGGACAGCAGTGATATGCTCCAACTGTGGTGTGATAAAATAAGTGAACGCACATTAAAAGCTGTATTATAATACTGAGCCTCTCTTTCAGCCCCTCCGGGAGACAGGATTATAGCCTTGCACCAGCTCATCCATGTCCAGCCTTTTCACAGCAACTAAAGCAATGTCTGATCCCGATTCCTTACTGGCCACAAAGCTGCTCATCCTGGCTCGGATTTCTCAAAGAGCCATTGGGCAGGAGGCCAGAAATAGAAGTGAACTCAACACATGATTATCTGAGTGGGTTGAAACCTGCATTTATCAGTACAGTGCAGCGAAGGGTGGAGGAGCAGTCCATACTGTGCTCATGTAGAACTTTCACATGGAACAAGGTTAGCTTAGGGCAGGTCTATTAGTCAGAAAGCAGTAAATTCTCCATGTTCACATGGTTGATAGGTTATTTTGCTGGTCATATGGTTGTTTTGTTGGACGGCCTGTTTTCCAGTGATAGTTATTTGGATTGAAACAGCTACTTGGAAGAGTTATGAGCCAATATATGCAATTTATTGTAATATTACTTATGTATGGAGGCGTTTCATAGATTAGGAAATGCTGATTCCCATGTTCTGCCATAATGAGACCGTTGTGGAAGTCAACAAGGCTTTCCCTTTGTTCTCTTTTACCTATGATCATATCGTTGATTCTCTCCCTGCCACACAAAGCATTTCCTTGGGAATTGATCCTAGGTACAATTTCCCCTGTCCATACCACCCCCCCTGCCCCTGACCACCCCATCCCTCACCCCCACCACCACCCACCTCCTCTGTCTGTCTGATCTTTCTCCAACTCTTTCCATGGTGATTTGGTCATGCTCCATGCTTATGGTGCTGGTGTTATTGAGAAACAGTCTCATATGCTTAGTGTTTGTTTCGTTGTTTATTTTTTTGTTCTCTTGGCATGCAGTTGTTGCGTCCTTAACCCCCCCGTGTCCGTGGCTTTTGGAAATCAGGAATGAGCTTATAGCTCAATTCCATAATAATATTTTTTTTACATTAATTATTCAGTGAATATTCCCTAAACTATGCCATGCATTTCTGTTACAACAGTGTATGATGTTAAATTATTTAACAGTTGATGTTATGATAACAACAGTCATTTAACTCACCTCCCTTCATGCACTGTGTAGGACGTTCTACCGCTTTGACGCCGCCTGGGATTCATCCATGCACAATTCTCTCCTGCTGAACCGAGTGACTCCATATGGGGAGAAAATCTACATGACTCTGTCTGCTTACCTGGAGGTAATGTCGGAGACTCATTCAACCATCTACAGTCATGTGAAAAAAAGTTAGAACACCTTTAACTTTAGTAATTAAAGCAATGCAATCGTTAGACCATTATTAGAGAGCAGGCTTTCTTATGGTTTGCTCTCTGACACCTTCAGACACAAGGCTGTAGATGCAGATGAGAATTTAAAAAGATCTCAAAACAAGTTCAAATCAACTTCCACTTTCCAGGAAAATGAATGACAAAGTACTGCTTTTTGTTATGCTCAGATCGGTGTGTCTAAAAATGCTTTCACACCTCTTTAGATGGAGAACTGCACTCAGCCTGCTGTTATAACCAAAGACTTCTGCATGGTGTTCTACTCACGGGATGCCAAGCTCTCGGCATCACGCTCTATCAGAAACCTCTTCAGCAGTGGAAGCCTCAGGCCATCTGAGGGGTAGGCACACTGTGCTTTCTTCACACATCTGAACACCGAGGCTTTGATAAACAAAGTTTTGTTACTTTATGAATCGTAATACTTTGTGTTGTGTTGTTTTGCAGAAACCGAGTTACAGGAGTGTATGAGCTCAGTCTGTGCCATCTGGCAGATGCAGGCAGCCCAGGTAAAAGTTTAACCCCCGACTTTCCTTTCTGTTTGTTTTGTACAAATAATCAGTCTGGACTTTGCAAAAGTTTGGGCAGCTTACAGGACATCGGTCAGCGTAAAGGGAAGCTTAGAGGGAAAATTACTGCATACTCAACATTTACAATTTCAACTAGATGATATAATTTCAGGACACAGACATTTACTCACCCTCTTGATATGTACACACACACACACACACACACACACACACACACACACACACACACACACACACACACACACACACACACACATACACTGGCCACCAATGGTCCTTCCTTTAATTTTATTTTATATTCTACTTTTACCATTTGATGAATTTTTGATAAATAAATAAATAATAATAAAAAAAAAATAAAATAAAATAATAATAATAATTATTATTATTATTATTTTACCAGTAACCAGAAATATTTTACAATATTCTAAATATAAAATATTAATTATGTCTCTGGCAAAACAGTACATCTATCTTATTGTTCAAGTTCCTGGACATGACAGCAAAGCACAAAATTGTAGGCACTTAGATATTTGTATGCCTTGAGAGTGTGTTTTGTTTATGCAAATGTTTACCAACAAGGTGTACAAAGATGTAATAAGGAGTTACCTTATTAGTGTAGGACAACTTGTCTTTTTCTTGGCAAGTTGTTAAAATAAGTGGAGAAGACAGACCAGAAAATCTACATTTCCACTTTTCTACACTTCACACCCCGATGGAAGCTGTGACTTACTTACCCCAGTTAAGCTCCGCCCACAAAACTTTATCTCTGTTTACAATAATGGCCTATTAAATGGAGATGCAGAATGAAGGACATTTTCAAAGAGCTAAAACCAACAAGACAACACTGACAACATTTCTAGCAACTCTGTAATCCATCATGATTTTGTTGTCTATGAGTTAAATTATGAATACTGAATATTGCAGGGATGCAAAGGAGGCGTAGACGGGTGTTGGACACGTCGGTGGCGTATGTGCGAGGGGAGGAGAACCTGGCTGGTTGGAGGCCCCGCAGTGACAGCCTCATCCTGGACCACCAGTGGGAGCTGGAGAAGCTCAGCCTCCTGCAGGAGGTAGAGGAAACCACATATCATGAACTTTCACACATGCTGTACCTGTTTCTCAATAAGCATGTCTGGGTTACAGTGAATCATTCGTTGATTCAATGATTCATTGATTAAATGGCCAGACTGTCTTGTGAATGATTCCTGCCCAAGGTCTTTACTTTAAGGTCTTGTGCTCAAATGCTGTGCTTGGTTTGTTTTCTTTATACATCTTGAGGTCTCTTCTGGGCTTGAACTTGCTTACACGGTCTGATCTGACCATGTTGGTAGTTGTTTTAAATGTTCTCCACTTGTAAATGATTTTCCGGACAGTGGAACGGCTGATTTCTAACTGTTCTGAGACTCATCTGCATCTACAACCTTCTTACTTAAAGCTTTAGAGAGCTTTTTGGATGCAGCTTCCTCCAGTCCTCTAATGATGGTCTAATAGTTGTACCTATTGTGCTGCACCTAAAAACTACATTTTACGAACGATTTTTAAAAGATATTTCTTCAGTTTTAAAAAGTCAGACTGGTTCATGGGGTGTCCTAACATTTTCATGACACTATATAGTTATATTTTAATTTATCAGCATTTTCAGGTCTTCTAGTCAATCTGACACAGAGTTGACCTTAAGCAATGTTCATGTCCTCCAGGTTTTAGTCTTTAAGTGCTCCCTCTGTGATCTTGTTGCCACAGGTGGAGAAAACCAGGCACTACCTCCTCCTGAGGGAGAAACTGGAGTCCACCCTGCTGCTGGGCCAGGAGCCGCTGCTGTCCTGCGGGAGTGAAGATCCTGCCGAGTCCTCTTCCCCATCGGCCCACCCCGGGCTGACCCACAGCCCTGACGACACACCCAGGCCAGACACCCCCAATGAGAGGCAGCGAGAGCTCGCAGCCAAAGTGAGTCAGTTGCTTTAGACACATGGGAGGAAACGTTCCGCATTTCTTGTAAACAGATGCTGAAATCGGCTGTTTTCACATTGTATTACTCATTATTTTAATGCTGTGGAGCTCTCAGTTTAAATAAATGTGCTGGGATTGTACATAACCAGTAAACAAGCTTTAATTCAGACTGTATGAGGCAGATTTTCCATGTGCACTTTCTCATTGTAACTCCTCACGTCTTTCTTGTCCAGTGTTTGCGTCTGCTCACTCACACCTTCAACAGAGACTACAGTCACGTGTGTGTGAGTGCCAGTGAGAGCAAGGTGAGGTTATACACCACGTACAAAAGAACCATTTTCAAGTTCAAAACTCCACATAGTATACAGCCACGTAAAAAAAAATCACAACACCCCATGAACACCTCTGACATATTTAAACATCTGGACATTTGATCTTCATTTGAGCTACACTGAGAGACGGAGGTGATAAAACTAAACACGTACAACTGGAGAAATGTCTTTTGCCACTCCTCCACGTGGAATTCTTTCAGCTCTGTGATGTTTCAGCATCAGTCTTCTCCTCAAGCCCCCTCTGATACAATAAAGATCTCATAGTGGTTTCTATGATGGAGAGATCTCCACACCCTGCCACAGCAAAGCAGCCCCAAACCATCACACTCCCACCACCATGCTTCACAGCTGCTATGAGGTTCTTGTGCTCAAATTCTGTGTTTGGTTTGTGCCAAACATGTCTTCTGTTACTCTGTCCAAATAATTCAGCTTTGGATTCATCTGTCCAAAGCACATTGTTCCAGAAGTCCTGTTCTTTGTCTAGATGTTCCTCCTTGGACACCTCCCATGAAAATCATACTTGTTTGGTCTCTTTCTGATGGTAGAAGCTGCCTGTAGGTCCAGTGATGATATTTTAGGATTGTTACAAATTACAAATGATGTTTTAAAGACATTTCTTCAGATGTCTGTGTTTACTTGTATCACCTCCATCTCTCAGCGTAGTAAACCTGACTGGTCATTTTGACATGACTGTCCTACAGCTGTATGTCCTGGCCAAAAATCGTTTCAGAAGCTCTGTTTGTAAGAGTGTGTGAGCTAGCAGGTGTGATTGTGTGTTTATGGCCTGGTCTTTCGGTTGCTCTATGTTCCAGCTGAGTGAGATGTCTGTAACTCTTATGAGAGACTCCATATCAGCCTCTGCCCTCAACACGCTCACACCCTCCTCCACCTGCCCTTCGTTGGTTGAGAGCCGCTACGGCAGCAACACTGAACTCAGGTCAGTCTTGTCGCTTCATTATTATAACACAATTCACTTGTATAGACATAGACTGAGGTGCTTTATCCTCTGTAGTGTGTGTGGAACCATTTTATAACCGATTCATTAATTTTAATTTCATAATAAGGGCCTTTTTGGGAACAGGTCAATGGTTGGTCTATAACAATGCAAGTAAATTAAGCTTTGTAATTAAGATTTTGTAATTATTGTTGTACTATCTTAGTATTATATGGATGCATCTTAGTGCAGTTGGTTGCTACAGGCTCCCACTATAAAGGGTTAGTTCTGAGAATATGTTTATATAGTGTTTAAATGATTTCATGCATGTAAACAAATAATTTAACTCAATTATAGAACACAAAATATGTTTAATTTATTAAATGACTTTTTTAACAGTGTACTATTGGTGTACTATTGTCTTCGTTGTGCTTCCATGTGCTTTAGAAAGCCAGTTTGCCATACTTCCCGTGTCCAGGTGGGTTTCATGTAGGTACTCCAGTTTACTCCTATCTCTAAAACACACATGGTTCATAGATTGGCCAAAATTGTCCCATCGGTGTGTGTGTGAAGTAATGGCTGTGATGCGATGGATTGGCGCTGGGTCCAGGAGGTATTCAGGCCTTGCATCCAATGATACTGGGATCCAGTCTTCCCAGTCTTTTACACTTGTTCGTACTGATGGGTTTGTTTAAACTACTGTGTCCAGACCCCCAACGCCTCGCTCCCGTGCTATCAGCCCCAGTCCAGAATCTGCACCTGAGGGAGAGGGCAAGAAAACCCCCACTGGACCCCCAGAGTCCAAACGAAGGGTCCACACATTTGTCCCTGACATTCAGGAGATTCGCGTCAGGTAAACCATCCAGCCCACTGTCCAGCAGCTGAGGACTGAAGTTTAGGATGAACATGCATCAGTAAATGTACTAATTATTTTCAGTAACTTTAATCAAAGCAGTCTGCTTTCCTTACAACTGTCAACAAATCAACAGAACTGTCCATGTCTTCAGGCACGTCTGCAGTATTTAATGAGCTGAGGTAGCAGTTGACTCTAACTGGAGTACTGGTTTCTGTTCACAGCCCCATTGTATCAAAGAAGGGCTACCTGCACTTTCTTGAGCCTCACACTAACGGCTGGGTGAAGCGGTACGTGGTGGTGCGTCGGCCGTATGTCTACATCTACAATTCAGAGAGAGACACGGTGGAGAGAGCCATCCTCAACCTGTCCTCAGCACAAGTGGAGTATAGTGAAGACCAGCAAGCTATGCTGAAGGTAACTCATCTCAGACCTGATCATAGTACTGTATATATCGTCACTGTCTCACAAAAACTTGCTTCTTTAAAGGGATTTCTCAGCACTGAGGAATCACGTCAGGCAGACTGGTGATGAATTCTCGTTTTCTGAAGCTGGCTCTCACTGTCCACTTCTGCCTGTGTTGTTTTCAGACTCCCTACACATTTGCTGTCTGCACAGAGCATCGTGGGATACTGCTCCAAGCCACTAATGACAAAGAGATGCATGACTGGCTGTATGCTTTTAACCCTCTCCTCGCCGGATCTATCAGGTACACAAAATTACATTATATCCATCCATGATGGATATAACTGTGTAAAAGGCAAGATTTCGTTTTATTTCCAGTTAAAAAAAAATCATGGTATGGAATCAGACGTCTCTGCATGGAGATGTAGAGGTTCCTAATGGTGTCCTGTGATAATCCGCAGCTTGAATGTTCTCACTCAGGGGTTGAGTGTTGCTAGAGCATCTAATAGCATCCCACATATTGTCAATCAGGGATAGGTCTGGAGATGAGACAAAACACGGCATAGTATCTGTGTCTTCAAGGTGACACAATCTTGAGACAGCAGCAGTATGTGGACGAGTTGGAATGGAGCACCGGAGTGTGTGTTCAGAAAAGGTAGAACCACTGGTTGCAGGACCACATTAACATAACGTTGGGCTGTTAAAGAGCCTCTAATGAAGACCAAAGGTCATCTTGCATCATACGAAATTGCACCCACATCATGACACCAGGCCTTCTGGACATGAGACGCATGACAACAAACTGTGGTTGGGGATTCTGTGGATGGGGATGCTGGGCAAACGGGGACAGTCCTCTTTTAATATTTTCCCTCTTACTTTTGCACACTGCTGTTCATGTTAGAATGCTGACAAACGTGCTAATGTGTTGAATCTCTCTTCACCACAGGTCTAAACTTTCCAGAAGAAGAGCAGGTCAGATGAGGCTTTGAGAGGAACGCACACATACACCTGCGGCAGTGCAGTCTATGAAGACGACAAAACCCACAAAATCAAAAGACTATCCCTGTAAATAGAGCTCCTGACAGAGTCCCCAGTTCCTGTTCTCAGTCCAGTCTCTAACCCTCCACACCCTCTGACCTACCTGTGTGTACCTGCACTCGCCCTGTCTAGCACTAAGCACCTGTGTACTAAAGGCTCCAACTGTGTGTCTGCAGGGGCCTGGATACTCAACTCATAATCCTCCTTAAAAACCTACGGCCATTTGATTTTGAGGGTATTCTGGTTCAGATAGCAATGGAATATTAGGAGTGTTTGCTTATAGCTTCATCATATAGCTTATATAGTCTCGGCAGCAGTTGGATCAATGCTCAAGAGGGTATAAAATGGGAATGAAGCATTGGCGACACTTCCAAAGCTGTCTGCTCATGAGAAACAGTGTAACTGGATTAATAATGCAGGTATCCAGCAGGCTGTGCCTCATCTAGAGTTTGGAGGGAGAAAGCTAATTCAGATATTTGTCACATTGCCTTATTGTGTTATTCTTTACATGTGAAAGTCTACGGGATTACAACGCTGGTCAGGTGGTCAGTATTTAAGTCAGAAAACCATGCATTTATTTTCCTATTCATCTCCAATTTAAGGACTAGATTCACATTGGTTAGTGCAGACTTTGGCCAGTGTAGAAGTCCCCTTCGATATTTAAATACTCCCCATAAAAGGAAAAGGCCTTCCAATGTATCTTGACCAATAATGAAATGAATACTAAGATATTTATTAGTGTCATTACGGCATTATCATGTGTAGGCCTGTCACGATTTTTGTTTGGAAGATATAATTGTGATGAACAATATTATTCTCTTTTTAAGAGCATTTTATACCACTGACTTAGTGATAATATAGTAGCATAAATATACATAAATAAACATAAATATAATAAAACTGCTATTTTTACTAGGACAGGATGTCACCACTGGTTTCCCATATCAATTTGATTCTGATTCTGATTCCCAATTTAATTAGATTTGATTTATTTAGGCATATTTCACAATAACAATTTTTTTTTAAATTCAGCTTCACAAACTGCTGCTGAAATATACTACTAGGTACTATATACACATATCAGTGCCATTCACGCTGTTCATTAAAAAATGAGTCCTCTGGAACATATCATCTCAAAATGAATCTGTTCTGCCTCTGTTTTCGTCAGAAGGAGGCATTACTGTACTGCCTCTGCTGTGAGGCAGCAGGTGTGTTGTTGTGAGGCCCAGCTTTGTTACCTCCAGCTGAGAATCATTACAGTGCATCCTGAAGCTCCTTACGGGAGTTATTTTCTCACCTCGTAATAGCCCAGTAGTCAATACTGGATCTTTCAAACCAAGATCAATTTGAATGGGAAACCGGTTTTGTTTTAACCCACGTCTAGTTGTTCCACATACCAGATCATTCATGAATGTGCTCTTCCTGCAAGAAAAAATGATTGGTGAATTATTGTGCAATATCATCATATCATCCATTTGGAACCTATAAGGTTCTATCTGCATTCTGAGCAGTTTTTAGATATTGAACCTTAAAATATTCATAATGACACTTGCATATACAGAGATGTTTTCTCAATAAAGAGCCTAAAATGCATATTTAAGAAGTCATGGAATTAGAATATGCCAGTATCTAAACTTAAAAAAAACCCCTTGTAGTTCCAAGGGGACAATACATCGTCTAACAAGTCGATGAGGTGTATCGTGACAGGCCTAGCCATGTGGGAAACAGTTCTGAATAGGTGTTTGAACAGAGCTGGACAGTTATTTGGGTCATGCTGGTGTGTTATCTGAAAAATGTATCATAATCCAGGTTCATATTTTCTAGAACGAACAACAGATCCCTTATATATGACTCGGGTTGATTTACTCCATATTAAAACCTTATTGAGTTAGATATTTATTTAACATGCATTTATTTATTTCATTGTATATTTATTATCAACATTTTGAAGTTTAGTGCAATCTCTGCATACGACACTTTTTATCATGAGTTTTACTAACCTCTTACTTACGTATCTCTCCCTGCTCAGCCCACAGAAACACTTTGGCGGAATAGGACAGCTGAGGAGCTGATGCTGGGACAGCTGCTACTAGATGTAGATTACTTGAACTTTTTCTGTGTTAAGTCGTTGAAATCGAGGAAAGGGCCTTTTTGTGAGACCAGTTGTCTAAAAAGAGCGAGGATCATTACCCAGAACACTTAAAAACAAAAAGTCTGTACAATCTCTGACATTGTTACGATTTTGAAAGCAGGTTTTATGGTATAAAGGTGTAGTGTTTTGTATGAGCTCCCCAGGTTTTGGAAATGGGATTTGATTTAGTGCCTCTTCTTTAAGCATATCTGCTGTACACCTGTTGCTTTTTAATATTCTTCATTCCTCCATTCTCTTTCGCTGCTTTATACAGTGAAGTTCTCCCTTCTTCAGGCAGGTCACATCAACCCATTAGCCTCTCTTCACTCTCACAGGCATATTGACACAGTTCTTGAGTTTACATGTTGTGCACTTAGTGCTACTAAGTGACATTAATACTTTCTAAGCGTATGTCGTGATCGTTGAGATATTCCTACCTGTATCCGTGCTTTTGCCCACAGAAATCGGTCCCTTCGCCAGGCATTTTGGATTTTAGCTCCCCTTTGAGGATGGACCTAATGCACACCATGTATTCCTGAGACGAGCCTAAGCGTCTCAGTGCACATAAGGAAATCTATTTAATCCTGAAAACCTGGTGAAAATGTCAAATTACCTCATTTTCCCTCTATTTAGACACTAATGTCTCGGTGGCACTTATAGACTGGGAGTTTAGAGGCTGCACTATGTGTTTTAATGACACTCATAGGTTTAATAATTAGGGTCTCGTTATCGCTACGTGTGATGTAACCGTTGGCTTAACGTTTTACGAGGTGTGCAAACTCAACGGCTTTGTGTCTGTGTTGTTCCTGAAATGCCACTGTTTCGTGCAAGAGTTCGAAGCCATGTCCACATTGCCTCACTGCGAGTGCTGATTAACTGTAGCTCCGTCGTGGCCAAGTTAAATGTCCAGGAATGTTCGACTCTGCTGATCTGCGCTGATGTGATTGGTCATAGTCTGTGATGTTTTTCTGACCTCTAATCCTTGACGCTTGGTTTGTTGTTCTGAAGCTGATTTTGTTTGTATAGAGCTTTTCTTGTTTTGGCCTGACCTTGACTTGGGCAGTCACTGGAGCAGAGGCCAACTATCTGTTTGCTGTAGCCAAGCCAGATGGACTGTGGTGCGGTGCGAGGTGACCCTCGACAGAGGGGCAGATATGAGCATGACTGAGGCCAGACAACCTCCAGAGCATGCGGAAGAGAAAGAGAGAAAGGAACCTGGTTTGGCCGTATTGAAGTCAAATGTGTTTGGCTGTTGATTTCCATGACAATGGATTCCTTCAAAAGGGTTCAGGAGGGTAAGATGAAATGTTGCACCTTCCAATGCAAATGAGATTTGGGTTCACGAAATACTCTAAACACACTAAACCCTTGATTATTATTAGCTTTATTTATTTACTGGATTATGTGAATGCCTCAGTTCAACAGTTCAACCTTGAGCAAGGATACACAGTCATGTGAAGAAGCTGGGACACCCCATGAACACTTTTCATTTAGATCTAGATCTAGCAAGTTCAGCCCAAGAGCAGACCACAATATGCATGAAGAAGTCTCCAACAATCCTAAAATGTCATCACAGCCATTGTTAATGTCTAAGTGCAGCATCTGCCATCAGAAAGAGACCAAACAGGTTTGATGTTCATGGCAGGTGGGCAAGGAGGTCACAGTACAAGAACCTCATAGCAGCTGTGAAGCATGGTGGAGAAAGTGTGATGGTTGTGTTGCTGCAGCAGGGTGTGGAGATCTCTCCATCATAGAAACCACTATGAGATCTTTATTGTATCAGAGGGGGCTTGAGGAGAATGTAGGAGCGTCTCTACACAGAGCTGAAAGAATTCCGCACGGAGGAGTGGGAACATCAGCTGTTAGTGCATAGTTTGGGTGGACCTAACTTTCTCACATGACTGTTATGCAGCCCGACTTTTTTTCTCTCACTTTTTATTGCCTGACCAATCATATGAGCCCCTTGCATGGCTTCAACAAATCAGTGCTACTTACCAGATCGATACATATCTTAATATCGATATGTACTTTTGTCTGTTTGCATTGAATGTTCTCCAGCTGTGTGCAGTCCTCTTTAACAGTCAGCTTCAGATGGAAAGATTTTCAATCTGCACATTTGTTTACATTCGTTCTTGAAATGAAATCGCTGGTCAAGTCTTCTAATCTGTTCACGTTGCTCTGGAAAAACAAAACAGACCACCTTTCCACCTATCCTAAGATAAAGGACTGACATTGTTTTGCGGTGTGTTTTTGCGCGTGCGAGAGTTGTCTTTTGTCCGTGCACAACGTTATTGAGTGCATGTTGGATGAGATTTTGCATATTCGAGGCCGTGTCATCTTAACAAGGACCAGGCATCCATTCCATTATCATCCTCAGCCTGTGATGAAAACCATTCACCGTCGCATCGCTTCCACTGCAGCCGTCTCCACAAGAAAAGAAATAGAAACGACAAAGAATTCGCTCTCTGCGCCACGATTCGCGTTTATTTGTGTGCTTCCATTTTCACCGTATGCACAAATTCCATTCACTGGCGTTTTTCTAGCTTTTTTCTCAGTTTTTCTTTGCATTGTATATAAACGAGATTGCTGTGAATGGTGTAATATGCAGCTGTTACCATCTTAAATGGGCAGTAGTTTAATGTCTCTTTTGAGTGTTGGAGTTACGAGTCAAAATGTTTGTGAAGCCTACACCTTAACACAATGTCTGATAACAAATAAATGTGGAACTTATGCAACACTATTAAAGGCTCCTGTGTTTTTTTATCCAACTTAGGTTTAAAGATTATCCTACATTTTTACATCCTTACATGCTTTAATTTGGGGGTATTTCTCTGAAATCAACATGGTCAGAATGATGCATACTGGCTCAAAAATATACTATATGGACTACAGTATTGGGACACACTCTCCTTCATCATATTAAATAAGAGTTTCTCCTGCTTTTGTTGGAGAAACTGTCTCTGCTCTTAGGATGTTGGACGATCACCTCCCCAGTTCATCCCAAAAGTAGGCATGGTGCCAATAGGTTCAGGTTTATCTGCTCCGGTCCTTATGGCAGCACTTCTCTACAGGGCCTAGATAAGAAGCTCCTGCTTCTAACTGAACACCTTTGAGCTCAACTTAAGTCGGTCGTTGATCGCAGGTGAGAGTCAGATTGGACAAAAGTTGAGTTGTATGACTGGTGTGAAGAACAATTAAGAAAGTACTTGTAAAACTATCAGCTACAAGCAGTGAGTTACTTTCTGGTTGGCTTCAGTGTGTTTTTCCTTGTTCAATAAGCAGTGCTTACAGTGTCAGAGATCTACCAGGGGAACACAGACTAACACACCACCCTGACAGTGTCACTGCAGGGCTGAGAAAAACCCATCACCCAAATAATTCATGCTCTGCAGTGCTTCTATGTATCAGTCTGTCTGTCTGTCTGTCTGTCTGTCTATCTATCTGAGTATTTATTTATCTGTTTATTTATGTATTTATTTATGTATTGATTGATTTATCATTACGGATGTGTCTCTTAATGAAAGCTCAAAGAGAAAATGAATGATTTAATACAGGCGCTCTGTTTCTTTCAGCAGTTAGAAACGCACTGAATTTACAGGCCCTTTATTTCTTTAAAAAGGTGAGAAAACGGATTTCGTCTCGGTATCGGTGAATTTGATTTCTGGGTATCGGATCGATCGGATCAAGGTGCTCGGTTTCGCCCAGCCCTGGATTGCAGGGCGCGCTGCTGTAACCGTGTCCGGCCGCTGGGCGCCGCTGTTCTGTTCTGAGGCTCTTCTTCCGGCGCGGCACGTGTGGGAGCTGTAGGGCTGGAGGTCTGAGGACCCGAGGAGACGGAGGTGAATCACTGATCGGCTGAGAGGCAGTAAGTCGCGCTGGGTGTGTGGTCATCTTCTTGGTGGTCTGCTCGTGGTCAGTAGGACCTGAGTGGACAGAGGGGACACAGGCTTCTGCTGCTTCAGTGTGATCTCCAGGGAGGTCCGAGCAGATGAAGGACCACCCTGATGTTCTGCTGAAGGTTCCTCTGAGCTTCACTTACTCTGATGGTTGTCTCCCTGCTTGTAGACCATGTCTGAGGAAGCTGCTTCCACGTCAGTTCTGGAACACTCATGGGACAACATCTCGCACCACGTGGATGGGCCTAATGTGGAGAGGTGAGGAAGCAGGAGATCCGGCTTCAGCCTGTGGAGGAACTGAGAAGATCTCAGCTTTGTGCTGCTGGAGGATCTTTGCTTCCTACATTTTTCCTGAAGCCCTAAAAACACTTCATAATCCCCCTGTTGGGCTCCTAGTTTACGGACAAGGATCTTAGTTTTAGTTTCTAGTTTTAGTTTTAAATTTTTGCTTTTAATTTTAGTTTTATTTTTTAATTCTAGTTTAATTTTAGTTTTCAATTTTGGTTTTAGTGTTTAATTTTAGTTTAAGGTTTTAGTTTTTAATTGTATTTTAATTAGATTTTTTGTTTTAATTTTAGTTTCTAAATTTATATATATTTTTTTGTATTTATAATGACACAGTCATTATATGAGACAGTGTGTTGATACTAACAAATGTAATGTCTTTATGAAGTGGTCAAACACCAGTTTTTTGGGGTTTTTTTACTTATTTTTGACTAAAATTAATCCTTAGCGTTGTAGAGCTGAGAAGACAAGGTGTGATTTTGTCCTCGCTAATGTCTAAAATGACCCACCTGTTATAGCTGATAAATCCATGTTATTTATTATTTTTATTATTATTATCATTATTAGGGGCCATATGGATTGTCCTCCTCCAGAAGGTCTCGTCTTTTATTTAGGTATTCAGGATTCTGAATGGTTGGTTCACTCATGGTCTCACTCCTTTACCTTCAACTCTTCCAAACCCATTGATCTTCTCCAGTGAATCGGTTCTTCTCATTAAGTGTCCAAAGTAAGAGAGCTTCAGCCTGAACATCCAGCGAGATGGTTAGGCTTGATTTGGTCCAGAATCCGTTTGTTTGTCTTTTGCTGACCAACAAACTTCAAAGGTGTCTCTATTCACCTAAAGTTACGATGTTTTTGAACCTCTATGACGCCTCTATCGTCCATGATTGAAAGCAGTTTGTCCAGCATCGTCCTCTCCGTCACTGTTGTCAGAGAGTCTAGCTCCACTTTGACCACCGACCCGGCCCACCTGACCAGCCGTAGTGCATCTGTGTTTGCTGTTAATGGTCTGTAGACCCCACTGACCTGAGCTCAGACGTCTCATTTTTGAGTATTATAACAAATATTTAGACGAAACGAATTGAAACAGATTAATTTGGTCAAAAACAACATTTTGTGTGTAAATAAAGATCAGGAGCCCAAAATAACTCGAAACATATTACAGAATTAATGTCTAAACATGAACCTTCAGAACTCCAGGCCAATTTTGTGGGACATGTCTCTTCATCTTAAAATCCAGTGAAAAGGTGATGACGGATCCCGTGACGTTAGGTTTTTGACCCATTGATTGAGTTGGAAAGTACACGTTTGTTACGTAACTGATGTTTCCTTCATTCAACCAGAATCTACATGGACTACAATGCCACCACACCAGTGGATCCAGAGGTGGTCACGGCCGTCGCAGATGCACTACATCATGCTTGGGGGAATCCAAGCAGCACATACCTGCCAGGTCTGTTTTCGGACCACTCTCATGGACGCACACTTGACCTCTAGCACCCCACAAAGGACAGATGTCCCTAAACTGAAGTCTCTTTCCAGGTGTGAAGGCCAAAAACATTATTAACCGAGCCAGAGACAGCATCGCTAAAATGATTGGTGGAAAAGCAGCAGATATCATATTTACATCTGGTGGCACCGAGGTGAGGATGAGTGCAGGCTTTATGGTTTCCACAGCGTACATTCACGAACAAACTCTTTAACACCAGCTCTTCTTTCTCTCTGGATGTTCCTCAGGCTAATAATATGGTCTTCCACGCTGCTCTGGAACACTTCTGGAAGATCAGAGGTTCAGCTGAGGGAGGTCAGGAGGAGAAGCACCGGCTGAATGGGAACGAGGTCCTCCCTCACATCATCACCTCCAACGTGGAGCATGACTCCATCAAAAACACAGCTGAACACCTTCTAAAAACAGGGAAAGCAGGTAATGATCATAAACACTTTCTGGACTTTAAATAAGACTGTTTGCAAACAGTAGAATCAGGTGTAGCTTAGGGAGTCCATTGCTAACGGGGACTTTGGAGGAGACTCTTAACACCTCAGACATTTGTTTGGTTTGCTCGTAATTGCTGAACTGAGTGGAATAACCACGGTGAGATCCAAAGATCTCATTGAGGCCTTCAGAAAGAAGGCTGTAGATGCAGATGAGTCTGGGATAGGATTTAAAAAGATCTCACAGTTGGAAGCAGAGCAGACCACAAGATGTTAAAGAAGTCTCCCAACAGTCCTAAATGTAGCCTACAGGTAGCTCTTGCTACAGTTGATGGGTCTGCATCTACCATCAGAACATAGATCAAACAACAAGTTTGATTTTCATGGGAAGTGTGCAAAAGTGTAGAACGTCTAGACAAAGTGGAGGACTTCTGGAGCATTGTCCTTGGGCAGATGAATCCAAACTTGATTTTTTTTTAGCACAAGAACCTCATCCCAGCTGTGAAGCATGGTGGTGGAATGAGCTGCTTTGCTGTAGCGTGGTCGAGAGATCTCTCCATCATAGAAACCACTATGAGGTCTTTATTGTATCAGAGGGGGCTTCAGGAGAATGGATGGGTGTGTGTACAAAGACTGAATCTGAAACATCACACAGCTGAAAGAATTCCGGATGGAGGAGTGGGAACGTCTTTCTTCCAGTCGATGTCAGAGACTGATGGACTGTTTTGGGACACATTTCAGTCAAAGGAGGGAATACCAGTGATTAGGGATTAGGAGGTCCTAACAAGCGTAGTCGTGTGTGTTTTAAGGTATTAAAGTTTGGCTTTAAGTTTCTCTGACCCTGCTTTGATTGAATTTTTGTTGTAGATGTCACTTTTCTGCCCGTTTCCAAGGTGACAGGCCGGGTAGAGGTGGAGGACGTGATGGCTGCAATGCGGCCCAGCACCTGTCTGGTATCGATCATGCTGGCCAACAACGAGACGGGTGTCATTATGGTTAGTGAGTCACAATTCCAGACTGTTTTCAGGGGGACTCGCAATTATGCACAAATCACAGGATTGATTGATTGATTGATGGATTGATTGGTTTTAATCCATAGTCATTCAGTAGCCGTCAGTTGACTGTAACTGTCTTCTCTTTCCATTCAGCCAATCAGGGAAATTTGCCAGAAGGTGAGGTCATCAACCAAGCCTTCATCTTCTCCCAGAGTTCTGCTGCACACTGATGCAGCTCAGGCCATTGGAAAGATCAAGGTGGACGCACAGGAGCTGGGCGTGGACTATATGACAATAGTTGGACACAAGGTCAGCAGATTTTTCTGAAATGTCGATCAGTTACTGTTACACAACATCAGCTTCTCAAGATGGTTCTTACGGTGGACAGATTGGAATGTCTGTTCGCTCTCAGTTCTGACCGTTTTTAATGTTTCGGCTCCTGAGATGAGGTTCTGAGATGATGTAGCACCTCATGTTGCCGTGATTAAAATACGATGAAACCGTAAGAACGCTGTCTCTGAAAAGCGAGACTCAAAACAAGGAGATGTAACGTTTTGATGATTTTAATATGAAGATGTCAGTGATGAGAACTATAATACTAGACTCAAACGAGGAGAGCTTTGGAGATGTTTAATGAACACTGTGATGGAAACCCGTGACTTTCTGTAGGTGAGGAAACACTGATATTAGAATAAACAGTCGGGTTGCCCCGGATTTCCACCTCGTCCTCGTACTTTTTGTGATTGTTTATTATTTTGAAAGCTCTGTCTGTTCTCTCCTAATTTGATTTATGTGAAGTGTTTGTGTGTTACAGTTTTACGCTCCTCGAATTGGTGCCTTGTTTGCGAACGGTCCGGGAACGAGGACTCCTGTTTACCCTTTGCTGTTCGGCGGAGGACAAGAGCGGAACTTCAGACCAGGGTGTGGCTTGGCGTTATTGCTCTGGCACTGCAGTTTTATTGTTGTTGTGTAGTTTAAAAGTAGCTTAAAACCAGTAAATATGTACGTTTAATATCTGATCACTAATTTCTTCCAACATTTTTGCGTTGAAGGACCGAGAACACAGCGATGATTGCTGGTCTCGGGAAGGTAAATGTTGCCCTGATGTTGGTTTGTTTTACTGCCAGCGTTTTTAGAAGCTGATCACTGTCTGAATGAGGTTTTTAAATCTCTCTCTTAAATTTGTCTCCTCTTTGGTAAAGGCTGCTGAGTTGGTGACGGCAAACCTAACAGAGCATGAAACTCATCTCTTGGACATCAGACTCCACCTGGAGCAGCGGCTGCTGGTCAGTGCTGTCGTCGATTGTTATGCTGTGTTTATTATTTGAAGTGGTGCGAGTTGCAGAACTTTGACTCCTGTCTTTCTAGGCTGTGTTCGGAAAAGACAAAATTCATTTCAACAGCCATTTCCCTGACACAGACTCACTACCCAACACTTGCAACGTGTCTATTTTGGGTCCAGGTCTCCAAGGTTAGTGATTCTCTGTCTCTGTAGTTATTTTTTAAACGGGACGTTTAAACGTGGACATTCAATCTTCGTTGGACTATATTGAGAGATGGAGGTGATATAACTAAACACACACAGCTGAAGACATGGCTTTTAAATATCATTTGCACAAAATAATTAATAGAAATTGAATTTTCTCGTGAGGGAAACCTTTGGATACCCTGTGCTCTTGTAGCTAATATCTCCTGCTTTGTCTAAAAAAAAAATGTCCATCTTTGTAAAGATGCTCTTACATTCTCCTCAAACCCCCTCTGATACCATAAAGATCTGATAGTGGTTTCTATGATGGAGAGATCTCCAGACTCTGCTGCAGCAAAGCAGCTCCAAACCATCACACTTCCACCACCATGCTTCACAGCTGCTATGAGGTTCTTGTGTTACTGTGTCCCTATCATTCAACTTTGGATTCATCTGTACAAAGCACATTGTTCCAGAAGTCCTGCTCTTTGTCTACTTGTTCTCTGAAGAACGTTTCTGATGCTCACCTCCCATGATGATCATACATATCTGGACTGTTTCTGATGGTAGAAGCTGCACTTTGACATCTGCTGTGGTGAGGGCTTACCTGTAGGACCGTGAAGAACATTTTATGATTCTTGGATCTTCTTTACTCATCTTGTGGTTCTGCTCTTGGGCTGAACTTCTAGGACGGTCTGATCTGGTCATGTGAGCAGTTCTAAATGTTCTCCACTTGTAAATGATGTTCCGGACAGTGGAAAGGCTGATTTCTGATTGTTCTGAGATCTTTTTAAATCCCTTCTCAGACTCATCTGCACCTACAACCTTCTTCCTGAAGGCCTCAGAGAGCTCTTTGGATCTGTCCATGGTGATCCCACTCACTTCAACAATCAAGAGCAAACCACATTAATGTCTGAGGTTTAATTAAGACAGCCTTTTACAAAATTCTCTCCAACAGTGGTCGGAGAATTTCTTCACTCAATTCCATTTTGCAAATGACTCTTCAGTTGTGGTTGCATCACCTTCATCTCTCAGTGAAGTTCAAATGAAAATCAGATGTTTAAATATGATCGAAAGGATTTACCCGTGAAGCTTAAATTCACTCAAATATTAATGCGTGAAATAAATTAAAGAGCTTCATTTCGTAAATGCATTTTATGTCACATGCGCTTAGTAGAAGTGGGTCATGTCGTGGCCTCGGCCATTTGTAAAACACAATAGCTGCATTGAATAATTGATCTGACCTCCCCCTGCCATAGGTCGTAGAGTCCTGTCTACCTGCAGGAGGTTACTGGCTAGCGTGGGCGCTGCCTGCCACTCAAGCCGAGGAGATCAGTAAGTTTCCTGGACTCAAACTCCTGACCCTGGACACTTTGGGCTGTGGATCGGCTTTGTAATGGCGACGTCAGGTTCTACTTGTTGCTTTTTGTCGTTTGCGTGGTGAGGAACGTCTGTTCAGCGATGTTATAATATTATTAGCTTTGAATTTTTGGTACTGATACTTTTATTTTGATACCGATACCAAACAGTACATATTAGTGCATCTCAAAAATAGAGTATTAGAGTTAGAAAATTAGATTATCATTACAAAAATCACTGCTGATCACAATTTGTTTTCAAAAATTATTAAATATTAAGGTAATATTATATATTATAAAGTGACATTTTTGATTTACTGTTGAACATTTTGGCTTAAAGCTCATGAAAAACACAAATCCAGAATCTCAAAATAGTAGAAATGTTTCATTTGAATAGATTACGAATCCCACCATCAACTTTAAAAGAAAAAAGCTTGAAATAATTACCTTTAAATGTAATAAATACAAAATATTTTTCCCATTTAAATGTTCAAAAACGTTTGTCACAGTATTCTAATTTTTTGAGATGCATTAGTATATTTAAGATTGGTCTTTAGCCCACTGGACTCGGTGGTCCCACCAGCAGAAGAAAAAAATGGAATTTCACCAAAACACTAAGCGAAGTTATTTTTGTCCTACAAACGTAAAAAAAATATCAGAAACTTTTAATTACAAGTACGTAAGAGAACGTCTTGGTACTCTGTAGTATTGAGATGTTTTGGGCAGTTCCTTGTTCGATGCCCGGCCCTGCTACAGAACAGTCGGACATTTCTGATCCACCTGACTGTCTCCAGAGCATTCCGACCTCGAGATGTTTTGGAAGCATGGGGCAGCTTCAGGGTTTAACTTGTCGTGCAGTTTCTGTGTGATTGCGTGCTCTGAACCATGACTCCTGTACTGCTACTCGGTACTACTGATACACGAGTAATGAGTATTTCAAATGTGATTGGTTATCTCGTATGTGCCCCGCAGGCCTTCGCATGTTCTTCTGAACTGTGGAATCCCGTACCACGTGGCCATGAACGCTCTGCGGATCAGTGTGGGCAGAGAGACGTCTCGCCAAGATGTGGATATGATAGTGGAGGACCTGCAAGATGCCGTGGAGAAACTGGAGCAAATGAATTAGTGGCTTCGAGCTGTAGCACCCCCTTGTGGCACAGCTCAAGAATGGGGGTGTAAAGGGAGGCTTTTAGACTTGAAATTGTGGGTTGTTGTAACTTCTAGTTGGTGTAAAAAAGGTCAAATATTTAAACTTATTTAAGCTGTTTTATATATTTAAGTCTTGCACTTATTATGTTGGTTACTGTCAGTTTTGAGAGGTTTATGGCTTGAATTTTGGTGTGAATTATTTATTCATTTGGCTAAAATATGCTCCTATAAGCTTTAAAAAAACTTAAGGGAACTTGGATGTGATTGTAATTTATGAAAGTTGGTTGTAGTTAAATGTTACAGGTTTTAGAAATGCTTTATCAAATATATATTTTAGGCATTAACTGTTAGTTATTGCTGCACCAAAAAAAGTACCAAAATTGTTACGAATTTTTTATTAATATTATTTTATCCCAATTTTCCATCGTAATTTGGAAGTGCCAGCCACCCAGTGCTGTTCGGACAGTCCCAGCACAAGATGGGTGAAGACAAGCACATGCTTCCTCAGAGACATGTGAAGCCAGCCACCACAAATGGCTCAAACTGCCACCGGTGCATCAGTGCAGAGCAGCCAATGTGCTCGGAGGAAAGCACCAGGTCCACAGGAACACACTGGCTGTGATTTGGGGAGAGCGCCATCTACCCACGCAGAGAGAGCATGGCCAATACTCTGACTGCCGATGGAAGCAGGATGACGTGGGATGTGAACCGATGATCTTGGCCCACACGTGATTTTCTGTTTGCATGCACAACAGCAGTACTTGCGGCTTTGGACTTGTCTCAGTCCAAATATTGAAGCTTCTGTGTTAATAAAATGTAATACATTTGTTAAATTTCTCAATGTTTTTTGTAATAAATTTTTATGTTTATATGCAGCATCACTGTCTCCAGCATTAAATCAAATAAAATGTATTAAAGAGTAGATTTATTAAGTAGATCACTGTTTCTACCTTTACAGTAGTATTTTATTTATATATAATTTATATATATATATTTAAGTGTAGTGTCGGTGCTGCAGACCACGGACGAGGCAATTCTGCTTCGATGTCCTGATGTTTCAGCTGTTCTCATCATTAAAGTTCACAGATTTGGACCGAACTGGCCCAGTCGAATCCCTTGTTCTCTTTGTAGATGACATAGCTCGGGTTATTCAGAGGAGCATGAATATTTAACCCGAGTTGTAAAAACCCAGAGTTAACCCCCTCCAAACCTCCACACGCCGGCCTTCACGTGACTACAGACACTGGTTCTCTTGTTACTGAAGTTTCCGGCAGGCCTGCTTTGCTCGGTCCAGCCATGTGTGGTGGCATGTGTCTGTCTGGGCACAAAGGCCGCACTGGTTCCCAAACGGCCATGCTTTTGTGCCGTAGCCGGGCTTCTTTCATTACCTTTACAGCTCACTGAGCTTGACCTGCTCCTCTCCATCCTCCACACACACACTCGCACACTTGCACACATCCACTCTCGTCTGCCAGCTGGCAGTACCTGGGGTGTCAGCTTGCACCGGCCATACTAGTGTGTGTATGCAGTCAGGGTAGGCTGAGCTTCGCTCTCGACCGGACACAGGTGGCCAGTCTGGGGAGAGAAGAGGCAGGAGCACGATGGTGCTCCATAAGGCCATCGCAGCTGCCCGTGCAGGTGACCTTGCGACCCTGAAGGAGTTGGCCACAGGTGGGCATCTGACAGAGGTCATCGCAGACGCACAGGGGGCAGGGCCCATCCACCACGCGGCTCGCTGCGGCCAACTGGACTGTCTGTGCTTCCTGGTGACGGAGGCAGGGCTGGCAGCTAACAGCAAGGCCCTGAATGGGGCCACACCTGTCCATGATGCATCCGCCACTGGACATGCACGTGAGCTTCAGTGGCTGGTGCAGAGGGCAGGGTGCAGTGTGCAGGTGAGGGGGGTGGGCCTTTAGGGGAAATGCCTGATGATAGGGGTTGGACCTGTTGGTAGGAGTTTATCGTTGTCCAAAAACCAACCAATAGATGGTTAAGACTTTAGGAGGGGTGTGCAACACCAGGTATGTTAATGACCCTGTTTGAGATGCAAAGTGGTCAGTAAACCTTTCTGGAGACAGGCGACAGGAGACCTGGGGCTCAGCCCATTTTCGTTTTGATTTGACCCAGCTCATGTGCTAAGCAACAGTGTCACTGGTCAGTTCCACCTGTTCTAAATATAGGCCTTTACATAATTTGTGTGGGCGGTGGAGGGTGGTTGGGGCAGCTGCTGCAGGACAATGTGAATCCTCTGGTTACATCACCCTCTCTCTTTCCATGTGTTCTTTGTCCAGTAGAGTTGCATGACCACTCTAATCAGGAGCAGATGGAGCAGAGGGGTCTTTGGTCTACCTTCCAATGCTAGAGCTGTTTACTGGACTGGCCCCACGGTTCACAGTGGCCCTCCGGGACCCCACCACAGCCCTCTCTCACACTAATGCGAACCGGCCCTCTTAACCTCAACAACCCCTTGATCGAATTTAAGACCAGCTGTGTTGTATTAAAGTACACATTTAAGGGCCTTGTTATCATTCACTAAAGCGATAACATTATTCTGGGTTGGTGGTCTCGCAGAGGGATGTGGGTGAGGGTTTTTGTTTTTTCTTCTTCTTCTCGGACTGTGCATGCCAACGTGAGGTCAAAGCTGTGAAAGGGTTGAGTAATTAATGAACGTTTGAACATTTCCTCTACCTGATTAAATAAAGATGGCTCTTCTAATTGCATTACGCCGGTGGAGTTGTGCCGCGGTGGCCAGATTAGGGACCTGGTAAGGAGAAGTGTGTCAGTGAAGACACGCTATAAGCAGTTGCTATGGTAGTGCTGTGGGGTCAGCTCTTTGTATCTGAATGTTCTTTCGTGACTCCATGTTGTGCGTAAATATTGACCCGTGATGGACTGCTGACTGATTTTCTCTAAATACACGATGTTCAGTTCACTCGCTCAGTTTAATCGGAGCACAGCATTAGTATTCCGAGCACCCTGTAGTGCCCCATGTTAGTCTACACATTGACACCGACAACCATAAACCTGCACACAGCTTCAGGCCCTCCCCCCAGTTGAGGACGAACAGACAGGACAGAAGAATTTTTTTTGAATGGACAAAAAGAACGGGGGGCATCCCACCTTCTCAAACAAACAAAAAGAACGGGACCCCCCCCCCTTTTCGAACAGATGAAATGAACAAGGGGGTCCCCCCTATGAGTCCATATACTTCATTCACTTCAGATGGTGGTTCTGTGTCTCTCAGCTTGTCATCCATTACTCATTTATAGCTGTCCATTATAGGAAGATCATGGACAATCCCCAATTATAGGGGAAGAAAGCAAAACATTCTCACATAATGCTGCTTTGAGAAGATTTATTTTTGCACTGCATTGTATCATCAAACCATAGATCCTCCATTGATCATGCATAATTCGTCAGCCATACTCAAAATTCATTTTTGAGCAGATCTTTGGACGATCAGGGGGACGTGGTAGTCTATGTCTATGCTGCTTTGTTGATAGAGTGTCTACGAGCCCATAAAGAAGATGGCTCAAACGACCTGTGAAGGGCTACAGAAGAGGTCTTCCCAGTAGTTGTATTCCCTACCATGACTACATAAGAGACAACTGCACCACTTCAGTCAAATTCATTTGGATTCTGTGTTTTCAGGAGCGAGACACTGCTGGGGCCACTGCGCTCCACCTCGCTGCCCGGTTCGGAAGAGTGGAGGTGGTCGGTATGCTGCTGGCCTTTGGTGGTAGAGCTGACCAGGAGACTGACTGTGGGGCTCTTCCTGCCCACTATGCTGCTGTCAGGGGCAACCTTACCTGCCTGAAACTTCTCATTGACCAAGATCGAGGGTAGGAATTTAATTAATTAATTAATTCTTTCATTCATTCATTCATTCTATATATATATAGATAGATAGATAGATAGATAGATAGATAGATAGATAGATAGATAGATAGATAGATAGATAGATAGATAGATAGATAGATTTGTCTCAATCAAGTTTTTGTGCCCCTCAATTCAATCCAAATCTCTTCATTCTGAGTATTAGATGATACTGATTCTGACCCGATCATTGTGTGTGTATTAATATTACAGAACAGATGTCCTGAAGGTACCAACTTTTGGGGATTTTTTCTTTTTAATGAAGCACTTAAACAATATGTTGTGAGTGGTTCAGTTCCATCTTGTAGTGCAGTGCAGAATTTATCATGCTGTCAGAACTATCTTCCTGTCTTGGCCCTCCGTAGCTTTTAATGAAACCTCAGGGAAGCTTAGAATGAGGGCTGGTAGGTCATTTAACCCTCTGTATATGTTGGTCATTCAGATCTGATGACTCTGATGACATATTAATTATGTTATTCCGTTTCTGCTGTAACCTCCAGTATACTCAACCAGCCAAAAGACACGTTTGAGCTCCAAAGTTTGAGCTCCAAGCTGCAGGATGATTAAGTTGATGAGGCACGGGAGCAAACACCCAACCAACAATCACTGTGCAAATCACATGTCTAAATCACAAACTCCAAACTGCATTAAGTCATCTCAAATTGATTTACTTACAGATAGGGTTTACTTGACTGACTAATTTATGGATTGTCTTGTATTGAACATCTCTGGTTAAAGCAGGGGGTTCCACTAAAATGTGCAGGACAAGGGGGCGCCAGGATAAGGTTTAAGAATGGGAAGGTAGCCTGGGGGGCTACAGACATACACACCATGCAAACACAGGGGGCCAGGTTCCAATGGGAAAGAGTGTTTTATACATAATGTATTGAAAAGCCAAGTGTATCATATTTGATACATATTTAAGTTTTCTAAAAGACAATTACTTAAACTTAAACAATATTAAAATGATAACAGAAATATATAAATGCGTGACAAAAATAAGAAAATAAAATCCAAACTCAAATTACGCAATGAAACAGTTTTGTGGTTTATGTTTTACTTTTTGAAAACAAAGCTGCTTTGCTCAGTGCATTTGGGATGCATCAACAATAATGCAAAATAAAAGTCATACGTGCAGTGTCATTTCATTTCTTATTTTAATAATTCTTCAGATCAAATCAAATAAATTGGTCAATTATTTAATGTCTTATTATTTAATAAATTATTGATAAATATATTTATATTTTATAAATTATTTCATATTTAACGTTTTATTTATTTAAAAGCATAAAAGGTTGCTCTGAGTGAGTGTCTGAGCTATGCATCTTTAGTGTGTTTGACTTCATCAGTTTAAGTGGTCCCATGGTATAGGAGAGGGGGGGTGGGGTGAGTTAATGCAGCCTCATCTCGAGGTGACATTATCAGATGCCGAGTGTAATCCTATCAATGTTGTGCACTCTTCCCCTCCTGAGCCAGTGTACCTACAGATCCTTTATGCTTCAGTTGCATGACTACCATGTAAACTGAGACGGTAATAGATGGGTAGACAAAGATAGAGGTTTCCACATGTGTATGGTGTTAGATAGATCATCACAATCTCCATCCTTGACGTCAGCCAGGCCTGGCACATGCCACTATGTGCATTAGGTGAAAAATCACAGGTACAGCCTGTGTATAATGGATGAAGGCTACAACCAGTCACATGGTGTAGCACGTGCACACTGAGCTGTCTAAATGCTCGCTACTGTTACTGTACCTCAGGGTTCAGACCTTAAGTTCACCGTGGACATGGGGCCTGCTACGTGATCCCCTCTCATTATTATGGCTTTGAACATGGAACAGACTGCTGCTGAGTGAGATCCACTGAGAAATGAACCACAGAGATCGAACAGTTGTAGCTCTTACGTTCGTATTTGTTGTGTTTCTGCAGATATTAATAATTACGTGATTCCCCGCAGGCACTGAAATCACACAAGATGAGCAGTAACAGAGATATGCTCGTGAGTGCCGAGTTAAAACCTCAGGATGTGGCTAAATATGACAAGGCCTCCAAACACTCAGGAGATGCCTTGAACTTTACATCAACCCATTGTGATTAATAGACAGGACCCTGATTAGTTTTGCAGAGTTATAATTCTCAGGGCTGTAGTCCCACCGAAGCAACCGGGACGCGCTTGGAAAAGCACTTTTCCGTCAGCTATGTTTAAGCCTTTGAACTGGTCATCTCATGTTTAGGGTCAGAAAGTACATGTATCGCGATTTTATATCTGACGGTTTGTTTCACTTATGGAGGAATTAGGATTTGATCAGATAAGGGTGTCTCATATTGCTGACCACACGGGTTGAATGGTCGAACAGGTGCTTATAAAGGAATTTCATGCATTTGTGTGTGTGTGTATATACACACACACACACACACACACACACACACACATATATATATATATATATATATATATATATATATATATATATATATACACACACACATCTATATAATTACTAATTATACTAATATAACTATATTATTATATTAAATGTTCTTAATAACTTCATATTAATGATTTATTTTTCACTTTCTGTTAAAAAAGGCTATTGAAAACATATTTCTATCTATGAATGAAAGTTATGAATAAGGTTATTGATGACTTCATATTAATTCTTTATTTCTTACTCTATAATAAAGCTATTAATCACTTCATGTTATAGCTTTTTTATCTATTATTCCATTTATGTTGAGATTTATGTTTTACTCTGCAAAATCATTGATAACTTTATGTTAAATCTTTATTTTTTTTGCCTGTTATTAATAACTTCTCTGCTCCTTAGACATTTAGATTTGGGAATTTGTGCTTGTGTCTTGTCCTTCCAGATGTGTGAACCGCCAGACTTTCATTGGAGCCACTCTGCTGTACCTGGCCTGTCAGGAGGGTCACCTGCACGTGGTGGAGTACCTAGTGAAGGACTGTGGAGCTGATGTCCATCTTAGAGCCCATGATGGCATGGCTCCTCTGCACGCAGCTGCTCATATGGGTCACTATTCTCTGGTGGCCTGGCTGGTGAGAAACACATACGTCCGCTTGCACTTACATAGTCAAGGTGAGGGTACAGGTGCTCATAGGCTTTGTCCTCTAGGGGGAAGTGAGCACATGTGCCCGGAGCAGTGGAGGGATCGGCAGGGAAGTTACGTGCCTTGCAGGAACAGGCAACCTTCCAGTCACAAAGCTGGTTCCCTAACCACCAGACCATGAAATGATTTTAACGCACTACTCATGTAAAGTGTTAAACTGTGTCGATCAATCCTTTCTTGAACTTCTCCTAATCTTTTAAGGTCTCCAACACAGACGTGAGCCTGTCCAGTCAGGATAAAGAGGGAGCCACTGCGTTGCACTTTGCTGCCAGTGGGGGGCATCACCATGTCCTGGACAGGCTGCTGCGCACAGGCTCAAAAGTCATTAAAGACTTCTGGGGTGGAACTCCTTTACATGATGCAGCAGAGAATGGAGAGATGGAGGTACGGCCTCTGACGGAAGTCACCTTAAGGGCCCATGAATCAAACTCATATGTCAAAAACCATCCAACAAGCGAACAAACAAACATACAGTTGACATGCATGGTTTTTTTTACGTTACTGTTAATAAAATCAACTACAAAAACAGCCCACTTTGGAATCATGGTTGTGATGTCAGAAGCCGATCTGTTAATAAAGTTCAGTCACTCATGAATCACTACTTCTTTACTGTCTCAGTGCTGCAGGGTCCTTCTGAGCCATGGGGTCGACCCTTCAGAGAGGGACGTGGACGGCTTCACTGCCGCTGACCTGGCACAGTATAACGGATACTATGAATGTGCTAAATTCCTGCGCATGGTGGAGAGAGACGTAAGACTGCCTTTTTTCTTCCAGTGCGTCATTCAGATCTGGCCTCTGGTCATAATGCACATAAAGCAATATGGATGTGTCAGTAAAGGAACAGTAGGGCCTACTCATGCTCATCCATGCCAGTCAGTAAATTGTGTGGCATTGGATTACTTCGAAAAGCTGTGCTGTTCCTTCCTCTTCCTTTATTTAGTGTGGTTTCTCAGGGTGGCGCATTCTGTATTCCTACTCCGAGAGTGGGAAAAGCTCATTACACTCACTGAAACAGCTTTACCATTAAAGTGGACTTTGCAGGAGGCCATCTTATTTAAACCTCAGACATTGGTTTGCTCTTGATTGTTGAAGCGAGTGATCAAAAAATGGCCAGATCCAAAGAAACAATGAGAGATGAGTCTGGGAAGGGATTTAAAAAGATCTCAAAACAATATACATTTACAAGTGGAGAACATTTTAAACAGCAAGGCCAGTTCAGGCCATTCTAGCAAGTTCAACCTAACATCTAGACAAAGGGCAGACCTCCTGGTGCAGGACTTCTGGAACAATGTGCTTTGGACAGATCAATCCAAAGTTAAATTATTTGTGCGCAGTAACAGAAGACATGTTCGGCTCAAACCAAACACAGCATTTGAGAACAAGGACCTCGTAGCAGCTGGGAAGCACGGTGGTGGAAGTGTGATGGTTTGGAGCTGCTTTGCTGCAGCAGGGTCTGGAGGTCTCTCCATCATAGAAACGGGGCTTGAGGAGAATGTAAGAGTGTAGCTGAAAGAATGCTGCATGGAGGAGTGGGAACATGTCTTCGGTAGACAGTTTAAAAGACATTCCTTCAGTTTTATGTCACTTTACAGGTAAATCGAACGTCCATATGTTTTAATGTGAATATGTTACAGTCAGAAGGTGCAGTCGGGTTCGAATTTTTTCACATGACTGTATCTATGACTGCTATTATTCCAGAGATATCCAATACAGTGCTGTACGTCACTTTCTGAATCCGTTGCTAGATATTGTTTTACAATTTGCTTGCATTTGTCTTGGTATGTTGACTGAAGTGCACTCTTGCTTGTTTTTATTGGCTAATTGTTGGGTTCATTGCCACAGTTTTATGCTTCTTAAGACATCTTTTTCTTGGGGGCAAAGGAAGTATTGGTTGTCTTCTTCAAGACTTAACTATATAATACTATAAAAACAGATCACAACAAGCCCTCGGTGCAGCAAAACAGCGCTCTAACGTTAAAGGTCAGGCTCCTGGTCATTCCAACAAAGAAGTCAAACAGCATTAAAAAAAAAGTCCCTGTAATTTTCCTCCCATGCAGATCAGTTTCTCCTCACGTAGGATCTGCATGGAAATCATAAGCTGCGGATCCAGTTACCGTGACACCGCGACCCCATGCTGCCCACTCGCTCACTCTGCTTGTTTTGATTGACACCTCGGCTCCCACAGAGAGCTGGTCAGAGAGTGGAGGCGGATCGCAGCACGCCTGCACGTTGTCCGGTGCTTTGTTTCAGATGCAGCTCCCAATGATCTCAGTGACCTCTAAGGGCACTTCAGAATTAGGCCTTTTGTTTTGTGCGGTAAGCAAGATGTTCCTCTATTTAAGTCATCAATATTTCAGGGGTGATCGGGGTAATGGAGTTGGGCACGGCACACCCACTGAACCCAACAGGAAAAAGAAATAGAGTCCACATTGGGAGTAGGGAGCTGACGGATAAGCCCGCTGGGCATTCTGCAGGTGTAGGCTCATGTGCTTTCATTTACTGCATCTTACAACTGTGCACTTCTCTCTTTCTTTGGTTAAGCTCCCCTTTCTGCATGTCAAAATAAGTTCACGCTGAGCACATTTCGTGGAACTATCCTGAGACGCAGTATTCCCAGCTGTTTCTGCCGTTCAAAATAATAAAACTTTGGAGTAGGTTTGAACTCTAAATAATGCCTCTGATTCCCTCCACTGGAAGGTGGAGCTGGAAGGTAGAACAGCAAACAGCCCCTCGGACTCTGACGTGTCAGAAACGGTTTAGAAATTTCATAAAGCCCAGGCTGGAAGATGTGACTCGCTGCGAAAACAAAGGATTTCAAACAATAACGGCAGCCCTGCTACTATTTAGTGTTAGTGAGCTCAGATCTAGAGCAGGACCAGCTGTTTCAGCAAATCCTGACTGGGTTTAAAGCTAATTTAGAAATAAGCCTGGTCCCCACTTCTGTCATAAGGCTTTCTCTGCAAACCCGCAGCGAATGTTTTGTGGCGGTAAGGAATGCAGCTTGGAAGGTCACTGGTTCGAGTCCCTGAACTGACCAAAGCTGTGACAGAACTGTCCCTCAGACCCTGGGTCCTGAAGTAGGTGTATATAAGTGACTATAGAGCAGAACCCTTTAATCTGGCAAAGAGTCACTGGACACTTAGAACCTTTACATGCTGCATCTAGGCTTCGTAAATCAGGATGGGAGTAACCTACAGACATGATACACATGACATAAGCTACAAGACAAACATCTCATCAGTGTGTGATGAATAATCAACAAATCCAAATCAGAAAACAGCTGAAATTCACTCGTTTCCGACGGAAATAAATCCCAGTTTAAATGTGGAAGAAGCTTCCAGTGCATGTTTACTGCTCTGTCCACGTGTAGATGCTCAACCTGCATACAGACTGTGACTGATCAGAGAGAGGGGGCGGGGCTGATGATCAACCTGCATACAGACTCTGACTGATCAGAGAGAGGGGGCGGGGCTTATGACACAGATATTGGGTTATAAAGGAAAATGAGAAGAAGGGACTGTTTGCTTACAGATACAAATATAAATAGCAAAAATAATGAAGGATATTCAGGTTGATTTTTATTTTATGTGTACCACTGTCAATAATTTGAAAAGCTTGTTATGATAAACATCTTTGTCAGCACTAAATGTTGTGAAGCTTAAAAATGATGCTGGTTCCGAATAGCATGAAAAAGGATTCCCTGTTGAGTTAAAAATAAACTGAACTAAACCTGCTTTAGAAACCCTTTCCCTGTCCATCACTGGCCACCTTTGGGGCTCCACCTACAACCACTTTTTTAAGTGTGCAATTACAGACCGTCACCTGTTATCGAGCACAATTTGTCAAACACCCTCTACCTCATTCATCATTGATCAGTTTCTGACCAGAGGGCTGCGACTGACCGGACATCATTTAGGTAGTGGACTGTTGTTAACACAGTAGGAACAATGGCATGGAAGCCTGTTAGATGGTGGTGTGGTAGTATGTGTGGTGCTGAGTCAAAGGACATTTTTACACACCTCAGTGTCACAGGTAGTTTGAGGCTGGAGGAGTTAAGTGGTCAGGAACTGAAAAATGGTGAAGGGCCAGGACTATGAGAGGCTATTAAAACATTTTAACCGAGTGTACCTTTATAACAGAATGAGGGTGGTGTGTTTATTAATGATAACTTTGTTACTATTGTACTATTATAAATATTCTCTACTGTAAATGTTGATTTTTTTACTCTTTTTAATGGTTTTAATTCGTTTTTAATCAGGCAGTTAATCATATGTGGTGCTGAAGCAATTCTGTGAAAGCTTTGATTCAAGTGTAACTTAACACACTTGCAAGCCCGGCTCAGGATAAGAGTGTCTGCCAAATGCAGCAAATGTGACTGTAAATGTACCACCAGTCTGTTAAAACCAGTAAAAAACTGAGTTTAAAGGTAGAATATAAAGTGTTGCCACCAGATGAGCGGCATCATTTCATATTTTGTTAGATTAACATGACTGATTTGATATAACTGATATATATATAATATATAATCTCAACTTTTACTAAACTATTTTTAATATACTTTATAAAACATAACTGGATTTTTTGGGCATTGTTTACGTATGGGATGTGTATTTCTGCCACCTCTAAACTTTAGTGCATTTCTAGGCTTTAATAAAATCTGCACAGAAAGGTTTAGAAATTAGATTTTTAAGATTCAAGATTTAATATCCAGGAGTTTTATTGTCATGTGCACAGTGAACAGGCAGTGACGCTGTATAATGAAATTCTTACTTTGCTACCTCTCCGTAATACTCAAGTTATTAGATATAAAACATAAACCATTAAACATAAGTACCAAAAAAACTACTCATAACTACACACATAATTACAGTAGAGACAAAAACTGAATGGGTTTTGTAAGTAGACACGGTATACATGAGGCAGGCGTACGTAGAAGTACTGTAATATGGTTGTATAATGTTATTGTACATTATGGCAGTGAAGTTACAGAACTTACTTTTGTAAACTTTGGTGCCATTTAAAGAAAAATCAGCTGCAGAAGCTGAAGGAAAATGAGGAGACATGATACCGAGACAAACTCCAGGATGCAGCCAGGATGCCAGAGACTAATCTTTGGATGACTGATCATTTATTAACAGCGCTGACCTGAACGACCCGACTGCAGAAAACTGGAAAGTCAGAATGGAAAACAATCAATGGGACGACCTTATATATTCAGTCAGGAACAGAGACGAGGCCCATCCCTGTACCCTACCCGTCTCACAGCCACAGCCAAGCGTGAACTCGAATCATTTGCATCTGAAATGATGGCAAACCTGCCAAAAACCTTCTAAAAAAACTTTGGCTGTTAACTGAAAGGATATCACGGATGTCACAGGTTTGATCCCCCAGACCGGCAGGATATAGGCTTTGACCTTTTTAAGCATTGCTGGTTCAGGTCAGCTAACCCCGAATTGGTCACTGGACACTCTGGATTTGTCCATCATTAATCACTGGTTCGTAAATGCTGTTGTAGTGCATTGCAATGGCTATAAAGGATGATCTTAATATTGTAATCCGAGGAAAGATTCTCGAAAGATTCCTAATGATCGGAAGTGTCAATACCTAAATATCAATTAGCCATAAGTGATCAGTGATTGAAAGCTTTCACGGTGAATATGCTGCCTAATAAACCCAGAATATTTAAAACATATACCTTCTTTTGTATAATCACACAATCTTCGTTTTTCGCTGTACATATCTCCACATATTTAAAGCGAATGACCACGTCATCTCCACAGCCACCTTGGCCATGGTCCTCCATAACAGCTCGTTGATGCTGCTCGTCGGCCTGAGAATAAATAAGTGAAGAGTCTGGCACTCATATCTTGATGATGAGCGAAGCCAAGGTGCCACCAAACTCCAGAAATAATCCGAGCTGTCTTAACAATAGGGAGCTAATTAATGCTGGGAGTGTGGAGAGGCATCCGATGCTGCTGTTTGCACTCTTTACACTCTGTGGGAGTATCAGTTACCTTCTCTCCACTGGCCTGGCTCAGGTAGAGTCGGTTATGGGATCCACACGGCTCGGTTTCAGGGTTTTCACCGTTCCAATGCTTGGAAGTGGAAATGTGATCCAGGAGCAGGGTTAGAGAGCAGGATGTTTGTTGGCCTCAAACGTGCATCTGATTGTTGTCTTGGGTTTTTTTTTTGTCTCACTCTTCCTTTGTCTTTTCTTGATGCCATAGCCAAGGGTAACCCATCTGTGCAGCACCAATGGTTGGTTGGTCAACAGGCTAGATTGTATCTGACCACTGTCAACAATGTCAAAGGAAAAGGGGACTACAAATGTCGAAGACAAGGAAATTAAATAAGAGTAAGTCAACTGTGCAATATAGTGGACACGTTTTCTAGGTTTAGAGGGATGATGATGATTTGATGGTGGTCATAATAGTAACAGTAGCAGATAATTAGGGTCTATGTATATATTTCTACAGAGTCGGCAACTAGGTGTTGTATTGGTGGCAGGGGTGCCCGAGGGCCATCTCAGATGGGGTGGCAGGGAAGTCCAGGTTTACATGGTGATGGAGTCCCTTAAAGCTCATGGACTACGTCATCTGCCATGTCTTGGCGTTCTCTGTCCTGTCATGAGTAGCTCCTCCAAGTTGCCTCATTGGTCTTGTTTCAGTTCTATGCTACCATTGTGCTGAGTTTATTTTGGACACCTCTTTTAAATGTTCTATAGAGATAAAGATGACTTATCCTGAGAACATCTCGTTCCACAGTAACACGTTTGGTTTGGTTCCACTCTTCAACTTTAAAGAAGATGGTGATTTAATTAAGCGCGTCCCTCCCGTGTCACAGATTTGCAAGTTTGCCATGCAGCTCGCAGGGTTTTTGTTCCACCTTAATGTTGTTGGGTCAGGCCTTGTCATTTCCTCATGGTGCCTGTAATGGATTGTTTGGGCCGTTGGCCAGAGAGTTGCGTGCTAGGCATTTCCTCATGTTTTGGTTTGATCCCAAAGAGGTCACCCTCCCTTAGTGCAGCCTGCTGCTCCAAGCGCAAGAGCCTTTTTCCCTGAGACAGCTGCAATCAAACAAGCAGAGCACAGGTTTATTTTACAACACAGATCTGTGCCTTTCCCCCCCAGTCCCTCTCAGCCAGGGGCCGAGGAGGCCAGCTGTCTTAAATGTGTCTCTTCTGGGTACCCGCAGAACCTTTATATTATCCACAAGTCCTGGGGTTGGACTGAAGAGCACCCTGAACACTGGCTTATGTTGGAAACTGGAATGTTATTCTTTGTATGATGCTTTTGTCCTTTTGTCCTGCACTGACTCAAGTATCACTGACCTGAACTGAGAGTCTTAACCAGAACTGCATGTCTGTTGTGGGTGCAGGGCTGCTGAACCACTAGAGGGCAATAAGGACACTTGTGTTAGGCGTTAAAAAGCTCCTGATTATTGAAAAAGAATCGTAGAGCATGTTTCCCATCAGGCCTGCAGTCATATTACAAGAATGCTCAGATTGTTTCGACCTTAGTGCTCTGATCTTGGCACTCAGCAGTGTTTACCACTCTTAAGAGTGTGTCAAAAATTCTTCCTGGAACAGGCATGTACTGGTGCAAAGCCCATGAATTTCAGCAAACGTGACACGAAAGACACTCTAGAGACTAAGTGCTGTGGTAGAGAAAGTGTCACAGTAGACGATGTGCTGCCTGGTTTTGTAGTTTAACTGCTGCGGCCTTTGTGAACGAGGCAAGAGCACAGTTTGCTGATAAAACTGATATATCTTTTAAACACACACACACACACACACACACACACACACACACACACACACACACACACACACACCAAAACCATTTTCAACACTATTAGAGGGGACACTGGAGGAGGCTGCCTTATTTAAACCTCAGACATTAGTATGGTTTGCTCTTCATTGTTGAGGTGACCTAAGGTCTTCAGAAAGAAGGCTGTAGATGTGGAGAACATTTAAAACAACTGCACACATGGCCAGGTCAGGCCAAGATCACAGAGCAGACCACAAGTGCAAATAAGTTTCCAACAATCCTAGAATGTCATGTACAGGTAGCTCCTTCCACATTTTATGCCAATACGCAGCTTCCACCATCAGCAACAGGCCAAAGTTTGATTTTCATGGGAGGTGTGGAAGTGAATAGATGAATCCAGAGTTGAACTATTTGAGCACAGGAACAGAAGACATATTTGGTACAAATCAATCACAGCATTTGAGCACAAGAACCTCATACAAGCTGTGAAGCATGGTGGTGGAAGTGTCAAAGTTTGGGGCTACTTTGCTGCAGCAAGGTCTGGAGATCTCTCCATCACAGAAACCACTATGAGATCGTTATTGTATCAGAGGGGGCTTGAGCAGATCCATTAAAATGGATTCCGATCACAGTCATAATATGCATGCAGAATGAGCAGTATAATGTGCTCAGTTTGAGGGTGTCACTGTGGTAGGAAGAAGAGGAGGATTTCACACAAACAACTGTGTTCCAAACACAAGATCTGGTAAGAAGAGGAGCTGCATCTGTAAACGAAGCAACTAAATTTAAAACATCCACCCAACCATCTTCTCTTACCATATTTTTTTTGGGGAAACCAACACTAGAACATCCTTACCAGAGAAATGGATCACTTATGAAGCTCTAGTGAAGCAGACACATCAGGTGCTCTCTCTAGGTAAGGATGTTCTGGTGTTGGTTGCTCCACCACAAAATGGTAAGAGCAGATGACCAATACCAACCCAATTTCTGTAGAAGAACCTTCTTGCAGCCCTAATTGACTTCACCTGATCCATCCGATTACAGTGAACATTCTTCTCAAGAGTCCTTGACTGTCTACCTCAGCAGCTTGAGAATTGCTGACCACTGATCTTTGGGTCAGACAGTGTTCTCTATTATGGTTTGAAAGGCCCCGAGATGCATTGTCTCTTTCGTCACGATTCTGATTCACGAGTCCTTTCTGGTGTGCTTCAGTCATGTTGGATTTACTACACTCTAGTTTGATGGTTGACTTTTTTGGTATGCCATATATTACTCTTTGGCATCTGGTGTCCCGAGCCTTATCGTAAATGATCAAATCGTACAGCGAGAGCCATTTATTGTTGAGTTTGGATTCAACGCAGTATAAAATTGGCAGTGTTAGATGAGTTGATTGGCCCAAGAGTTTTGTCATCTGTTTTTTCAGGCCGCAGTGGCTAATGGAGAGGTGGTCTCAAAAATCTGATCACACTGAATCCCTCCATCCTAAGCTCTGAGGATCTCTGCGCTATTGATTACTGATTATTTCCATTAACAATGGTTTGCCAAAGCCCCTGACACGTTACCCGTGTGGTCGGAATTGTGCCAAGGAGTGGAAAAAAAGCAGCTGAGAGCAGGAGATACAGTGTCTCTGCTCTTCAGCTGATTTGACAGCCTTCCACTGCTACCTTTCCATAGAGCTGCTGTTTGTTTGCATGTGGCTATTGGTTCAATCCTTCATTAGTGGCACTGCTGGCCATCCAATCCACTGTGTGAATTATTGAGGGCATTCTGCGATCAGAGTTTATTGTTTATTGCCTGCGGCGCCAGTCCACCAGTGGTTGTGATGTTGCGGGTGTCAAACGCTCGCTGGTCTTGTCCTGCAGATTGTGTGTCAGGGAGTCGTCAGTCATACATTGTGTGGATAACTCTCAGGTGGACGAGCCTTTTGTAAGTAACAGCATTTTCCATCAAATGGTGTGTTTATGCAGCTAATTGAATGTTTGTTTTTCCCTTGTGTTGCTTATGAGAGGCTGATTAGATGATTCAAGTTGATTTTATGGGTCGTCACTGGCCAAGAACAACACCAAACATCTCCACAAGGGTAACTTCACAGGAGGAGGCAAGAACATTCTGAGCTTCTAATGTAAGTTAATGTAGGAGATTGTATGGGGTGTTTAAAGTGAATCCATTCATTGTGTGACAGTGACAGTGTATAACAGTCGCCAGGGCTTCAGACTCCAATGTAGGGCTGGGCAATATATGGTAAATATTGATATATCGAGATATATTTTGTAAAATATAAAAAATGTGAAATATAAGGTGAATTAAAGAGTGTGTATGGGTGGGTTGTTTGGAAATGGTTTACGGATGGACGCTGCTCTGCAGAGTACTGTCTTCTTCAGATTATGTCATAAAAAAAGGTTAATATTTAAATATACAGCCTGCTGTGTTTCTGCTGTTACAGATAAATACTGACACTTTAACATTATACTCTGTTCAGGTTTTAATATCATATCTTATTTCTCTTAACTTTTAGAACCCTAGCCACATTTTGATGTACTTTTATTTGCCAAAAATGTTTATAGGAAAGATATTGTGCCTTTCAGAAGATCCTGGGCCCATCAAAATTATCCCCATTTAAGATGTAAATACTTAAAGGATTTAAAGCTTTGTATGATTTTGACAACATATAAAGACTAAAAAACATTTAAAATCTCATAAATGATTTTTCAGCTAAAAATACAACAATTGTGATGTTATTTAATATGATTAGACTGATAAAGATGTTCATAATTATGCATTATTCAAAAAGTGGTTTAAATAAAATGAAGAAACAACCAGAATGTCCTTTATTATTGTTATTTATATATGAGTATTATCTTTTCTAAGAACTTTAATTCGCCCCGCCCCCTCTCTTTGATCAGTCACAGTCTGTATGCAGGTTGAGCATCAGCCCCGCCCCCTCTCTCTGATCAGTCAGAGTCTGTATGCAGGTTGAGCATCAGCCCCGCCCCCTCTCTCTGATCAGTCAGAGTCTGTATGCAGGTTGAGCATGTACATGTACACAGAGCAGTAAACATGCAGTTCCTTTATTACTTTAGTAGTGATGTTTAGTTGTGTTCCAAGATGGATTACTCACTGATAATTGATCACACAATAATATATATACGTAAATGTGACTTTGTGAATAGTAACAGCTTCTAGAATCGAAATAAGCTGAAGCATGTAGACATCAGTTGCCGTTGCTGTGATTAAAGAGAGTTCTTATGTTACCGTAACTGAAGCTCATCACAGCCTTCTGGTCATTCTCATCCAGAAACTGCTGCATATGACCAGTTTGTGTGTGTGTGTGTGTGTGTGTGTGTGTGTGTGTGTGTGTGTGTGTGTGTGTGTGTGTGTGTGTGTGTGTGCGTGCGCGCGTGTGTTTTTGAGAAAGAAAAGAGCCAGAAAGTTACACGGTTACACGGAATGTTACCGGTGATGATATGGAAGGAATGTGTGTATGTTATCTGCTCAACTCATAGAACAGGTCTGCTTCATGCATCGGTTTTATGAGGTCAGCGTGGACCTCGTGTTTATAAAGGCTTTAGATTAGACACTCTGTAGCATTTTCACTCACCCCGCTTAACTTCACACACCTTAAGCTGCTCTATTTTAGTTCAATCTTAACAAAAGTGGGTGGTCTTTGGCCTTTCTCTCTAATGTTTGCATTATGTACATTTATGTGTGAAGAGAGGTCGGGCCCTGCCGGCAATGCACAGGGACTGTTGGAGGTTTTTGTCTCTCTTGCAGAGGTTTCTGAATCTACAGGAGTAAGTGGAGTTTTTAACCCTTTTATTGTAGATTCGATTTATGTGATATTTATATATAGAAATTTAATTTATATGGGACAAATAGACGCCAAAATATAACAATAATACGTTGGTGCAGCACAGTGGGTAACAACACTGCATTCCCAACGACAGACTCGGGTTTGATTTCTTCAGCCAGGCAAGAAAACCTTACTACACCAGTAAGAGAAGCAAGACTGCTTGCATTCCCAGTGTAACATGATTTAACCAGTTTCTCTGTTACACTCTGTAACAGTGTTTAAGTACAAAAAAATGAAAATAATAATTCAAATATGCTTACAAAACTAACTCTGACCCATAACCCCAACTTAAACCCAAACTCTGACCCATAACCCTAACTCTAACCCTGATCCATAATATTAACTCTTAACCTTAAACCAAGCCTTTCTACAAACCAACACATTTCTGATTAATAATATATTATTAATAAATAATAATAATACATAATAGAAAAGCATTACCTCTTGTTTAAGTTAATAGAGCTAGGGGTTGTTTCTGGGTGTTGATGTACAGGTCGTGACCTCTCCAGTACAAGAGGCTGTCTCTAATGAGCCCACTGTAAATCTCTGTCCATGGAGACCACATGTGGAGTGCTGTGCGTTCACTGGCTTTACAGCATCTCCTCTTATCAGCGCCTGTGTGGCCTGTGAAGTGCAGAGAGAGAGAGAGAGAGAGAGAGAGAGAACGGGACGGCACCGCTGCGGGGTTCGAGCATCCTTTGCTGTAACTGCAGAGAAATGGGTTGGCTAATCAGAACCAAATGGTGTGCGCTGTCCACTGGCTTTGATTAAAGCCTCTCACAGGAGCAGATGATGGGGAGCGAGGATGTTGAACTGTTGTGAAAAGGTCACAGAAGGAGGGGATGGGATTGTGTTGTATTCCCATCCCTCTAAACCTCCCCCCATACCCACGTTTCCCCCTCCTCCCCCTGTTTATCTATTTATGAATTGCACAACTTCTGGGAAGTTTCTCCTTGGCTGTGTCAAAGCGCATTTCGTGCTGTTTGGACATCAAAGTGCCGTGTAAGAGGAAACGAGGAGGACCACCGCACGGAGATGAGGAACAACAGCGTACTACTGCGTATCAGAGCTGCCTTTGATGTTGCGCGCGCGTGTGTGTGTGTGTGTTGCTGTGTTGTGAAGGGAGTGCTTGGAGAAGCACATTGGATATGCATTCTGCATGGACTCCATTAGGATATTGTGGGTTCATTAAGGGCAATTTAAGTGTTTCCATGTTGTGCATCCTGCATTTTGCCTTCAGTGGAGTGATTTCAACCCCTCTGCTCAGGCCTTTTCTATTGTAGCCATCAAAATGTCCCATATTTTTGACAAAGGACAGCATGCTGTCCCTTAATTCAAGCACAGAAATACTGTAATTCTCATGATAGACTGTATAGGAATGAAATGAGTGAAATGTGTGAAGACAATAGAATACTCACATTATTATTGACCCAATGAACTGCAAGCTTACTATTGAGCTGTCTCTGTTAAGGGCCCTGTCTACTGGTTCTAAATATCATAAAATAATTTATACTTTAATTTATATTAAAGATTTTAATGCTGCCAGTTTTATTTTATTTGAATAAATTTACTTTTTTCAACACAGTTCCTTCATGCATGAGGTCAGTCATATTTGGCTTCTGTCACTGGTCAACTCTATTGGTGGAAGCAGCAGTTCAGCTTAGTTGAGAAATATACAACTACGGATAAGCCAGTCACTTTTTGCCAAAGTAAGACGAATTTCGTGACTTGGATTCATGTGATCGCTGGATCTGACTGATATACAATGATTTAACGTGTGGCTTTGCTGTGAGCTCATCTCACAACATGAACCTGAAATTCCACCTTAAAAGAGCAGCATGGTTACTCTGCCTTCTGCAGGTTCTACACCCTTTAAGGTGAAATGGCTAATTGAAAGAGATAAGCTGGAGAGTAACTCCAGCCTCGCTGGTGCAGCTGTGTTTGTGGAAATGTTTTTCACACTGTTTTAGTGAAAGACAAAGGAAAGACATAACATGAGTGTAAGCTGAACTCAGAGCTTCAACTAGATCAGAGATTTTCTCAAACACAAAGCTTAACGTGCTTCCACTAGCACACAGAGATTTGAACAGCTTAAATGAATTGAAAGCAGCTTAAACGAGCAAGCGTTTGGCCACTAAGTTGACTTTAACAATCTGTCAAATATTAGCTTTGTGATTATGAAATAACCCAGTAATATTTTAATATAGTTTGTTTGGTAATCCTAAATAGTGAAAGCTAAGGGTCTACTGGAGTATTACTGGGTAAATCTGCCAAATTATCACAGGAGCTGCTGTATTTAGGAAAGCTCTGTGTGCTGGGGAAAGTAGTGCAGGGGTGTCCAATCTTTTTGCAAACAGGGTCAGATTTGACAATTCGTCTTACTTTGGCGAAAAGTGACTGGCTTATCCGTATTTCTTAAGTAACGACTGTGACACTAATATGCAACTAATGGTTGTGGGGATCAGAGTAACCTACAGGCATGATAACAAACTGCAATACTTACCCTTCCGAACCCTACTGATCCAGATTTTGGGTTACAGCAGAAAGAAGGAAGGGGCTGTTTGCTCTCTTTTTTTGTTCACACAGTGTTCAAATTTCATAATAAAAGTCTGAGAAAGGATAATACTGACACATCCATAAATAACACAAATTATACAGGACATTCAGGTGTTTTTTTAGCATTATTTGCACTGCTGACAAGGATTTAGAAAAACGTATTATTGTACATATCTTCATTTTTCATCTCAAATGAAGACAATTTTATTCGATATGTTATTTTTTTATTTTATTTATTCTAGGACCTCCTGAAAATAACAATATTTATTATACTAATATCTCCTATAAACACTTTTCTAATTTTTGGATAATAAACGTACATCAAACTGCAAAAACATCCCACAAAAGTCGCTCTTAATTAATTCTGTCCAGCGTTTTAATTTAGTTATTATAATGTTAATAGATTCTAGCATCTGTTTCAGCAAAAAAGCATTTAGATGTTAGTCTCAGCTATGATTAAAGAGAGTTCAACTGTTACTGCTGCATATGAACAGCCATGGCTCTGTGTGTGTGTGTGTGTGTGTGTGTGTGTGTGTGTGTGTGTGTGTGTGTGTGTGTGTGTGTGTGTGTGTGTGTAATACTGTAATACTGTAGCACTCACATTAGGCTCTGCGGTGTAACCTGTGTGTTACTTTGCAAAACACAGGTCATAATCTCAGAACTAGCAGGCTCTTCCCACAGGCCACCTAGTGGCGCATGTGCTGGTGTCTTTACTTCAAGCGAAAGTCTTTAACTTATTAAACCACACATCCTAGCAGTCGTGATCCTTACGTCAGTTAAAGTAGCGCATCAGATGTCCACAATTTGATCCACAGCACTGCCTCGGTCTTGACCGTGCCACTGGTGTTAGATGCAGTTCGGCAGGTTCTGAACAAGTGCAAGTGCACAGTCATGTGGAACAGTTAAGACACCCCATGAGCACCTTTGTCTGCTTTATCATATTTAAACATTTGGTCCATGGTGAGATCCAAAGAGCTCTCTGAGGCCTTCAGGAAGAAGGTTGTAGATGCAGATGAGTCTGAGAAGGGATTTTAAAAGATCTCAGAACAATCAGAAATCAGCCGTTCCACTGTCCGGAACATCATTAACTACTACTGACCACTGAAATCACGCTATTTCCTACTGCAATCACACTAATTATACTTTATTGATCAAACCTGGATCTAACCTGAGTTCACAGTGGTGCCTGATTTAACTCAGGTTTAAATCTAATATCTATTACTTTTTTATCCTAAAAATATAAGCAAAGGCTGAATTTCATATTGCATGATACAGTATTAACCCTTTCTTCCATTAATTAGGAATTTGATGAAAGAGATATTAAAACAGTGTTGCTGAAGGGCTCTTGATGTTGGACAGGTCAGTTTGAATATAAATAAAGATGTCATTAAACAGGCACACTGTCTTTCCCGCAGCCTCACAGCGCTGTTCAACGTCTGGAGGAGTGCGGCCCTTTAGAAGAGGAGCTGAGAGAGAGGGCAGCGCTGTCGCGGCAGCCCAGCTCAGGGGATTACTACAAACACATCAGTGAGACACACCAAGACATGGACAGCCTTAAGGTTAACCCCATTAACACTTCATAACTCTGTCAGTGGGACACGTACATGTAGCAGCGTGGGTTGTGTCTGAGGGCTTTGAATGGGAGAAAAACACTACAAATGATCAGCAGTAGTGGCTGCAGGATATACTGGCAGCACTGGTTTTTATGGTTCTCAGATATTTAATTTTGTAGTCTGAACTCAACAGCAAACAAACACGTGCTATATGCAACACTAACAGTAAAGGACTGGTTTAATCTTTGGATTCCCAGAACCATTACATGTTAATGAATCATTTAATGGAAGACTGAGCATCACTATGATTATTGTTCTGGGAAAGTGGACAAACTGGACCTCTACCAGTTAAACCTGAGTCTCATTAAAGGGGCTGTCAGTTCAGTTACACAACACTGACTTAATCAGTCTGTTAAAAGATAGGAAAAACGGTCTGATCTGCACTGCGTGAGCAACGGAAGTCTGCCGCCATGCTAAAGCCTTGTATCTCCTAAGTGGTCACTTTTTAAGTTCATGTAAGATTTTATCTCATTCATTTTGAAGCAGTTCTTTTGGTTTGGTTATAATGAAATGACACAGGATATGAACAACTGCACGGTTCAAATAATATCAACAAGTGGGAAAAAACAGCAAAAATGGAGATACAACATTTATAGCCCATTTACATGGTAGCGGTGCCCCTAGTAGAAAAGGAGATGTCCAAGTAGAGGTCACTGTAGGTTGTAGTACTGGGATTTTCGAAAGAAAGGAAAGTAGGTGTGTCAAAAGTTGGACGTGTCAGAAGGTTACTCCTATTGGCTGAAAATGATGGGTGTGTCAAAACGTGGGCATGACACTGGCAAACCTTTTAGTCAACAGCAGTAACCATTTGTCATGCCCACACCTCCAGTCCACAGATAAATGTGTCGTTTGTCAGTACTGAGTTAGATTATTTCCACTACTTCAAAATGTTTGTTTTATCTATGATTTAATGTATTTTTCTTTATTGTGTCATGCTGATGTGATGTAATCTGTGATAATCGTGGTGTGATAGTAAATATCTGTGATCATCATCATCATCATCATCATCATCATCATCATCATCATCGTATTATTTTGTCAATCTTTTCAGCACCCTGAGACTGAAGATACCCCCCAGGCTCGTTACCCTCCTCCGCCCCCTCCTCCCCCCCTCCCGTCTTCCTTTCTCCAGCCTCCCTCATCCTCCGTTTCCCATGAGAAGTCCATGTCCAGCAGCGTCCAACATGTCCACATGGCCACCACGGGTGAGAGATCCTCAGGTGGGCTGTTTCTGCCCCCATGCACCACACAGCATGCTCTTTACTGACAGGCGCTTATGGGAGCTGACGTCATTATTGACTCATCCTTCCTTAATTTCACTTAATGACTTAATTCCACCATAGTGAGTAATGCTAATCAGCCTGTGTAAATATGATCAGAACATGAATGGAAACATATGAGGGAAATAAATAATGTTCATGTCATTGCAGTGGTGAAGAACCTCAGCTCCAGCAGCCATGCGAGCAAGCCAGTGCCAGAGAAAGGGAAAAAGCTGCTGGGAGAAATGAAACTGGGAGACATGAAGTCGATCACGTCTCTCAAAAACTCGAAATTGGCTGAAAATTTCACTCCCTCCGTATGTAAATTCAGGAGCCATATGTGTCTGTAAACGGTCGTGTGAAAAAGTTAGGACACCCCATGAAGACCTTTGACTTTGACATATTTAATCATCTGGACATTTGATCTCCATTTCAACTATATTGAGAGATGAAGGTGTTAAAACTGAATAAGGTCAATAATGTCAATTAGATTTATCTAATCGACTGGAAGAACGACGTTCCCACTCCTCCATGGAATTCTTTCAGCTCTGTGATGTTTCAGCGCCAGTCTTTGTAGAGCGTCAGACGCTCTTCCGTTCTCCTCAAACCCCCTCTGATACAATAAAGATCTCATAGTGGTTTCTATGATGGCGAGATCTCCACACCCTGCTGCAGCAAAGCAGCCCAGAACCATCACACGTCCTCAAATGCTGTGTTTGGTTTGCACCAAATAATTCCGCTTTGGATTCATCTGTCCAAAGCACATTGTTCCAGAAGTCCTGCTCTTTGCCTAAATGTTTAATCTTTCCCTGATGTTTTTGTTTTGACAGCAAATGTTTCCTTCTTGCTCACCTCCCATGAGAGTCAAACTTGTTTGGTCTCTTTCTGATGGTAGAAACTGACCTTTGGATTTTAGGATTGATGGAGACTCATCTTGCTTGACTCATCTTGCGGTCTGGCAGGCATTTAAATGATCTCCACTTGTAAATTATGTTCCGGAGAGTGGAACGTCAAATCCCTTCCCAGACTCATCTGCATCTACAACCTTCTTTCTGAAGACCTCAGAGAGCTCTTTGGATCTGACTATGTGTTATATCAGCTGTATCTGATAGTAGCTGTCGTTCATGGGGTGTCAGTCTTTTTGCCTGACTGTATATAATTTTATATGGACCAGCTGATATAGAACCACACAAAAATATCTTGAAACAATTAACTTTCTCCATAATTTATATTTCTTCCTAGAATAAGATGGTGGTATTGCCCACAGAGGAGGCTAACCTCTCTGATATTGACTACCTGGTGCCTACTCATGATGAGAAAGGCAGGCCTATAGCGGAGTGGAAAAGACAAGTGATGGTGCGGCAGCTCCAGACTAGACTACTGGATGAAGAAGCCCAGAGAAGGAAGGTGAAGTGTTTAAATTACATCCTGTTACAGGTCAGAGAACATTGTCTTTATCTAAGACGTCTGAATGTGTGTTTGCTGTCTTGTGTGTTTCTAACAGGAGAATGGGAATCGATATGCAAAGATGGACAGCTGGAGGTACTCTCAAGCCCACAATGCCATTCTGGGTCCATTTGGAGAGCTGCTGACTGAAGATGACCTCATCTACTTGGAGAAGCAGATCAAAAGTGTCTCCATGCAGAAGAACTGTGAGGGCTATGAGATGGAGCTGGCTCGTCTGGCAGAGGAACTCCGGAACATTCTTCCAGCACCAATAGTCAATATTACAGTCAATACTCAATACAAGAATCCAAACACACAGATTCCCCTTCCTGTGTGGTGCAATCGGATATCAGGGATTGTGAAGAGCATGTCCCTACTTATGAGTAACCTGACAGACCAGCCCTACTGCAAAATGCCCAATTCAGAGCTTGTAAATGTTTTCTCTCAAAACTTTGAGAGGCAGAACTTAGCCAGGGGCCGGAGAGAAAAGATCGAAAATGAGATCCATGAGTTTGGGGTGTCGGTGCGCAATCTGAAGTCCAACTTTGAGAATCAAGATGTTCCTGCCACTGAGAACTCAGGGAGTACAGAGCTGTCTGTGCAAGGCGAAGAGCCAGTTGAGAATGGCTCAGTAGAATCTGTAGAAAACCATGATCCAGCAGAAGAAGTGATCCACGAAGATTATGTTGTTGGCTATGATGAAGCCATTGATGTTATAGAGACTACAAGCTTGCGAAAGGAGCGTATCGTGGTCCTGTTTCTGGGTCACTGGAAGAAGTCTGCATATTCCGTAACGGTCAAAAATGCCCAGAGGAAGCACAGCATGGACAGTCAGAAGATAGTAGATGAGCACGGTTGTAACAAGTTTCACCGCAAAGCCAGCTTGGATATCTCACCCAAAAAGATGATGGAGAATGGTTCCTTGAGACACTTCTTCAAGCAGAGGAGCACCATAAACAAGATGATTGGCAACTGGAGGAGCATGATATCCATTGTGCCATCTCGGCAAATCCGGCGACTCAATCGGCAGCAGGCACTCTACTCACCTGAGCAGTTCCTGCCCCGTGTGGATGGAGCACCTGTTGACTATGACACCCTGACCTTGGACCTTTTCATGCTGGGCTATTTCCACATCCTCGAGCTGGACCTTTCACCAGATGAGAGGAAGATGAGACATCTGCTTTGCTTCGAGGTGTTTGACCACGTGGGCCGTTTTAGTTGGGAGACGGTGCGGGACTTCCACAAGGCCGTCATCCAGGACATTGAGGCTGGGAACAGGGAATGGAAGGACGGGTTTGAGGATGTTAAGATCAGGTTCTTTAGTGAGGCATCTAGCCGGCCAGAGGCGGAGATTCAGGAGAAAAGCCCACCAGTAGAAATGAGGCCAGTGCCCAAAGTCATTGTTCAGACTCCAACTCCAGATGAAGGAGATATCCTTTCAAGAAGCCCAGACATTACATGTCTGAGCAATGATGACATCTGCAAATACATTGACAGGAGTTTTGCCTTCTGGAAAGAAAAAGAAGCCGAGATTTTTGACTTTGAGTGACACAGGCAGTTTTTTTACTCTTCGTTTTGATATATTTGTGTATTATATTGACTGGACAGAGGATGATTATCTGAATGTGCATCTGGACAACGCTGAAGGTCATCATTTTTGTTTGTTTTGGCTTAGAATCTTTTGTAAGGTGTGGAATTAAATCTAGAAATCAGTGCTATTTTGATAACTCTTCCAGGTTTGCTGTTGCAAAAGTACAATATTCACATATTTCATCACAAGTTTATGCACACAGTTTTTTTTTTGTCATTTGTTCACTAAAACAAATCTGTTGCATCATTATTAGATTCTACTTACAATCAGGTGAAAACATTACAACACCCCATGACCTTTGGTCATTTTAACCATACCGCGAGATGGAGGAGACATAACTAAACACATCAAACTGAAGAAAAGTCTTTTAAACATCATTTGTAAAATGTAAATAATTGAAATTAAAATTTCTCATGAGAAAAAAGTTCAGACCCCCTAAACCCTAATAGCTGGTATCTCCTCTTTTGGCTGAAATAATGTCAGATGTTTCTATAACCATCTACCGTCTCCGACATCGACTGGAAGACGTTCCCACTCCTCCATGCGGAATTCTTTCAGCTCTGTGATGTTTCAGCGTCAGTCTTTGATCTCCACACCCTGCTGCAGCAGAGCAGCTCCAAACCATCACACTTCCACCACCATGCTTCAGGATCATGTTGGTTTGGATGCTTTCTGATGGTAGATGCTGCACTGCATCCTGCTCTTGGGCTGAACTTGCTAGAACGGTCTGATCTGGCCATGTTGGCAGTTGGTTTAAATGTTCTCCACTCAAATTATTTTCCAGACAGTGGAGCAGCTGATTTCTAATTTCTAGAGATCTTTGTAAATACCTTCCCAGATTCATCTACAACCTCACAAACTCACTTCAAAGATCAAGCACAAACCAAACTAATGTCTGAAGTTTAAATAATGATGATTTAAAAAGATGTTTTATGTGTTTATTGAAGTATCACCTCCATCTCTCAGTTAATAGGTTAATATCGTCAAAGGTGTTCATGGGGTGTCGTAACATCATGAGGGTCATATCCATACATGTACAGCATATGGAGTTTGTATCGGTGTAATCTGCCTTGTAACGAAAGTCCCCTTGTAGGTTTTTCTCCACAGTGATCTGGTTAACATGTCCTTTTAATCAGTTCTCCATAGAGTTTATCTCAGTATCAGTGTCCACATCATTACAGGAAACCGAAGCGCTGTACTTGTCCCAGTGCACTGTTGAGCTGGCAGAAGCTTGTGACTCTAATGATTAAATTAACTCATCTGACCCACTCCAGTGGACCCGAGGGTGTCTGTGCCGGTGTGTTTCTCTTTAAGAGCAGGTGGGAGTTGAGCCTGTAGTGTTTGCAGTCTGAATATAGACCCTCACTGCCGGCTGAACTAAAAATAGTAGAGTGAAAGACAAGCATGCTGTCTGTATGACTCGACAAAAGCATTCTGTGTCAGTGGTTCAACAAGCAACAGCAAGCGTCAACAGTGTTTAGGCTGAATATGTGATTTGTGTTTTCGTTTGGCCCAAAGGTAAGATCACACTTTAATAAAATATATCATTTTGATAACTTTGTGTTGTATATGTTTTATGGAAATGGGAATAGTCTAGGTTTCGTGTCAGCCTCAGGCTTCATTCAGCTGCTACAGAGTAAACACAGCAGGCCTTAAAAAAGGCAGTAAACAGTCATGTGTTCAAATGTAACCCTCACAAGTTACAGTATATCAGGTTTTGTTGTATAAAAGAAAATTATTTGGTTTTTAGCAGGAAGAAAACTTTTATTAAATCCGAATAAGATTGCATATTAACTAAGCTATGGATCGGTAGTTTTGGGAAACTCTATTATGAACAAAAATCTTAAATAACCATTAATCTCATAATATGTCTCTTCTTGTGCCTTAAACATTTATATGCTTTAAAGTGAAGTGTTTCATATCTGATACATATTTGAGCTTTTGCGACCTTTGCAACATTAATGTGAAAGTAAATGATTCATTATCTAAAAATTTTTATAAATAATTCTAAATAATTTTTAATAGTAAATACATGAAATAATAGTGAATTATGGATTATAATCCCATTAGGCATTGCATGCTTCGCTCAGTGAGGGGCTGAGGTTGTAGGTTCAATACCCTCTCTATATAAAGATAGATAGATAGATAGATAGATAGATAGATAGATAGATAGATAGATAGATAGATAGATAGGTAAATATGACACAAATGAAAAGTTACATATGCCAAATGTTTCTTAATGTCATTTGTTATTATATATATATATTCTGGCCTCATCTCACATCATACTCCCTACGTTGCATCACGTTTGGTGTGGAACAGCTCCTTGGTGTGTAGGTGGCATCTGTGACCTGGAGGTAAGAAAAATGACCTCATGCCCTTGACAAGCACCTAACCAGGCACAACAGCACAGTACCCACACATGCCTGGAGCACCCACGGAGGGCCCACACACTCCGTTCAACACTGTGGTGTGTGTGTCTGCTCATTAGTGTGTATGTGTGTGTTCATTGCAAGGATGGGTTAAATGCAGAGGCAAAATTCCATCTGTGTCCAGCATGAATAGAAAACTGGTTCGTTTTTATGTTTGATGAGTTGAAATGTAGTGACCCAGTGATCAGTACAAGGCCCTACTCAAGTTCATGTGGCTGAATGCAGTCAAATCCTCACAGCAGTGTTCCATCATTAACATCTGGTGAAAAGCATTTCCATTAAAGTAGTGGCTGTTACTATAATAAAGGATAGACAAGCCTGTAGCCTCACTATAATGGTGAGTCACTTGTGCCTGAGAAAGCTCTTCTCATCTCCATCTGCAGATAAAGACTGGACTTCTAAGTCTTGGTTGTCCTGAAGTTCATTACGAATATCTGGTCACCAGGATCGAAGAGCATCATCATGGTCCGTAATGTGGATGACCTGGACTTCTGCTTGTCCTCTCACCCTCAGAGCATCCTGGAGGGTCTGCGCTCTCTCTGCTCCCACCCCAAGCTGGTGGATGTCACCCTGAGTGCAGGTGGCAGGGACTTCCCCTGTCATCGTGGCATTTTAGCTCTCTGTAGCCTCTACTTCCGTTCCATGTTCTCTGGAGACTTTGTGGAGAGCATAGCGGCCCGTGTGGATCTTCATGATGTGGATCCTGATGTGCTGGCCACTCTGCTGGACTTTGCTTACACTGGAAAGCTCACCATCAATCAGGGGAATGTTGAGGGCCTCATATGCACTTCAAGTCAGCTTCAGTTCCACACGGTTCGGGCTGTTTGCAGCCGCTACCTCCAGCACCAGATGGATGCCACCAACTGCTTGGGCATTCAGGAGTTTGGAGAGATCCATGGGTGCCCTGAGGTGGTGGCCAAAGCCAAGGCCTTCCTACGGGAGAACTTTGAGGCTGTGCAGCAGCATGAGGAGTTTCTTCTGCTAGAGAAGGACAAGCTGGTGGCCTATCTGAAGGATGATGGTCTACAGACACGTGATGACCGTGCACGGGCTGAGGCAGTTCTCGCATGGGTCAGGCATTGCAGGGACAGCCGGATTTGTCACCTGCCAGAGTTACTGAGGCTGGCGAGGCTCCCCTTTCTACCTGAGGCCTACCTGAGGGAAAATCTGCTGAAAGATCTGCTGGTCCAGGACTCAAACGAATGCAGAGAACTGGTGGAGGGGATCTGCAGAGAGGTCAGAGTGGTGATAATATCAATATATTTGATATCCAAAATAACCCGTGAAGCTTATGCATGTTATCTGAGGTTTATTTGTCAAACATGGTAACATAGTTCTTTACAATGTAAGAAAACAATGTTACACCCAAAAGAAAGTCTGGGATTGCAGTGCTGTTTAATATGATGAGAAATAATCAAATTTTATTATTCAGTCTGTTTTCTCAGTCCATGAGCATCTCATTTTTTTTATTTGTTTTTGTTTAGAAAATGAATATGAATGTAGGTGAGTCAGAGCAGAGCCTGCTCCAGAACACCCCTCATAACCTACAGGAAGTGCTGTTCGTGATGGGCGGCCGTTCACTTGATGATTCTGATGATGAAGACGAGGAGGAAGAGGGTGACAGTGTCAGTAGGATTCATCCCAGGAACTCTGCTTACTACAATCCGAAACTTCGTAAGGATGATGTCACAACTCACTTTATAACCATGATCCTTTCCATAGAAACACCCCAAGTAAGATGCTGAGATGTCGTAATACGGTACACAAGGCAATATTGTCATTTTGTAAAATCCCACTATCATTTCATATCGGAGAGAAAGAAACATTGGCTTTCCATGCAGTCAGAGCAGTGGGATCTGAAGACCATCTGACGATCGGAGTTCAACACTGCTATCTAGTGGTCAGGGTATCTTTGCATGTGAACTGTTCGTTAAAATTGATAACCATGATTTTGAGAATCGATGCTGTATGATATCGCAATACAGCAATATATCAGTATTTCTTCCACCCCTACTCATCATGTCGCCACTCATTTTTCAAATCTGATCTTTTCTCAGAGCAGTGGTATCAGCTGCCTGATTTCCCAAACTACAACAAGTGGGGTTATTCTGTTGTGCCTTTAAACAATGACGTGTACGTCACAGGTAAGCAGCTCTTTAATTCTAACCCATTTAATTCCATAAATTGCAAGGCTCTGCACGTAGGCCTCAAAAATGTGACACCCCACTAACACCTTAGACACCATGGCATGATCCAAAGGGCTCAATGAAGCCTTCAGAAAGAAGGATGTAGATGAGTCTGGGCAGAGATTTAAAACGTTAGCACGTTCGCCCCAAGATGTGTCCAACAGTCCTAAAATGTCATCACAAGACCTATAAGTAGCTCTTGGCTGCAGCATCAACCATAAGGAGGACCTTTTCTGAAGGCACATTCTGGTGTATCTCCAGACCTGTCCCTGACTGAAAATGTGTGGGATGCTATTGGACGCTCTATCAAAACTCCACCCCTACCACACCATCTGCAGAACTGAGTGAGAACATTGAAGATGCATGGGATGGATCATCACAGGACGCCATTAGGAACCTCTACACCTCCATGCAGAGACGTCTGGCATGCTGCGTTAAACCCGACGCCGTACTGAGAGACACCACTTCTGTATGAGTAGATCAATAAATATTGATCAGATCAGACGACATTTAATAATTATTTTCCTTCCCAATAGCACTTCAATTCCCATACGTCCTTTTGGGTGCAGCTAGTGTTTGATGATGAGTGTATGTGTTGGGAATGCTCATTTGGATGGCTGTACCTGCGTTCATGGACAGCTGCTTTGAGACAATGGTGCCCATGGAATCGGATTTCACTAAAGTACCTAGAAAAACCAAGGATATTGTATTTTTACCACAAAAACAGAAAGAAATCTGGGTTTTTCAGGGTATTTATGGTAACTGGGGCTTCTGGAGTGTGGATCAGGCAGATTTATGGTTTCCCTGCCCATATTCGAAACTTACATTACATGAATGGAACATCATCTCCATGGAGGATTTGGGGAGGACTGAGAAGAAAACTCAGCTGCCACAGTGAAAATCTCCCTGAGATTCATATAAGAACTGGAACCACTTTAAGAAAAGTGAGGGCTACTACACATACTTGCTAATGGAACACTAACTTTTCAAAGACTTGGCGAGAAACCCTAAACTGTGTTCCAACTGCAGGCAGACCTGTCCCATTCTAATGTTACCCGGTTTTCATAGGAGACCTTGTGTTGCTGCTCTTCTGGGATTTTATTAAAGAGCCATTCTTACCCATTAATACTTGTCTAATACAAAGCCAGCATGACTTTATAAGAGATATCCAGTCCACATGGAAAGAAATTATAGTCTATTCATGGCCCGAATAGGTTTTCATTTTTATTTCCAGGAGGTTCGCGAGGCTCCCAGTCCAACACCTGGTCGACCACAGAAACCTGGAAGTATATCACTCGTGAAGGGAGGTGGGTTACGGTAGCTCCAATGCTGCGGCCCAGGACTAACCACTCCTCAGCAGCTCTGAATGGAGAGATTTACGTCATTGGAGGTAAGAAAATAAATAGAGATGATTGGGGAGTAGTGGTCGCAGATGATCTGGTGATTTCTGGAGAGGTTTTAAGGCAAAAAAGAACCTTATCGTAGTCAGTTAACTGGGATTTTGTCTGTATTAGATCTCATGATAGGAATTGGAGGTAGACACAGATAGTCTAGTGCATGTAGATCAGTACTGCCAATAGATTAAGACTCTCTGGTGTAGATAAACATAACACGGCACCAGGACTAATGCCAATGTAAGATATATCCTAACAGACATTCTCCAAAATCTAGAACAAAGCCTTCCTGGACTGTAGAGACAGTCTTCTCACAAGAAGACACTGCAAAGTTCTATCATATATCGTTGTCCTATCATCACAACTGTAAAGATGGTACATTTCTCTAAAATGCACCATATCACACCCAGTTCCTGAGCAGCTCTGTTCACATCACCAATACTGATTTCATCACAATCTCTGACACAGGATTTGACGGTGTGTTTCCACTCACAGGCACTACGATGGACGTTGTAGAAGTGGAGCATTACGACCCGTACAGCGATACCTGGGCTCTCACAGCCCCTGCACTGAAATATGTGACCAACTTCACGGCCACCGCTTGTCTGGGGAAGCTGTATGTCATCGGCTCCTGCGCTGTCAAATATAATGCTCTGACCCTGCAGTGCTACAACCCTGTCATAGGTAGGGGTCACCCAGGATTGTGAACTGTCTGCGTTTTTTCATTACCGTTATTACATCCAGATGCACAACGGTACGAGGATCAGCACACTGTCAAATTAGATGCACTTATCGCTCAGGGAACATTTGTAATACTGCTTAGAATAGGAATGACCTCTCACAACCTTTGCAGCTGTGGGTAAGTTATGGTTGTGCCTTCAGCACACTCATACCTGCTGAGCCTTGTAGGCCAAAAACTCTTCACCTTTACCTGATTTGATTGCGAACATCATTTCTGCATGAATAAAATACATTCCATCAGCACAGGATTGTGTTTACTGCACATATTTCTGGTGCAACTGATCTGCGCATGTGTACGACGCACTATTAAGAGTGTGCTCATGCTTGGTTATCTGCTCCGTGTCCATGCATGGTCCCCGCCCCAAAGCCTGGTTCGTCTGACTAGTGGGATCGCACTGAAGCATGTCTGAGCACGATACAGTGAACCGCTTGAAAAGGTGGACCTGAGCATGATTAATCGTGTCTGAGCATGGAACGTGAAAGTGAGGCAAGTGATGCTGCCAAGGCCATGTGTAGACATCATAGAGACCCATTCGAGAGTGGAGGGGGTCCCAATTTGGTTTAGCTTGTTTGAAAGGTAGGGGTCACATGGTAGGTGATTGGGCCATGCTAAATTGCCCCTTGGTGTGTGTGGGTGGTACCAAGTGATGGATGGGAGCCACCGTGAGACTGATTAGGACGGATAACATAAAGACTGACTGACTCATTATTATTATTGGACAAATTTTGTCTTTCCATATCACCTCTATAATCTCGGTCCGTTGTAATATCTTTATTCATTTTTGTTTCACAGATGGCTGGAGTATCATCTGCTCTCCCTTCATCCCAAAGTACCTCTCCTCTCCTCGATCTGTCTCTATGGACGGAGTCATTTACCTGATAGCAGACAACACCAAGAAAGTCTACCTGTACGACCCCGATGCAAACATATGGCAGAAAGTGAGTTTTGACATTTTAACTCGTTTTGCAAAATTGAATTTACTATGAACTTATGAAAGGTCAAATGATGGTACTGTTCAGAGTACTGCTCTAGAACATCTGAATACATCAGTAGTATCTCAGTAGTCTTTCCTAGGATATATGGAACCTTCTAAATAGATATATGAAATAGTCTGAATGTGTTGGCTCAGCAGTTCCAAACAGATATGTCCCAAGTTTAAGGCTAGGAGACCCCATGAACATTTGATCTTCATTTTAACTGTATTGGGAGACGGAGGTGATATAACCAAAGGTATAGGTCTATCAATCCTAAAATTTTAATCACGGGACCTACGGGTAGCTCTTGCCTCAGCATCTACTATCAGAAAGAGACTAAACAAGTTTGATTCTCATGGGAGGTGAGCAAGGAGGAAAACCTCACTGTAAAAAACATGAGGGCAAAGGTTTGCCAGAGAACTTCTAGACAAAGAGCAGGGCTTCCAGAACAATGTGCTTTGGACAGATGAATCCAGAGTTGAAAGAATGATGATTGACATCAGAGGTTGGTCTTGTTTTTTGTTCAGATCCAGTTCCTGCATAAGCTCCACGAGAACGGAGGTTTGGTGGTCCTGGGAAGGCAGCTGTATGTGACTGGGGGGCACTGGAAAGGAATGGAGGGTGATTACAGTGTGGAGGTGGAGGTGTATAACCGAGCATCCAACTTGTGGAGGGTGGAGTGCTTCCTCCCCAGATTATGGTACTACAGTGGCTGCTGCTCCATCTTTCTCGACACAGCCCAGTGGCCCGAGTTATTCCCTGAGGAGACATAATGTCCCAAAGAGCAGAAGCTGGTCCTAGCTGCTGCTCCAGGACCAGCCTTGCATCCGTGATTTCATAAGTGGAAAATTCCACGCAAACTTTTGTATTTCAGAGAAAATGTGATATTTAAAGTGACATTAAACACACAATAGAAACAAAAGTAAACCAGACCAATCGACCATAACATTATAACCACCTCCCTGTTTCTACACACATTGTCCACTCTATCAGCTCGTCCACACAGGAGCTCTTTGTAGTTCTATAATTCCAGACTGTACTTCATCTGTTTCTCCACACACTTTATTCTCCACCTTTCACCCCGATCTTCAATGATCAGGACCCCACAGGACCACCACAGAGCTGCAGTGACATGGTGCTGGTGTTAGAGTGTGCTGCACTGATACAAGTTGAGCAGATACAGCGGTGCTGCTGGTGTGTTTAAACCCCTCAGTCTCACTGCTGGACTGAGAGCAGTCCACCAACCAGAACTGTCCAGCCGACAGCGTCCTGCGGGCAGCGTCCTGTGAGCACTGCACAAACTGTACAGAAACACTCATACCAACATGCCTTCACCATGTGGATGTGGTTTAATGTTATGGCTGTTTGGTGAAAAAACAAATTCTAACTTGTTGTTTGGAAACTAGTAAACATTGTAATATTTGTAATAATAATAGTAATTATACTTTTTTAACCCATACACACCAGGGGGCAGTGAGCACACATGCCCGGAGCGGTGGGCATCTCGTCAGCGCCCGTTGAATGTATGATTGTAGATAATACAGTAGGCACTGTGTGTGTGTATTTAAAGACTTAGTGAGATTAGACCCTCCGCCCAAGGCAACTTTTTACACTGTTTGTTTGTTTTGTCTCCTGCTCTGTATGAATATATGCCACTTTGATATGATTTGAATGGTATTTTTCCACTAAGAATAGCACTCTGTTTTTTCTTCATTTAGGCAATAAATCATGCTTTTAAACTGAAGTCATTTTCTAGTCAGTTAATGTTTCGTTACATAACATTTACGGCTGGTCAATATGATGATGTTATTTTCAAAATCGTGATCAGTTTGGTTACTGTGACACTAAATTGGATAATGTGGATTTTGCCTGTGCTTAAAAAAGTGAGTGAGTGTGTGTGGGTGCGTGTGTGTGTGTGTGTGTGTGTGTGCGCGCGCGCGCGTGCGTGCGTTCGTGTATGTGTGTGTGCGTGCGTGGTGTGGTTACTCCAGTCCATGAACTCGCGTCCCTGTAACCACGGCAACGGGAAAGCTGGCGTTGCGTTCCCTTGGCAACCGTCGGGGAGCGTTCCGTTCCCATGACAACAGGCGCGACTCACCTCGAGCTGCGCTGAGGTTGCAGCTGAAGTTGTGCAGAAGTAGGTTTTGCTGGTTTTGAAGGTCAGAAGGCAGAAGGCAGACCCAGTGCAGGGTTTACTGGAAACCAGTGAGGTTTAACTGGTAGAGCAGCTTTAGATAAGACATCTGAATCAGAGCTGCATGTCTCAGTTCTTCTGCTGCCTGGACCAAAGTCGAGTTCCCTGATGACCTCTCGAGGGACTGGAGGTGAGCACTCACCTGGACTGGAGGCTGTGATTCAGGTGCGTGAGATCCAGCAGGTAACCCTATCACTGTCAGATGCAGCGCAGGTCTGGAAGCTTACTGGACTGGCTGCTCAAAACAGCATGTGTGACTGAAAGAGGAGAGAGCTGGATTTAATATTAACGAGGGTTGCAATGTTTCAACAAATTAAGGTTGATCAGAAGGTCAGTTTCAGCTCCATCCTGAAACCCGAAGCCTGCTGAGGTGCTCTGCTCAGGTCGTCAAATTTCACAGCAGTTATTTTGGGACGTATGAAAAGTGACGCAAGAGACTCGCAGCCCAGTATCCACTCATGCATGCGTTATTATGTCATTAGATTAAGTATGGTCAGTTCATCTAAATTACACAAAAGCACAATGACCGCATGTAAGGCCATCTCAGTTTTACCCTCTCCATTCATTCCCATGATGACGCTGCAGAAACTTGAGGAATCTCTGCTCAACCTGGACAGCAGTGCTGAGGAGAAGGCCCTCACTGTCCAAGGGGACGAAGTGGATTCCAATGCCACACTGATTCCTGCCCGCATCCGGCAGATCATCACCCGAAACCTGGCTGAAGGGCCTGCAGGTACTGGCTCTCTTCAAAAGCCAGAACTAATTAGTGAGCACGTGTGTCCTGACCTTTCCTCTGATCCGCTCCCAGTGTCCGGTGCTGCTGCTGCTGCGGGTGCTGGTGGTGAACAGAGCGTGCAGGAAGAGAACTGGCGTCTGAAGGATCTGCTTTCAGAGACACGTCTGGACAGAGACCAGCTGCTCAGCAAACAGGCTGCACTGACCAGCAGGGTAGGAGGACAAATATCCATCCCTGTGTACATGTTTAATTCGAGATGTGGAGAACCTGCTTGTCAATTAAAAACTAAATAAGGAGCATTAAATCCATTACATCATACACTGTAAGCACTTCCCTGATTGCATGTGGTCAGTGGACCAGTACTGGGCCCAAGTTGGTAGTCCACCTGCATTTGCTCAGCGGGTTCTGGGTGGTCCACCAGAGGTTAAGCAGAGTTTTAAATAAAATTCCACTTTTTTATCCCACAATTTCCTCTCAGAGTCCACTTTATCCATTTATCCTTCTTTCATTATCAGTCTAAAAGTGGATTCAGCTCAGAGAGCCCATCTGAATTTGGAAAATGATCAAAAACTCTAAACAGCTGAGTAATATGTGGGTTATATCTTACTAGTTTTTAATCTCCTTAAACATTTTATAAGACTTTTATTTTGAAATATTAAAAAAATATTTTTTAATATTACAACACATCACAATAGAAGGATAAAGGAATAAAGTGGACTCTAACATTCTCATTTTTAGGTGATTTTACTTTATTATTTTTTTATTAATATGAGGTTTTTATGTGATGTTTTTAAGACACATCTCCCCATAAAGTAATAGACAGTAGCTTCACTTGAATATGTTTCCACAAAACACACACACACACACACACACACACACACACACACACACACACACACACACACACACACACACAAAAAAAAAAGTAAAATTTTAATGTAGATGTTCATATACTAGCCTATGTTACTGGAGGCTTCCACTAGATGGCAGACCAGAGAACACTGACCAGGTCCAAATCGACTTTTGAAATAATGCAGATCTCTCACCAGCAGTTCTAATAAGCATATTTGTCAACGCATCATACAGACTAACTATGAGTTTATTTAAATTTTTCAGGAATTTCAATGTCACTGAATGCTGCACTGCCCCCTAGCATTTTGGTGTGTACTGCATCTCACATACATGTGTAAATTTCTAAAAACATAGTCAAGTGATGCGCCAAACTGATGTAGGATACACGTGGCAGCCAAATATATTTCTAGTCTAAGATAGAAAAATAAAATCAGGACTCACGCTTCAGTTTATTTAGGTGTAGATATTTGGTTTCTCTGTATTCTTCTGAATTTCTGGATGAAAAAACAGGCTTTAAGAACATTATTTCTATTGTTTTATAGCTACAAGTTTGTTTTGCAAGTTTGTTTATTGTCTGTCGTATTTAAACCTCAGACATTAGTCTGGTTTGCTCTTGATTGCTGAAGTTGGTGAGATCACCATGGTGACAAACTAAGAACTCTCTGAGGTCTTCAGAAAGAAGGTTGTTGGTGCTGATGAGTCTAAGAAAGGATTTGAAAAGAACATCTCAGAACAATTACAAATCAAACATTCCACTGTCTGGAACATCATTTACAAGTGGAGAACATTGAAAACAGCTGCACACATGACCAGATCAGACCACAAGATCTGTAAATAAGCCTCCAACAATCCTAAAATGTCCTCACAGGAGCAACAGGTAGCTCTTGCCACAGTGCAGCAGAAGAAGAGTAGAAACGTTTGCTGTAAAAAAATATCAGGGCAACAATCAAGTTTAACAGAACACCTAGATAATGACTTGGACCTCTGGATCAATGTGTGTTGGACAGATGAATTTCCAATTATTGTATCAGAGGGGGGTTTTATTGGACAAAGAATGCTGGAGATGGAGCTGCTGGGCAGAAGGAGAAGAGGAAGACCTCAGAGAAGGTTTATGGATGTAGTGAAGGTGGACATGGAGAGGGTTGGTGTAACAGTAGAGGAGGCAGGGGATAGGGCAAGATGGAGGCAGATGATCCGCTGTGGCGACCCCTAAAGGGAGCAGCCGAAAGAAGAAGTATCAGAGGGGGTTTGAAGGAACATCACACAGCTGAACGAATTCCGCATGGAGGAATGGGAAGATCCTTCTTTCAGCCGATGTCAGAGACCGACAGCATATCTAAAGAGTCATAGAGTGAAGTTTCATGAGTGCAGGCCTTCACAGACTTGACAGAGCCACTGTTTGGAGAACTCATGATTAGAAGTTGCCTTCGACGGTGAAGTCGATGAATGACTGGAACATGTTCATTGAAGAATGATGCCATTATTATAAATAACACTCAAGTATCTTATTACAAGCTGTCATCAACGAACGCTTTAAGTTAAGGAGCTATCTGGTGCAGACATGGTTTGGGACTCTGGCCTGATCCTGGAGCTGCTCTGCTGGCATTTGAGATTTTTTTTTTGTTGCATCTAATTTCATTTAAAGAAAAGTTTACTTTCGGAAGTGTTTGTGCATATAAACCACATTTGGAGTTGACAGGAAATTAGCTCCCAGTTTGTAACTACACATGGGCAAGTTATTGGACATCCAAACACATGGATGACATGAATGAGACCCAAACTGCAGAAAGCAGTTCACTGTAAAACACTTGGTAGGAGAAATGTGGCCCATGTGCCTCATTTGGACCTGATCATGATCCCCAGGCAGTCACTCTGACACCATTTGCAATACACCCCATATGAACATGGCATCGATACATCTCCATCTGGGGTGAATATGGGTGTGCTGCAATGCTTTAGAAATGCAAACATTAAAACAAGGCTGCCAGCCAGGGGCATATTAACTTGGTCCAGGGCCCCTTGGCCCAATTTTCCGGCCCCCTAAGGCTTATGCAGTGTAATCGTGTTATGCCCACGTCACACAGAGTAGGTAAATAAAGATAGAAGTAAATAATGCAAGAAACCTGAGCACCCCTGAGAAACCTGATGGAAGATCCTACAATTCCTAGAGTTAGAGGAATGTAAATACCTTAAAAATACTATCGAGTTTTCAGTGTACCACGAAAACGTCCTCAGTACAACGCTGCCTACTCTCATCTGATAGTTTTGTAACCTTAGTCAAAAAAAGGACCCCAATGGGTCTATGACCTAATCAGCCAAGCAGTAGGTCTGCCTGACCCCAGTCAACAAGCAATCAGCAGGCTTATATGACCTTATTCAAACAAACCAAACACTCGAGTACATTAGATCATCTTGGGGGGTTATGGAAAGTACAACAGCCTTTTACATTTATCAAAGTTCAAAGGCCTTTCCAACCACTCATACTCCCCCTGCTGCTCTGAGGGGAAATTACTGCCCCCTGGGTGGTCGTTACGTGTCTGAAGCAGTAAATTACCACCTAATGAAGTTACAATCACCTGATTTCTCATTATTATTTGTTAGCATTTAATCTAGGCTGTTATTTTTCTCTTCTATCATGTGATTGACATAGATTACTGAAGCATTAGTCATTAAAGTTCAGCACATTAGTGCCATTTCAACAATTTCCCATTTTTCCCAAATCAAACCAAACACGGCATTTGAGCACACGAATCTCATAGCAGCTGTGAAGCATGGTGGTGGAAGTGTAGCAGGGTGTGGAGATCTCTCCATCATAGAAACCACTATGAGATCTTAACTGTATCAGAGGGGGCTTCAGGAGAATGTAAGAGCGTCTGTACAAAGACTTCACATAGCTGAAAGAATTCTGCATGGAGGAGTGGGAAGATCTTGATGTCAGAGGCTGGTAGCTGGTTATAGGAAACATCTAACGGACATTATTTTAACCATTTACATTTATGCCATTTAGCCGACACTCTTATTCAGAGCAACTTGCAAAATTCCTGATATTCCCAGTCTCCCACATGGCGTGGTGGCTTGCTGGTGGTGTAATCTGTTGCGCCACACCAACCACAGGAGGAAAACATCTGGTCCAGAACCTGCAGCAGTCCTTTAGTTTAGGGGGGTCTTGGTAAGGAGCTGGTCCAGAAGCTGAAGCAGAAGATTTTCCCATTCCGTTATTTGGAATTCTTTCAGCTGTGTGATATTTCAGCATCAGTCTTACAGAAGGCCTTAATTTTTCCTCAAGCCCCCTCTGATACAATAAAGATTTCATAGTGGTTTTATGAGGCCCCAAATCACGACACTTCCACCACCATGTTTCACAGTTATTAAGGGCTTCGTGTGCTGGAATGCTGTATTTGGTTTGCGCCAAACATGTCCAGAGTAATTCATCCAATGACGTATATTTGAGGAACTTGTTTCAGTGTATTAAAATTTTAAAATCATATCAAACACTATTAATATGATTCTGCGATGCTGATGTTTGTATATTCTGTGTGTATTTAAGTGTATATTCTGTGTCCCTTTCATGTCTTTAAGCAGAACGTCTTTTAATAACATGAAATAACGGTTTATTGTACTTACGTTTTTCGGTGTATGATATTACGTGGGCCGGTGTGAGTGGAGGAGAGATCAAGGCAGCCAGTCACAGAGGGTCTTTGACAGAGAGAGAGCCATGTGCGAAAGGAATCCACATGGCTTTGAAATGAAATATATGCACAGTAAACATCAGCAGCACATCGCTCTTTCCGAGAGGGGAAGCCCTTTCGGAATTTTCAACAAACAAACTCAGTGGTGAAGAGCCGTGTGAAAACGGGTCACACAGAACGAACAATTTATTTCTGTTAGAACCGACTTGAAAACACAGCAGGAGTGCTGGCCTAACCTGTGGAATAAACAATGCCACTCTTTGATGTTCCTGTTGAAGAAGCTCATCATAGACGTCAGGGAATCGTGTGAGTTACAGTTGATACAGTTGATCATATTTGATCACTATTACAGTATGATTTTCCACCATTAACACATTGATAAGAGCTGCAGTGACTCAGTGGTGAATCAGAAGTGCACAGTGCTGATGTGTAAAGATTTGAGGGAAGGTGGGAGTTGGGTTAGTGGTGTGTAGTGTAGAATAGAGAGGAATTGTCCATCTCTGTAGTAGAGGTGGGCAGTGGCGCCGGCAACCATAATCCTGTTTCCGTGCATACAATTTTCTTAAACATCACCCAGTCAAACAAATCAACTCAGTCCGTCTTGATGAGCAGAGGGGGACCCCACGACTGAAACAGAAAATGTGTTCCTGCCAGTGTGCATGGTGGTGACCAGAGACCTTTCAAATGTCAATGGTCTCCTTCTTTGCCGTGATTACATACTAAGCAGGAAAAACCTCTGACTGGCTGCTTTCTATCCTGTTTGCTGGTCTCTAAGCCCCGCCTCTGGACTCTCACTATCAAACCCCCTAACATGCATTTTCAAATGTGCTGAGTAAGCAGGAGACCCACTGATTCTCTTTAAGCCAGCTAAACCTGAAAATGACCAATTTAATCATGTAAAACAAAGCAACAGAGCTAAAAGGGTTTAAAGGATGTTCTTCCATGTCCTCAAATGGGACGAGCCCAAAATACATTCCAGTACTGAAGAATGTGTTTTCCAAGAATGGTTCATATTCCTGGATGTTGCTATGGCCCACAAACCATTCACTGATTGGCAACTTGCTGATTGCAATCGGTGCTGATGCAGTTCTTGAAGGTTGCATTTAAAAAAGTGTGTGAAATAGGTCGTAAAGATGTCAAATCTTAGCTCATCTGATCTAAACAACGATAGCAGATGTTGTAATGTATCCCTGTAATTGACCTCTAATATGATCTTTGCAAAGTCCAGCATCTTACCAGCCTCTATTTCAGACCCTTTGTCTGTATCCTCCACTATTTCTCGCTCTCTCCCTGTTGGAGGGCCTTGCATCACCCTGTCCACTGTGGGCCTCCCCCATGCTTGGGATGCTGTTTTTTGCAGAGGAAAGAGGGAAGGTCGCTGGCCCCCTCTCTTGGGGCCGTGGAAGAAACAGCTCATTTTTCACGGGCCACAAAGCTGCCGTTTGTGATAACAGTGGCCACATTTTGCTGCCTAAGCTTAATGAGCGCCAACTGTTCACAACTGCCACTGGAGCTTATTTTAGGATTAGTGCTATAAATAAAACTTAATTAGTCTGGCTGGTATAAATAGACTGTTTATTTGTTGATTTATTTATTTATATGTTGAGCTGCCGAGACAGAAGTGGGAGTGTGCCATGGACGTCCTTCACACAGACTCTCTTGCCCCTTAACCCCCCAGTATTTAGGTATTATAAGACTAAGTTCTAGCTTCTTGTCGATGCTGGAAAAGGAGCTGTATGTCTTTTTGAATCAGCTGGCTGATTTGCAGAAGTTTCCAAAGGCTTTCAGAAGGTGTCTGTCCTAACCTGCTCCGGTGTTCCTCACCTGTTCTCCTCCATTCTTCCACCTTGTCAGAGAGCATTTCGTCGGACAAGTTGACGGAGAGGTCTCACATTAACGCACTTTAGCAAGCAATGCCTTGGAGGAATGTGCTGTTGTGAATGGATTTCATAGCCAGCACTAGTGTTTCAGTGCATGGTGAACTATCTCACACCCCTGCATGTTCTCCCTGATAACCCCCCCCCACACACACACACACACACGCATGCACGCACACACACACACACACACACACACACACTTTCCTGTAAAAGCATTGCTGTGGGGATTGTGCAGTTTTCCAGAGGAGTAGGAGCCAATTCATTTGTTATGGCCTGTTATAGAGGTTGTCAGTCTCCATACTCTCATTTGGTCTTTAGAGTTCACCCAGAGCAGATACAGCCCTGTGTTTCCATCACTGCTTACTGGATCAGCCATTCTTATCTTATCTTGGAACTGAATTACATTTCGCAGACTGAAGATTCTCAACAAGGGGGCATTAATATTACACACAGAGCTTAGGGTGCTTTGTATCCATGGACTCTTTTCCACTGCAGGGTGAAGGATCTTCTGATTGGCTTGACATTTGTATTTGTGCAGCAAAAACCAGAGCATTTCCAATGGTGGGGACTACATGGTGGGCTTAAAGATGCATGGATCTGCTGATTGGCTCCACATTTGCATGGCACAAAACCCAGGTTATCTCCAACATCCTGACTGCACTAACCGTCTTGCTTGAAAATCTAGAAGAAAGCCTTTCCTGGACAATAGAGATAATTACTCCAACAAAAGCAGAATAAAGTCTTTGTGATGATGATGGAATGATGATGATGATGATGGAATGATGGTGTTGGTGAAGTTTGTTGTCTGTGGCGGTCTTACAGATGAATCATATAAACCCGCTGTGGCACATGGTAGAATTTCACGAATTGAAAATCAGAAGAGAACCAACCCCATTCACATGGCTCTGGGGGAATTTTAGAATCCCCTCCCCCATCTTCTAAAAACAAGGGGGTGAAGATGAACATTGGAGAAGTAGGTTATAAGCTTGAAAGTCAGTCTTTGTTTTCTGGAAAAGCCACCATGATTTCTTGTGACCCCTGAAAATTGCCCTTGAACCAGGATCAACCCTGACCCAGTTTGAACTGGGATGAAGTATGACCCAGTTTGAAAAGCTGCATCGTCTCAGAAGGCTGGGGTGAACTTTGACCCTCCTGTGTTGATACTGGAGTCCTGCCAGATTGCAGTTTCTCAGGCACCCAGGCGGGGTGTGTGTGTGTGTGTGTGTGTGTGTGTGTGTGTGTGTGTGTGTGTGTGTGTGTGTGTGTGTGTGTGCGCGTGTGTGTCAGGGGATTGTATGGGTATATTTTAGAGCTCTGAGGCAGCTTTTGGACTGAGCTTGTGTGAAACAGACGGGTTTCTATGTGGGAGTGACCTAAACGCAAAGCCATCTATATGATAAAGTAGAAATGTTAACCAAATGGAGCACTGGACAAAAACAACAATCACATGGCCTCATGCTTTTAAACTCCAGCATAAATCATCAAGCAAATGTTTAAAATGGCTTTAAAATACACTGTGATGCACTTTGTCAGTCAGAGCCTTAAACATTTAATGCTGAGACCAGAAAGAAACTGTACCCTTTTTTTAACCCACTCTTTTTTTTCATAATGCTTTTCTCTTCTGAATATGAAAATGCATGCTTTTAATCTTCACATTGCATCAATAGAAGGGACGCATGGTGCTTCTTTTGAATCCTGGTCCTGACCATTAAAGATCAGGGTGAAAGGGGGAGAATGAAGTATGCAGAGAAACAGATGGACGACAGGCTGTAATGATAGAACTTCGAAGTGTTCCTGTATGGTCAGTGGAGATCTTTAATGGTTCTCCTGCCACTTGTAGCAGCGTAACACACACCAACACACAGGCACCATGTCAGTGTCACTGCAGTGCTGAAGATCAGGGTGAAAGAGGCTTACAAAGTGCTCCTGTATGGTAAGAGGAGCTGATAAAGTGCACATTGAATGGTTGGTAGATGTATATCCTACACAAATAGAAGTAGTATATGGAATATAATGCAATTTAATACAACCAAATACATAAACTAATGATATCAACTTTGATTTCTGGTTAAAGTTTGGATACGAATCCAAAGTCTCTAAATATATGGCCATGGAGGTGCAGGGTTTCAGGCCAGTTGGAGACTCTCTGATGAAGGGCACCTCAGATCCTCTCGGCTTTACTCTAAAGGTGCCTCATCAAACTCAGCCATTGCTGATAAGGCCTGTTTTTTTAGGGTGAGTGTGGGAGGGTGTGTTGCAGCCTCTCCTGCCCTCCTCAGTTTGTTTTTCTTGCCTGTGTAAAGCCGTTGATCCGTGGGCTGCTGCGCGTGGCTCCAGGCCAGCCAGGCCACTCTGTACACTGATCCTAAGTCATAAAAATGATGGCCACTCTCCAGAGAGTGGGTCTAATGAAATTTCCCTTTATCTCTTTTATGGTTCCCCCTCACTTTCCACTTTTCTTTCAGATGCCTCCATATGCTTTATATGTCTCACTTTCAGACACACATTTTACGGTCTAGATTAAACATTAAATATTGGGCATCCTATATTAATAAACAGACATATTTAAGGATGCATTTCTTATTTGTGTTCTTTTTTCCATAATTAATTTTCAACAGAAGTAAGAAGAATACATGTAAACATTAGGTTCAGATAAACAGCATTTGTTAATACTTCTTAATATATATTGATTATATTTTTATTTGGCATTGTTTTATATTTTCTAACACTCAGCTTTGACTTTTGCAATCTGAGATTGTTTTCCTCAAAACCTGTGTGATTATTGATTATTACATGTTTATTTTTTCAAAAACGTCTTTTAAAGGCACCAACAAGGTTTTGACAGTTGTCCCTGTCATGTCTTCCCTTTGTCAGTTCTGTTCACCTCTGTCTTCCTGTTGTGTTTTAGTTGTCTTTCCCCCATGTGCTCTTAAGGAGGTGGGTTGTTTGTTTTGGTGTTGTCTCCTCTTGTCCCCTTCCCTTTCCCATCTGTCTGGTTTGTAATCAGTGGTTACAGGTGTGTCCAATGTTGTGTGCTATTCTGTCTTGGTCAGTCCTGTATTTTCTGTCATGGTTTGTTGATGTTTTGTTTACCTACCTGCTATGTTAGCATAGTTAGCATTTGTGTGTTTGTATTTTGTTCCCCTGCTCTTTATGTAAGTGTAGCTTGTTTTGGTTTGTAAGTCTGGTTTGTTTGTCTAGGTTTAGTGTATTTTGTGTTAGATTTCCCCAGTTTTGTTTGTTAGGTTTTTTTTTCTTTATTTCATTAAATCCTCCGCACCCTCAATTGTCTGTTCTGTCTGCTCACACAAGACAGTCCCCCATCTTTTTAACCATTTGACAGTTAGTGTCCCCTACTTTTGAAATAGTCATAGTGTTCCTCAACTTGACAGTTATAGTGTCCCCAACTTTTGACATGTAGTGTTCCCAGCTTGTGACAGTTGTAGTGTCCCCAACGTTTGACAGTCATAGCATCCCTGACAGAGTCTCCTAATTTGTATTACAGTTAATGTACAGCTATTCACTGTTAAAATGTCCCCCACTGTTAGCAGTTAAAGTGTCTCCAAAGCTTTTAGAGTTAGTGTCTTCAAACTTTTAACAGTTATAGTGTCCCCAATTTATGACAGGCAGTGTTCCTAGCTTGTGACAGTTGTAGTGTCCCCAACATTTTACAGATATAGTAACCCCGACGTTTGACATTTTGTGTCCCACATTTAAAGTTAAAGTGTCTCCTAACTTATTCACAGTTAAAGTATCCCCCAGCTTCTGGCTGTTAAAATATCCTATTTTTTGACATTTAGAGTGTCCTCCAACAAGTCATGCCCCCCAGGTTTTGACTATTACTGTCCCCTAACTTTTCAGCAGTAATGTGTCTTCCAACTTTTGGCAGTTAGGATGTTTCTCACAGTCTGACAGTGATGCGGTCCCGTTTATATGCAAATATGTTGTTTTATATCCTTGTTTACGTGCCCTACCGGGGACGATCATTCTAAGCCAAGATGGTGCAATCTCAGTGCCTCACAGCAGATGTACACACATCTGTGCCTGTGTGCATGTTTGTGAGTAATACACGAGCGATCTTACAGCCTGTCCTTCTTCCATGTCCCGTTTTGTCTTTTCCACAGTGGCTGTAACTGCTTGCTGATGATGTTTGGCGTGTGTCCATGTGAGAGTCCTGAGTGAAGGCCTCTGTCAGCTCTCTGTTTGTTGGCCTGTGTTGTGTAATCACACTCAGTGATGCTGCAAAAACAGCTTTCACAATCAGCTAGGCCTCTTTCTCTCTGGAGCTCCATTCACAGCAGGACTGTGAAAGGGGCAGGCTGTTAGAGCAGAAGAGCATGGTACGAGAGAAGCGTGTGTGTGTGTGTGTGTGTGTGTGTGTGTGTGTGTGTGTGTGTGTGGATTGTATGTCTGCTCCAGCTGTGTTTGGGAATCTGACAGATAGTTCACTACATTAATTCCCTTTATTAAGCCTCTGGGCCCAGGCCAAGGCAGTGAGAAACATTTCCAGCTGTAACCCTTCAGATACTGAGTTTCAAATACTGCACATACTACAAAAGCATCCTGTCACATTACACTTATTTTCATGTCTTTTTTAGAAAAATAAAAACATGTAATGTTAGTAACTGTCTGTCTTCTCATAACGTCAGTGACCAGTAACGTTAGTAATAAATGAATGAGTGTTAATGCAGCGTTTGTTTGGAATGACTTTTAGAGGTCAGATAAATTGCTTCCTATATAGGATCTAGATTTCCAGCTGGACGATGGTGAATCAGCCAGTGGTTTTCAACCTGTCAAGCACAACAAGATTTGAGGGCTCATGAAAAGTAGGCCTAGAACTATGACAGTGGCTTTTTATAAAATATCCCAGCACCAGTGATGTCACTACAAGCTCCCTGGACAATATATTAGTCTCCTTGCTTGTTCACGTGGTATTAAATTCAGGCTCCTCTAGGGGTCTTCACTCAAGGTTGATCAGGCTATAAACACCTGCGGGGTGTGCGGTAGGATTCATTGAATTCATAGATTGAGAAGAGGTGTTACAGTGCAGTGAATGTCTCGCTGGATGTGTGGAAGATGGGTCACAATGCAGATGTTATTGGTTAAAGGAGGGAGGTTGAAGGAAGGAGCTGAATTGAATCTTCACCTGAACCTGCAGGCGAATTGAAGCGTCGCTCATACTGGTTAACAGGCAGTGGCAGAACACCAGTCTACTGGAAATTCTAATCAGACCTGTGGCTGAAAGAGAAAACTGACAGGAAGCACCAGTGTGTTTCAAAGCTTGTGAATGAAAATCGCATCACTTCCAGGTACGAATTGCTGCTAGAAGTCAACCAGTGTCTGAAAGAACTCTCCACAGGGAACTGTAGACCAACATATGGAGCAGATTGGCATGCAACAGCAGGGTCCAGCCCACCAGTGGATCTCTAGGCCCATCCTTAGGGAGAGGCAGTAGTCCATAGTGGGCCAGTAGTGGTACTTTAAATCATAAAATGTGCTGTAAAAATTCTGTTAAAGAATCAAGAGATGAATTGTGTTCAGATGATAAACATTGTAAGTAATAATAGAAACAAACAAATGATACAATCACAGAAGTAATGGAAGACAAATGTTATCAGACAACATCAGATGTGATGGCATAAACAGGTGCATCATCGATATGGACACTGACATGTTGAGACCGATTTAAAGCTGATGTTAGTAGAGCATCTTTCCTGCATGTGTTTGTGAGCTTTGATTAAGACAGATGTTTTAATGAAGACGTGATATGCCTTAGCTGTTGCTCCAGCTCTAATTCTTATGTTGTCAGTGTCAGTGCTTGAAAAATAAAAGTTCTCCTCGTGGGCTTTTTAGTTATGAACATGTGGAGGTGAAACTGTGAGGTGGAAAAGGTTGAGAGCCCCTGTGTGTGGACCAGTTCCCCAAAAGGAAATAGGGTTTTTATATCGACTCACGAAGACTTTTTCCTTCTCCTGTAAAGTTGCCATTTTGGGCGACAGCGACAGTTTGTATTCTGGATGGATAATTAACAACCACTACAACCACCCATTGCTGGAGCTGTTGATCAACTATGACCTTTTGCTGTTAGACACATTTAAGCAATTAAAACCCTTAAAAAAAATCCTCATTTATGATTGCACATCAATCATATTCCATATGTTAATGCAGTAAAGATGCAGGAATCCACTCAAGGCCATTTGTTACACTCATCCGGTTTCACATCATGGGAAAACCAGGGGAACGCACAGCCTCCCAATGCAGATTGCTTTCGAATATTACAAGACACATGAAACAACACATACATAAAGCCCCTGAGAGGTTGTTGGACACTATCGCAGTTATTTCTGCCAAATGTACACCATAAAATCTGTCCAATCAGATGACTTTTTATCCATATGACTTTTATTTACATCTTTCAGCTTGATGTAAAATATGTCAATGTGAATGCTCAGCCAAGTAGAGCTGAAATGCAACATTTTCTGCTTTGGTTTGGACCAAGGAAACTGAAGAATAAGCACGCCCTGAGAGAAGCAACTGCCAGACTCATAATGAGCCTGATCTTATCCTCAATCCCCCCACTGTTTGCTCGCTGTGACGTGGTCATTCCTTGATTATAGTTCATCAGATAATAGACACTGAATTTTTATAGTGTGAGATGGATCCTCATACAGGCCGCTCGTGCTCTCATGGAGCGAGCTCAAAGCTGGAAGTGAACTAGATATCCAATTAGACATGGAAAAAGAACATGATGCTAAACATATTTGCTCTCATATTAGTAGGTCATTCCAGAGCACAACTCTTCCGAACACATGGAGAATGAAACAGAATCCTGTGGCAGCGAGTTTTGGCCCTCTTGCAGAGAGCTTTCAGTGGCCTTGAGAACTGTTCTCTTGTTGGTTATTGGCAGCTGAATCAAAGCACTATTGCTCCTTGATGTATTTTGAAATATTTATCAAATGAGACAATACAAGGAGTGGCACAAATCATAAATATTAAGTAATATAAAAACACTAACGCAAACCACATTTGAGAGGACAGCGCAGGGCTTCTCCCTTCTTGAAAATGAGGCAAGATCCAAAGAGTAGATATGGGGAGAAGAAAGGCAGTTGAAACCATATGGCAATATAAAACACACGCCCAGGAAGTTTCATGCAGTATGAACTGCATGTTGACCGTTATTGTAAAACTAACAGTGGACGACTTCAAACGGTGTGTTTTTGTGTCTGAGACTGTTCGTAATCATTGTTTGTGAAAATACATATGGATTAGGGACGCACCGATGAACATATTTCACCCTCCAATCTGATCTGAGTCTCTTAAGATGAACCGGTCTGATCTTTATGTGTATATTAATAATACAGCCCCACAGTTCAGATAAGAGCTGCTTTACTTAATACCAGTTTACAAAATTATATCATTTATTTCTTAAAATTACTGTTTTATAGTGTGTTTAATATTTTATATTCCAGTCTGACCATTCAGCTCCCAGTGCTCCCAGAGCTCCCAGTTTAAAACACTGCAGTCTAATATGTATATGTGTTGAAGTACACATTCCTTCACTCCATTTTGTCACATGACTGCTTTAACTCCTCTGCTGGGTCCTTGGGGAACTTGCAACTCTTTTGAAACAGTGGAGGAACCTTCAAAGGTGCTTTAAGGAACCTTAAATAAAAGGACAAGGTTTTCTTCAAGGTTCCTTGAAGCAAGGTTCCTAAAAAAATTGAAGCTCTTCCAAAAGTTCCTCAAGGGTACTTATTTCAGTGGACATGGCATAAAAACACCTCCTTGGAGAGCGTCTTGTTGTTAGCAGGTGTTCCTGCATGGTGAAATGCCATGACTCCAGGAAACACTGGTCAGGCTTGAGCGTTAGGATCCAAGAAAAATAATGAAAAGAACTATGCCCAACACTTTCCAAACATCCATGCAGAAAAGTGATGTTTGAAATTGCACAATTGCTCCACGGGTCTGGGTGTGAATTTGTGCATTCAGAACAAGTGTTAAAACAAACTAAGACTTGTATTGGAATGAAAATAGCCAATGCCCAATCCGTTAAAATGTGCCTGGATGAAGATGGATGTGTGAGGTCATTGCAGAACATCAGATTCAGCAGTGAATGGTTGGTATGTATCCCTCTCCCTCGCTCTGTCTCCAATCAGGAATATTAAATTCCTGATTTTCTGCTCAGTTGCTTTACAACACTGACAGCAGTATCTGATAATAGTGCACATTTGAGGTTGCGTTGCATTTGCCATTCCCTTTAGAACAAAGAAAGACATCTTGACTGGTAAATCATCGCATGTTTGGACTGTGCTTCCTGTTCTTGTACCTCATGCCCTGTGTGTAATACAGTGGTGCCCCTCAGCAGATGTTCAAAGGCCAGATATTGGTCTGTCAACATAGATCATATTTGAGATATTCAGTGCTTTTCATCTTGACATAAAAAAATCACGAAGACCTTTTAAACTTGACCCTCAAACATCACTGAGAAACCAGTTCGCCTCTGGATATGAAACCCTCTGTACTGAGAGCAGATGCCAATCCAGTGGCAGTGTATAGACCAGGATCAGTGGGTTGGTTAGCCCCCAGCAGGAAGGATTATATAGTGACATGAATGTCTTCGGTGTCGTTTTCTAGTTGAACTGACAACCCTGTGTAGAATTGAGATAGTATATCTGTACGTATAGTAGAGCCTGAACTTAAGCAGGGTTTTCCTTTCACAAGGACTCTGGTCTGCACATACTTTACTGAGTGCATCACTGTTGTATCTATGCTTGTTTTCTCCTAATCTTACATGGTTTTGGCATTCAATAGAATAACCTGTCGCAATGTTTTGGACAATGTAGTATTCCAGTATGTAGTATGGAGCAATGAATAGTGACTAAAGGAAAATGTCAGAACATCTGCCTGTAAGCTGAATCTCAAGAGCGTATGGGTCATACAACAAGACAACGACCCTACGTTGTTCTACCAAAGAATGCAGATTTTCTGAAATCTTGCAGAAAGGTTCTGAGGGTTTGTGCCACATCTTGCAGATTTATGAAAACAAGCCCAAAAGAAGTGACTTGAAAAAAAAAAAAAAATCACTTGGAAAGAAATGTTTTCATTGTTTTGACTGAAGGGGAAGGTTCCCCAGCATTCGTTTGTTCAACCAGGGTGTTTACGATTCCTTCTATCAGGGTTTTTATTTTTCATTCGATAAGTGACTGTAATTAATTAGAAATTAATTTAAATTAACTTGAAATCCAGCCCAAAAATCTGTGATCCATTGTGAGAAAACATCACTCAGCCCAGTATAGTGAGTGTCTGAAAACAGCAGAACTAACACCACTAACAGCACAGAATTGGTCTGTCTTTATGTGACATTGGTGAATCATCAAACAGTGAGTCAAGTGAATCAATCTAGTATGTACCAAACAAGTACACAATTCCAGGTACCAAATTCCAGGTACTGTACTGGTTCAAATGTGAATGGTACCCAAATTGTGATGCCATATTTTCAAGTGGTGTCAAATCTGTAGTTTCAGGTTTCCAAAGAGGCTTCACTCACGTTCTTCAGTGTAGTAGCCTCACTCTGCATGTGACCACAAATCTTTCCACCCTACCATCTGTGCAGACTGGCACAGGAGAACAACAGAAACCTTTTTTTAATGCTGATTTAAGTGCTTTATTAACTTTTAGCTTTTAATACCTTTAGTCTTTTATAATCTTTTGCATGTTGTAGCCAAACTTTTTGGCCTTTTCCATTTTTTGTGGCCAACATTTTGATGCATCCCCTGATCTTGACTCTTGCGAGGTCATACTAAGAGTTTGCATGGGTTGGCCCAGCCCCTTCCAATGCCTTCATCCTCAAACCACGAGGTGTTAAGCTGTTTGGGGTAGAGAAGAAAGACACTGTACTTCTTTTTCAGCATAGCCCCTTGATCCTACTTGTCTACAGAGAAGCCAGATATACTCAATCAATCAGAGGCCACGTTTTAGTTGAGCCCTATTCTCACCATTACATAAAGAGTGGCTACAATCCCAGTACTGAGCTACAAGATTTGACTGTGTTGCATTAATGGTTTTGCATGCCCCTGAAAACGTTCTTGCAAAGACGTGCTAATACAAACCCATTTTATTCTCTAAAGCCTGCTTGGATCAGAGCTGTGCAGCAGCAGTGACCCCATGCAGCTTTAAAACAGCGTAATAAAACTGTGTGTGTGTGTGTGTGTGTGTGTGTGTGTGTGTGTGTGTGTGTGTGTGTGTGTGTGTGTGTGTCATTTATTTTATGTTTTTGAATCAAACAAACCCAGTCCCCTTTCTGTGGGCTACAGCAACAAATTGCCAATAATTGCGCCAAAATAGTTGCAAAGACGATAATCGATAGTGTTGCACACAGCTGTTTCCAGCAAAGCTTTTAAACACAGCTGTTCTCTCTCATTCTCTCTCACTCTCACTCCTGCTCTCTCTCTCTCTCTCTCTCTTGTCCTCCACCCATGTTTTTCGCTCCCTGCTCGCTCCCAAAAAGCTGTCACCTTAACAACGGACTGTAAAACAGGCCCCTGTTCCCTCGTGAGCCCTGAACCCCAAAACCGCCCAAAGCCGGGTGCAAGTTCACCCCTCTTTGTAGTGTATGGAATAAAAGCCCTCAGAAAATGTTTTATTAAGGTTCGGGAAGCCCTTGGCTCCAGGCAGAAACAGGGGGACTATTGTCCCAGCCCCTTATGGAGACTGCTGCACAGCTTAACAGCACGATATGAGGCTCTGTGTATGTGTGTGTGTGTGTGTGTGTGTGTGTGTGTGTGTGTGTGTGGAGGGGCGCCGCTGTCAGTCTGTGATTTTAGGTGATAGTGTTGTGTATGGTTGCATGTTCGCTGTGGGTAAAGAGGGATCCCTCTCTCCAGCTGAGTTTTCATCCAAACGTTTCCCAAAAGTTATGCACAATTACGAAATTTTGGCAGAGAAAAGCTCAATATGCCGTGTTCCCATCCACTACAGTTACATTAAGAAATGTTAGATGATGTAGGAGACCATGATTAGGATGGAAATAAGGTTAAACTGAGGTTAAATGAGGTTTAGCTGGGTGTTCTTAGGAACAACATTCTAGATAAGTTAACAAACTCACCAGAGGGATTGAGGACAGTGGAGATCTGCTGTCCTTGGAGGGTCTACGAGCCAATAAAAAATCGTTGTGTGTCTCAAACGAACTAAGATTTGACGACTTTACTCTATTTCTCACCTCATTTTTAAAACTAGTCCCTCAACAACGTACAATTTAGATCAGCATTTTCCACCAATCAGTGCTAAATGCTGGGTGTTTCCATTTGTTCTTCCCGGCAAGTCACAAATCGATACATCTTCAATTTTCAGGACATAAAAACACTTCAGAGAACTTTTAACATTCTTGCTAACTCCGTTCTCAAGTATTGGAATGCATCTTTGGCAGTAAAAGATGATTGATAGTCAAAAACAAAAGGATGAAAGAATGAACAAAAACGCATTTTGAGAATCAGCCTTTGATCTTTATGGCCATTTGCGATTGTTTTTATGAACCGTGTTGTCTGCAGTTTAGAGATTAAATCTATGTGCCACACTGATGATGTCCACCATAAATCACAGCATGCAAACAGTTCTGCAGTAGACAGTTCTAGGAGAGCAGAACCATTTTTCAGAAGAGCTTCGGATTCAGTGTTTGGGAATGCTGAGACCAGCCCTTAAAAATTCATGTGTATTATCGGATGCACTGGAGGTGCTCACGTCATCATTTATTCCAAAATTCAAAATTTATTTTCTATCACCATTTTTGTGCATTTTGGACATTTTCCCACCTCGTCCTAGTGTAGAAATCATCTGATATTCAAATTTTATATGCTTTTTTTTAATTAAAAGCTTCAAAATGCATAAAACATGGTGGATGGAAATCTCTCTCTCTCTCTTTCTCTCTCTCTCTCTCTCTCTCTCTCCCTCTCTCTCTCGCTCTCTCTCTCTCTCTCTCTCTCTCTCTCTCTCTCTCTCTCTCACACACTTTCATTCCGCCTATCTTACTTCTGTTGTAGCCAGCTGGGCCAGCTTGTTGATGTGTTTGGGGAAACATGTGGTTTGTGTTAGTGGGGACTGGGTGTCTGGCACCAGGCTGGGGATTTGAGAATGGGCGGAGGGGGTGTTTGGAGGGGGCATTGGGGTTGGGGAGGTTGAGGGACTTTGAGGTTGAAGAACCAAAGTATGAAAGTGAAAGGCAGGAGCAGAGGAAAGTTCACATTCTCTCAGTCGTAGACCAGCTCTTCATACTCTGTCCAACACTTCTACCATCAAACAAACAAATATGAAGATAAATGCAACCAGTGGTTCTACCTTTTCTGAACGCACACTCCGGTGCTCTATTCCAAGAGGATGACACTCGTCCACACACTGCTGCCGTCTCAAGAACTCAACAAATACTATGCTGTGATCAGTCGATCAACACTCCACCCCTACCGTACAATCTGCAGGAACTGAGTGAGAACGTTCAAGCTGCATGAGATGGATTAACAGAGGACACCATTAGGAACATTTATCTTCCTTCCCAAAAGCTTTGCAATTGCACACATCCTTCTGGGTACAACAGATTCAAAATCATGTTCATGTTCCACTAACTAGTAGGAAAAATAGCAACTTTATGGATGCTATTTCAGGCTAGGAAACCAGAAACTGCACTTTGTAACTTTGGTCTAGCGAGCAGGACTTCATTGAGGACGCTCATATAAAAACTTGATGCCTAATTTTATTGCAACTTTTATTTCTTCTTTCACTTTGGATGCCAATTCTGTATCTCAGCTTGTCCAGAAATGCATGTAAACTGTGTCCTTTGGCCGTAGCTGAAAGCGTAAATTGCACTTCTTGACTGTAGTGGGAGCCCAAGCAGGAAATGCCAATTTTCACATAATGTTGCTTTAAATGAACCAGACTCCAAAATCATATCTCACTTGTGTGCATATTTGTATGTACTATGTATAACTACATGAGTGTTTGTCCCCTTGCAGCTGGAACAGATCCTGGCTGTGCAGTCTGGAGACTCAGATCAGGACAGTGTGTATGGCAGTGAGCAGCAGAGACTACAGGATGAGAGTCGTGCATACCGGCTCAAGCTTCAGGCGTACCAGGACAGCCAGCACAGACAGGCCCAGCTGGTTCATAAACTACAGACCAAGGTTCAGTACTTTTATTTTTTGTGCTTTTCAGCCACAAACACTTCCCTAATGTGCAGATGATGCGCATTGTTATTACATATTATGTTCGTTATCACTGATGATATAGAGGTGGCCTATATACCTCAGGTTCTGCAATATAAGAAGAGATGTGGAGAGATGGAGCAGCAGGTGCTGGAGAAAACCTCAGAGCTGGAGAAACTGCGTCTTTCGGTATGTCCCTGTATAGACAGATGATGTACATCCACAAATAGAGAGTTGAAATATGCTGGAGGGGAGCATATTTATGGAGTGTTTAAACCCCTCAGTGTCACTGCTGGACTGAGAACAGTCCACCAAACAGAAATATCCAAATAACCTGTGGGCAGCGTCCTGTGAGCACTGATGAAGGACTAGAGGATGACCAACACAAACTGTGCAAAAACAGATGAGCTCCTGTCTCTGAGTTTACATCGCTGAGGTGGAGCAAGTAGGTAGGAGTGTATAATAGAGTGGACAGTGAATGGACACAGTGTTTAAACACTCCAGCAGCACTGCTGTGTCTGATCCAATCATAGCAGAGCACACCACTTGCACACCACCATGTCAGTGTCATTGCATTGCTGAGAATGACCCACCACCCACATAATACCTGCTCTGGAATGGAATTTGACCTCTGTCTTTAACGATCCATGCAGTCTAGTGGGCACATATATATGCCCAAAGTGGTGGGCAGTCATTCGATGCTGTGCCTGGAGTGTTGGGTCAGCATGCATCAAACCCACAACCCTGTCATCATTAATCCGGTGCTGTAACCACTGATCCACCACTGCCCCGAATGCAGCGGTATACCAGTGGTCATATTTGTATCATTGTGTGTGTGTGTGTGTGTGTAGTTGCAGTCTCACCTGGACTCCTCTGCCCACCGGCTTCAACTGTCAGAGCAGGAGCACAGCCTGGATGCTCAGAGCAAACTCACCCGTCTGGAAGAGGAGCGAAAAAGGTGGGCAGGTATTCACACTCAGAGAGTGAGTGATCGAGAGAGAGAGAGAGAGAGAGAGAGAGAGAGAGAGAGAGAGAGACAGAGAGACTTTTGATTCCTCTTGAAAAAAGTTTATTTATTTCTTACTTGATTTATTTTCCAAACTATTGTATTAAAGCAATAGAACACTGTAGGTCATGTGTTATCATATATAACAGCAGAGCTGTGATGGAATTTTAATACCGTTTTAACCATATTGCCCACCCTGATTCTAAAGGTCTCACAGGGAAACAATTTTGCTGGTAAGGGGAGAGAGAGAGGCATTCAGCAGAGAAAGGCCATGTGAGGGAATGATAAAGAGAGCGATTGTGTCAGGGAAATGTTCAAAACAACTGTCCAGAAAGTGAGTGGGGAGTCTGTGTGGAGCAGCCGTACAGTCATAAATTCAGGTAAATGAGAATGAGATGCCTGACAGAGAGACGATCTCCTGTTTTTCTTCCTCTTTCTCTAAAAGACAAGGAGAACCAAAGCATTTTTATTCCTCTCTGAGCCTGTTCCCTTTCTGCATGCAGGAAGCCTTAAAGGAGGAAAAACCACTGGGCATCCAATTTGTCAGGCTCAGTTTGTGGGGCCCTGTCCTCTGCCTTTGCCAGCTCATGGTAGAGCCGGCTTGAGCTCCCCACGCCAGGCTTTAAAGGGAGGTGATTTACTGTGCTGCTTGCCTTTAATTGAAGCAATTACAGCGAATGCTGGCCTGCCTGCTTGCCAGGATTTTGCTTCTTTTACTACCGTACTCACAGAATCACTGTCAAGGCCTGCTGCACAGCTTCCAGGCTGAGCAAATCCTGTCCCGTACCACAGATCCAGGGTAAAGCCAGTCTTACTGCACAACATCAAGGCTTATATCCAATGTTTCATGGCTCTGTGTTAGTAAAGCCAGTCCTGCTGCACAGCTTTGAAAAATCATCCCTTTCACATCAGGTCAGATTCTTTCTTTTTTTTTTTTATTCATCCCAATTTTTCCCCCAATTTGAAAGTGCCAATTACTGAGTCTCCGCCCATCACATACAGTGTTACTGACATTAAGAGAGTGAAGACAAGCAAATGCCGCCATTGCATCATTGCTGGGCAGACAAAAGACTCTGAGGAAAGCACCAGGTCCCCAGCTCTGATACAGTGGCTAACAGACGCCTGTGCTGACCACCATCACACTGGATGTGGGGAGAGAGTGCCAGCTACCCATGCAGAGAGAGCATGGCCAATTTTGTTGCTGATGGAAAGCAGCATGACCCAGGATTCACACCTGCGATTCTCAGATCAAAGTGCAAGAGCATTAGACCGCTGAACCACTCCAAGCCCCAGGTCTGCCTTTAATACATTTTCAATAAGAACCTGCTTGATTTTCCATTAACAAAGCCAGTCCTGCTGCACTACCCCAAACAACGTCAGCCTTCCAGCACAGACAAGAAGTTCATTAAAGCATGTTTCACTGCACCACTCACAGAGCAAAGCCATACCCACATACCAAACCTAATCATTCATAGTTTCTTCAAAAATCAAGGGTATTAAAAAACACATCTCAAAAACTCTCTCATTTCACTAGCAGATACTGTGTTTGATTTGATGTTTCAAATAAACTTTGACTAATGTTCAGAGAAGGCTTTCTACTAGGATTTCATTCCATTCAGTGATGAGTGTTAATAAGGTCAGTATGTTGGATGAACATCACCCACCAATTCATCCCAAATATAACGGATGGAGCTCCATCATTCCTGAGATCCACAGTTCACTGTTATACCAATCTAGCCCACAACTTGCATTAAGCATGGGGCCACACCTACAGGGTTGTGAGTGGATCATAGGTTCAAAATTCCAGGTCATGCTGCTCGCCATTGGAAAAACTGGGCATGCTCTGGGTGGGAAGGTGGCACTCTCTCTCCACATCACATCCAGTGTGGTGCTGATCAGCACATGCACCTGTGGCATTGGATCAAAGCTGAGGATGTAAAGAGGCAGTGACTGGCTTCACGTGTATCAATAAGTCCATGTTTATCTACTCCAGAGGGTCCTACTCCATTAACAAAACTTCTCTACAGGGACTAGATTGGGTGTACATTTGCACATCTGTGTCAGCAATGGGTGCAACTTAAAGTAGCTGCATACATTCACTAGAAAAGGTGTCCACAAACATTTGGACAGAGTCTTTTCAAGTGAAACCTATGTTTAGTTATTCTCTCTCTCTCTCTCTCTCTCTCTCTCTCTCTCTCTCTCTCTCTCTCTACTATTTGTTCTCTTTTCTCTCACATGCTACTTCACTGGCGCCGGCCGCTGTTCAGAATTGGGCGTTGACTGCCACGGATGATGTAAACATTGCTGTAAATGACTTGACGAGCAAATCTGCTGGCAATTAGGCCAGAGTTGACATGGACTTTGTAAAACTGTCACACTGGTTCCCCTCCTTAAGCGTGGCTGGCACAGATAGATGTGAAGCATGTCTTTACAAGCTTATAAACATAGAAGTGAAATAAAGGGTTGGGGGTAAGTGGAGATGGGGGTTTGCTGGAGCTGCCCCACAAAAGTGTTTGGTACAGTGTTAACAGGTGACAGCGCCAGCCTGGCAGAAGTTGCCTCATTCTGACATGGCTCTGTATGTTCCGCAGGTGCTCCGGCCTGAGCAAAGTCAATGCACTGCTCCGAGAGCAATTGGATCAGGCCAACGAGGCCAACCAGGCCCTTACAGAGAGCCTCCACCAGGCCCAGGAGGAGGCAGAGCAGAAAGACATGAGACTGAGGAGGGAACAAGAGGTGAGAACGAGAGAGGAAGGGAGAGAGAGGAAGGAGAGATCTGCTTTGTATGTTTTTTATCCGAATCCACACAGTTCAAGGAAAATCTTTCCTCAATCCAACCCAATGAAACTCAACTCTGGAACTTGTGGAATTCTACCCTGGTCCCTGTTTTGTCAGTCTGGACACTGTCTTTGTTTTAAATCATTGTTGTGATTTTCTCAGCTGTTGTTTCCTGTGAAAACATTCCAGTCGTTTGGAAAAAAAAAAAGAGAGAGAGCGAGAGAGAGAGAGAGAGAGAGAGAGAGAGAATTCATTGCAGTGAGCAAACATCTGGCGAGATTAAGTAGCCCGTGTTGCATTCAGCCACGTACAGTCAGGAGAAGTGTATTTTACTGTACGTGTGTGTGCTTTTGTACATATGTGGCAACAAGGGAATAAGAAAGAGAGTATGTATGTATGTATGTCCTAGCGTTTACATATGAGCATGTGTTCATGTTCAGAAGTATGTGCTTGTGCATTCATTAATTTATATGAGCCCACATGGATGATATATCTCAGGATCCTGTTATGGGAGGTGGCACGGCAGCTTAAACACAACCTATTGCTGGCCCCTTCATGACTTCCAATATTAAATCTGCTGACCATATGATGATCTCCCAACAAACCCATCCACCCCCTGATTCTCGGTTTGTCTCCGCCAGATGAGTGCCTCCAGGCTGGGCCGCGAGCAGGCCCGCATCAGAGCCCTGTGGCGCCAGGCTGCTTCCCTGCGCAGCACCTTTACCCAGCTCAGGGCTTTTGCTGACAGGTGAGTGTGGCATGTTGCCAGAACTGCTCCAGCACCGAGGCTCAGGCTCCATAACCGCTTCACAGACCCTCCCCCCACCTGGCCTATGATCAAAGCTGGGTAGGTCACTGGGGTCTCCAATCTCCCGTCTTTGCTGAGTCCTCCTGGGAGAAGGGATGCTTGGATTGCCCCTTGGGCCAGAGCTCGGCCATCCATCAGAACAAAACTGGACGAGGACTTGGCCTGCGTTGTGTGTAGACGCTGTGATCATTGTCGAGCAATTTGCCATAATGCGGATTACTCAACACATGGGCAGGAATGTTCAAGGCCTTTGTTCAGACACGACAGCGTTCAAAGAGCTCCGTCCCTGGTCACGATATGGAGCTAAATAGCTTCAACCATCTGGCTCTTTTCAGCTACAAATGTGATTTCCTGAGAATGCTCTGAACCGAAGAGCTGCCTACACACTGTCTTTACTCACTTAAAGAGCAACACTAACAACCTTTTGACATGCCTCTTTCTTCTGTTCTCCTCCGCCGTTCAGAGGTAATGGCTGTTGGTAGTTGTGGGTCGAGTTGGTCAAATGGTTAAAGGCTTGATCCAAACAACCGCAGTGTCGGCAAGGCTTGAATTGTGTTAGCAGGTGCTCTTATCCAGAATGAAAATATTAGATGTATTAGATAATTATGATATAGATATAAAGGTATAGATCTGGGGTCAGCAGTCCTGAAGACCTGTCTTCCTTCCGGTGTCCAAAGTCATCCTACTCACCCAACGATAGCAACACTGTGGGTGCATTACAATCACCCCAGTGGTTATCTGGGAATTGGACTTTGTAGGAGTTTCTGATATTTTAAGTGAGGTTCAGAACCACAGGGAGGGACCGTGTTCAGTTCGAGGGGAACTTTGATATGCGTTTGGGGGTAGTGGGTAACAGTCCCTGCACAGGAAGACAACAGTAAGTACACCCATCAGTCATCACGCCTTGGGGGTTATGTCCATAAACTCACATCTATCCCCATATTACACATAACTTGATCCACGGCTGCATGTCATTAGTTGCTTCTGAAGACTGCGGTGGACGCTCAGTCCCCTCAGTGATGCAAAGACAAGGCCACCACTTAAGCACCTGTGAGTGGAACGCAGCTCTGGTGTTACTTATTAAAGTGATGTGGTTGCTCTGCAGGAGTCTGTCCGACATTCGTGGGGATTTTTCGAATGTGAATCAGCAGCTGCATTTGGCCTGCATGAATCTGCAGGCTGGCATGAGCGAGCACAGTGTCCCTGCAGGCATGGAGGTCTCAGGGCTGGAGAAGCAGCTAAGGGACAAACTGAGAGAAGCCATGCAGCTCCAGGGCCGCTTTGATGCTGAAAAAGTGGAGCTGAACTCCAGGTCTGTGTTTCTGATTATTAACCACTTTGGTTGTTATGTTTCACTATATACACCAATCAGCCAGAACATTATGACCAGCTCCTTGTTTCTTCTCTATGGACCACTTAATCAGCTCCATTTACCAGACAAGAGCTGTGTAATTCTGTAATTACAGACAGTAGTCCATCTGTTTCTCTGCATCTTTCTGTTAGGGTTAGGTTCTTCTGATCAGTACTGCTGGAGTGTTTAAACCCCTCAGAGTCACTGCTGGACTGAGAAAGGCCTAACAAGCAGATATCCCCAGCCAACAGCGTCCTGTGGGCAGCATCCTGTGAGCACTGATGAAGGACTAGAGGATGACCAACACAGACTGTGAAACAGATGAGCTTCTGTCTCTGATTTTACATCTACAATGAGTGAGCACAGTGGTTAAGCACTCCAGCAGCACCAGTTCAGCATACACTAACACATCCCATCATCACTGCAGTGCCGAGAATGACCCACCACCCACATAATATCTGCTCTGTGGTGGTCCTGTGGGGTCCTGATCACTGAAGATCAGGGTGAAAGGAGGAGAATAAAGTCTGCAGAGAAACAGATGAACTACAGTCTGGAATTATAGAACCACAAAGAGCTCCTGTATGATCAGAGGAGCTGATAGAATGGACAGTGAGTGTACATCTGACATAGTGATATGGTAGAGACATATCACTGTTTCAAACTCAATTGTGCTGTGAAGGATTATGTGGTGTTATATATTTCACATACACGTCCCAAAGTTACCTTAAAACCATAATGCTGAGTTATTAGTGTCTTGATTATTGAACACTGACATAGAGATGACTCATTGAGCATTGTTCTAGGTTTCACACACTGCCTCAGGCACTATCCAGCCCTACACGAAGCCAGAGAGAGAGAGTCTGTATTCATTTTAGTGAACAGCAGAGCAGTATCCAGTTCAGCCTAAAATTATTCTGTCTTGTTACATGTCAGGGACCTTGTTTGATGTTTTCTGGTGGGATCGGATCCATAGATGTGTCTGAGCAGGGTTGGGCCCTTTGATGAATTTAGTCATTGCACCTTGACTCTCTTAGATCTTTCCATCAGTGACAGTTCTACAATCAGCAGAGAGCAGGGATCACACTCCTTCATGACATATGACCCCTCCACTGATTGTAATTGCAGAGGCTGAAGATGAATGGGGATTAGATGAGAGCTCTGTGGGGATGCATAAATGCTCTGAACTTTCACTTCCACTTAATACATTCAGATAGAAAAGCCATCTGCAAGCCTTTGAATTACAGGCTGAGCGAATATGACATTGCACTAACCCTTGCCAGTAACATGTATCATTGTCACATTGCCCTGTTCTCTGATGGGACAAAAACAACGGAGTTGTTGAATCAAGTTGGTAACACTTTACAATAATGGTACCTTAATTATTAGTACTCAGGACAGTAATAAACATTACTAAAGGGTTTAGTAATGTTTCTCATTTTTAACTAATTATTACCTCATTGGTCCTAGACCAATTTCGTTGGATGTTTTCATAGTTGGACGTACATTTATTTGCATTAAGAATTTAAAAGTATTTATAGGAGACACACATCCCAAACATTATATTCCGGAGATCTTAGTTTGCTCAAATTTTGTTTCTATGAGATGTAAATATTGCCAGAATTTATGTATTTAGTTACTTTTTTATATTTATATTTATAATATTATGTATTAGTTACTTATAAGGACTAAAAACACTTTATATCTCAGAAATCTTGTTGGATGTTGATCATCCACAGTATTTTTAAGCTGAAAGTGGAAGTTATTTGTAATGATTAGATTGACAAGGACATTTTTTATGATATATAAATGACTGTATTTAAAAATATCTTTTATTGTTATTTGTTTTTTGTTATTTATGCACAAATCAGTATGATCCCACCTCCAGACTTCTATTCTGAAACTTAAACAATAAAAAGAAGAAGAACATCTCCTTTCTTCTCATTTTCCTCTGTAACCCAATCTGGGTTGGTGGCATCATTAGCCCCGCCCCCTCTCACTGATCAGTCAGAGTCTGTATGCAGGTTATGTTCACATGGACAGAGGAGTAAACATGCACTAGAAGCTCCGTTGGCATTTAAAGTGTGATTTAGTGTATCATATCTATAGGTTACTCTGATCCTGAGATCATCTGATGTACTCTTATTGTAATGTGTTTCCATAACATGGATATTTGTAATATGGTGATTTCTAAAATGTGTTCGTTGTATAAAGTGCTGCTGATTGTTTGTGTATACTGTGTAAATGCACATTTTGTAACTCATGACTGTGCTTGTTTCCCTTCATGCATAAATGTTCTGTAGGATTGTGGAACTGGGAGACATGGTGAAACATCTAAGAGCTCAGAACAGTGAGAAAGAGAGCAGTCTGGCAGCCTTGCAGAGCAAGCTGGACAGGACGGTGAGACTCTCTGTAGTGGGACGTTGGAGTGAAAGAGTGGGTGAAATTTGCCAGAGTGGAGTGAAATGGTCTGAAACCCTTACTTGATAAACTCATCTGCCTCCTCTGTCACTCTGACTGTAGGCACTGCTCTGCTCTGTTGTGTATCATGGCTGGTCCAGGAACGCTGCTCTTTGACCTGAACGCCTTTTATTATTGTAGAATAATCATTTTTGTTGTGTAAAGGAGTTGTTGAGGGTGTAGCTTTATGAATGTATTGTACATATTAATATCATTCTTTCTTTCTTGCTTGCTTTTCTGTGAAGGAGGCGAGTCAGGCTGAAAGCAGAACTGAGAGGGATGCCTTACGCAGTGAGATTAGTGGTCTGCAGATGATTCTTCACAACGTTCAACAGGTCAAACACTCATGATTATTGTTCACACACTTATTGTAAACTGTTCAACTCAAGTGTTTATGGGGTTTTATGGGCATTAAAGGAATAACTGCCTCTAATGTCCAAGAAACATTGCCATAACCGTTTGATTGCATTCACCAACAACAATGTTGTTCTGAAAGTACTGGAGCACCATCATTCCAGAGATCACAGTTCCACTGCTCCACAGCTCAAAGCTGGGGGTTTTAAACCCCTAAATGCTTTCATTAGGATGCATGGTGAGTTCCCAATCAATCCCGGTTGATGCCACAACTATGCAAAGAACATACCTGGCCTCACTCTCACCAATAAGACTCCTTTGTGAGAACATCTAATGCAGTCTACCTGCTGTGTTACAGGCTTCACCTATGAGTTATGCTGGATAGGATTGTCAGCCAAGTGTCATAAATGTAATTAGACATAATTACTTCTCGCAACGTCTTAAACACGATTTTAAATGGAAGCAAGGGGAGTTTGGAGCTTTTTATGATGGTGGGGGGAAGCTCACTTGGAACGCTCCAACATAAAATACTCTAAAGTGAGCTCGAAGTATGAAAGGATATTGTTCTGTCCGTTATGCAGTAGCTGGCTCTGCCATTTCCAAATCAAGTCTGTAAATGAACTGAACGTAAGTTTTAATAAATATTGATTTATCATATGTTCTTGGGTTCACAACTTTGAAAGCCATAGCGGATTCTAAACAGACTGGGTGTCTCACACTTAGATGTTTAAGGTAGATGATGGCATCATCTATGAATTTTTGTTCCACCTTAAATGGTACTGATGTACCGGACAGGTGCTCACCCTAGAATGCAGCAGCTGTATCATTTAAGGTGGAATGTACTGCTGTTGTACTTCCATGTCGTCTAGGTCAATATTTCTCAACCCTGGTCCTGGAGGCACCCCAAGCCCTGCACATTTATGAGATTAATGAGATGATTCGTTGAATCAGGTGTGTTGGGAGCAGGGGTGCCTCCAGGACTCGGGTTGAGAAGCACTGCTCTAGGTAATGTGAAGCACGCATGTTTAGGGGTGTTTTGGGTTCAGTTCAGCAGCAGGTTGGAGGTGTGTAGTATGTGGTTAGTCGTTCAGTGTGTGATGGCCATTAAACTCAGTGGGGACGTGTGAGACACCCTGTCTTTTAGAATTTGCTACGATTTTTAAATGTAGTGCACTCAAGGCTTAAGTAAATGGACATACAGGTCTGATATACTTCACAGGCTGTCGGTGAGGATGGGGACAGTAGCAGCTCTGGAAGTCCAGGAGAAGAGCTGACCTCTATGGTTCCCTCTGTGTCTACCAGTCTCTCCTCTCCTCAGTGTGATAACGCTCTGATAGCTGTACGGAGGGCTTTATCCAAGCGACAGATGCAAGCTCAGGTCACACAGATGTCCACTGTAATTTGTTTCAGCTGTTATTGGCTTACACACAAACAGTTCTTGGCAAATGACTGGAGTTTATGAGGGGCAGAGTGTAATAGCAGGGGCATTGCACCATATAAACTTAATAAATCTTCATTTACGGTCATGGTAATGCTTTTGGGAGCCACGTGAACCTCCTCATCAAGTTACCGAGTCTACTTTGATGACAAGTATGCAGGTTTCTGAAGCTAATTGACTCATTTCTTTGGATAATGTGAGACCCTTATAGTAACACAGATCTCGATAAGAAAGAACCTCTTGAAGAACTAAAGAAGAACTAAATGAAATAGATGATTGATTGCAGCTCCTCCACTGCAGGAGTTGCAAGCTCGCCTGGACGCTGCACTGGAGCAGGCCACAACCCTGCGAGCTCAGCTGCAGGACGGAGAGGCTGAGCGCAAACTGCTGGAGCAGAAAATACACCAACTAGAGCAGGAGAACCATCATGCAGAGAAAGCTGGTGTGGAGATCAGCAGAGATGCCCAGAGATACCGCACCTCCCTAGGCCTCGTCACTAGGTAAATCAGAACCTTAGACATGACGCCAATCAACCAATGTTGTCCATCTGTTTCTCTGCATGTATTATTCTCCTCCTTTCACCCTGATCTTTGATGGTCAGGAGCCCACAGGACCATAGGACCATACTCATAATAATGGGCTGGTCGTTTTCATCTGGGAACACGAAACCATGAAACATGAAATGAAAACAACAGGAGGGTTTAAATCTACAAATTCCCTAAAAATGATGTGTTCTGGTCCTTTTTTTACTTGCTTGGACTTGTTTTGGACAACACTGCACAGATTTAGTGGTTTAGGGGTGTTTCTGCAGGGGAGTTGACACACTCTGCTGATCTCCTGAGATTATTCATCTGACAATAGCCTCAGCTTCACACACTCAGCTGCTCTTGTAACCTCTAAAGTCTTGCACATAACAGCTTACTCAGACATTTGTTCCAGGGGCGTAATCTTTTGGGGGGGAATCAGAAAAGAAGTGTAAAGGCAGAAATGGCACAAGCTCCTTTAGTAATGCAAATTCCGTAGGTAAACGAAAACTGAGCACAAACCAAATGATAATTAATGATACCTGGAAAGAAATAAAGAAATATCAGTTATAGATGTGTGAGGGATACAGGGGATTGCAGCTTAGTGTGTCGGTGTGTGTAAGGTGCTGAAAAAGGAGCTGCAGGCTGTGCAGTGAGTGAGTGGAGGTTTGTTTTGGAAATGCTTAAACCAAAACAAGATATGACGGAAATATATCTTTATTTATTTTTCTGATCTGTTGTATTAGATGTACCTTGCTGTTAATTCATGGTAACACACTTCCTCTCAGGTTCTACTGTTTCATGGTTCTAGTTGTTCCTTGTAAAACAGCCTGCCTCCACTTCTTTTTATTATTGCATCTGCTGTTCTATATAACTTTAAAGTGGAAGGCTTTAGTGGTTGACTCGGACTGTCCATCTTCCCATTACTCTACCATCTCCTCTCTTCTCCAGTGAAAAGGGTGAGTTGCAGAAGCACCTTTTTGTCGCTCAACACCAGCTGAACCACGAGCATGCAGAGTTGGAGCGTTTGCGTGCTTCTTCTCTGGACGTCCAGAGGCAGAGAGATATTCTCCGGCAGCAAAGGGAGGACTTAGAGAGGCAGCTGGCTCGGGAACGCTCCGAGGCCGAAAGGGGGTAAGTTGTTGCGCAACCTGGACTAACCCCCACATCAGCTTTTTTTTTTTTTTTGGCTCCTGTTTGTTTTCCATCATTTTTTTTTGTTTTTTGGTTGTTTACAGTCAATATCACTAACACATGTCCTCAAAGAAGCACTTGGCCATCATGGCGTTTACAGACGCTGGATGAAGATAACGTTATTTTACTAGTCCTGGGGTAATGACCTTAACAAAGTGTTTTGACTTTTGAGGTTTCCTGTTTCAGGGACACAGTTTGGGGGGATCAACAGGGGTAAACGCTCTGTAGGAAACTGTCAAAATGTTTATGAAGGGGATCTGAACTTTGACCTCTACACTGTTCTTTTGTGCCTAATGGGAGCGATAGCCATCCGTGCTGTGTTTACTGAAACCGCTTTCTCTTGTGTATCTTCGGGTGCGGAAGTGGATGTGAGAGTGTGTGTGTCGATGTTTGTCCGTGATTGTGTTTGTTTGCCTACATGTGGGTTGGTTCTGGCTGCTCTTCAGCATCTTGGGCTGTATTGTATTACAGAACATGCTGTCATGTGCTGATTGATGCGTGTATGTGTGTGTGTTCTCTGTAGGCAGAGGACCATCGAACAACTGGAGGCCAAACACTCGGATGTGCGTAAAGAGCTGGTTACAGTAAAAGAGGCCCTCAGTCAGGTCACTCTTCAGAAAGAGGTTCTGGAGGATGAGAAGGGCAGCCTTGAAAAGGCACTCTCTAGGGTATGCACTTATACACACATACATACAGTATACGCATATGGTTGTCAGAGAAATAGCTGCACCCAGAAGGAAGTGTGGGGTTGCAGAGTCCCAAGTCGTGTCTCTCAGTACGCGACATGCCAGACATCTCTGCATAGAGTTGTAGAGGTTCCTAATGGTGTCCTGTGATGATCCATCCCATGCAGCTTGAATGTTCTCCCTCAGTTCTGCAGATGGTGCGGTAGGGGTAGAGTGTTGATAGAGCGTCCAGTAGCGTCCACACATTTTCACTCAGGGACAAGTCTGGAGATGCAAAGACGATTTTTTAGTTGTCTCTACCAAGACAAAAGCATGATATATATATATATAATAAAGTCTTGCTATATTCAGTACATTTGAGGTTCATGTTATAATGAGAAATATTGGCACTGGAGTACAGATCTACAACTGCAGTACACCAGTGCCAATGTCTCCAATGGCTCATGTTATAGCCCTCCTTCTGATGTATTAATACTTAATAGCAACGTTCCAGCAACATATGTCAGAATCAGAGAATAGAATGCGTGTCCAATGAAATTTACATTCCATAATGATGATGGAAATTGTATCTTCTTAAGACTGTAATATTATTCCATTTGTGCATCTGCATGCAAGGGGTCAGAAAGTTAGTCTCTGGAGGTTGGTAGAGTTTGCTGCAGATAACACTCTGTGAACAGATCCCAGCCTTTAAAGGGCAAAGCTTGCCAAAACAAGTCAGATTTGTGGCATGTTCAGTGATTTGGGCTAGTAATGTTTGGCAGACACACTATATTGATTATTTATGATGCTTTCAGGCCTAATCTGGAGTTTGTGAACTCCCTGACTTTCAAACCATCTCTGCATTATCAGTTGAAACCTTGAAGGACAATATGGGGACCTGTGTCTTTTCCTAGACCAGACAAGATGGGTTCATTGTTTCTTCTGACATTATAGTTATTTTACAATTCAGTTCAGTTAAATCATCAGGGACTGTCCCATTCATCTGCTAACAAATGTTCAGGCTTTGAAGTCCAGTAATGTGTGTTGCTTTCAGCACACGGTCCACTGTTTAGTCTCATTCTCCACTTCATAATCGATAGGTACTGCTATCCCATGACATTTGACATATTGATGTGCAGCTCCAATGATTCTTAAATCAGCTTCTCTGCACATATGAGGGCTGTTTCCTTCCAGCCGTTCCATCATACAATCAACTATTTCAACATCTGTGCCAGGAGTGGCATAAACTCCTCCAACAGCAGTGTGAAAGACTGATGGAGTGTTGATGATCTGTGTCTCTGGTTTTACTATTTGCAGGCTTGTGTTTGAGTAAAATGAACATTTCCATTGTATTCTATAAAACGTTGGCCACATTTCTACCAAATTCCAAATATAAATATTGCTGTTTGGAGCATTGATTTGCAAAAATAACAGAATGCCAACAAAATATCCAATGTTTATAGACTCAAATTTGAGTCAATTACTTGAAATAACTTGGAGTGGTGGGGAGCTGCCCCTCCCTCTGTGCTACACACAGCCCTAATGCATTGCACCCATGGCCAAAGAAGACATTGAGCCCCAGGTGGTGCATATAGGGAGTACATCAGCCTAAGCATGTGGGGACTGTGCTGTAGTCTTCGTATGGTGTTGTCTATGCTCTGGGTTGGGTCGCTGTGGTCATGCCCCCTTTGCCCAGCATTGGCTCACTGTGATTTAATGGCATTGTTGGTGCAGAAATTGAAGCCTAGCTTTGTATGATGGAATGGTGGGACTGAAATTGCATGTAGAGACGCAGATTTAAGAAATGAAAAGAATCAACTGTGTTATGCAGACTTATCCCATCCTCTCTCTCTCACTTTCACACACACACACACACACACACACACACACACACACACACACACATACACACACACCTGTAAACAAACAAACACATACCCACACTTACACACAAACACACACTCTACCCTACCTGTATTCTCCCACTGTGAAATACACTTTGGCCCACTCTCATAAAACTGTGTTTATGCAGATTTTATGCATTATTTATCCACTGAGTAAATACCTCTTTTTTCCTGTCAGAAGTCCAGCTTGTTGCTGAATTACTGGAAGTAATGTTTACTTTGACCTTGAATTGGCTGAGCAGCCTCTGCTTATTTGCTGTGTTTGATGTTTTCCACGCAACACTGCATCTGTAAGACATAGTTGGAGATTTGCAGCAGTAGCAAACATGACTCAGAGAAACGCAAGGCTGAGAGTCTTGTAAAATATTATCTAGATGCTCTGAAAACACTGAATGCAGTGTGCTGGGCTGAATTGTGGACTAATCCAACTGAGTTAGAGGTGGTTTAATTGGAGGATAAAGATAAATATGGCAGGTGACTCATTTTATAGCACAAAAGACCATATTCTGTACAAGGTTTTAAAGCTCATTAAAGGGCAACAGCAGTGGAGTTACTAAAAAATTAAACAGAAACACAGTCTGGAAGCTGGTTGTGTTCTTCTGAAGGTAAAGGAAGGAAAGATGCACACTGACCCTCTGTGCTGCACACAGGGGAATTTGTCCTCTGCTTTTAACCCATGAGTTCACACACTAGGGCGCAGTGAGCACACGTGCTCGAAGCGGTGGGCAGCCCTATCCACGGTACCCAGGGAGCAGTTGGGGAGTTAAGTGCCTTGCTCAAGGGCACGTCATTCATGGATTCAAACCAGCAGTCACAAGTCAGGTTCCCTAACCACCTCTTATGACCTTCAACCTTAGAAAAACGTCTCTGTACAGCTTTAGGTTTAATTCATGTGACGTGATGTCATCAGGGGGCTAGAAAGAGGCCCCATGCATTTTCCCCTTTTAAGTCCACTCAGGGTGTGTTCGCTCCCACAGCCTCCTTCCTCAGTCCTCAGTTCTCTCTTGTGTGAGGCTGGGGAGCTCCCTTTTAAGCATCACCATCAATGCCCTCATTTGCCACAAGCATGCCATGATGCCATAGCCAGCATGGCTGCAGGGAGCACCCCACCATCTCACCATCACATGAATTAATGTATGCTGTTTGGACAGCGTCTTTCCGTGAAAGTACCCACTTGTGATTGTATCATGGCAACCCCTCCATAACCCCGAAGACCACAAAGAAAGGTGCTAAAAGGTCACAGTGTTGCTCTTAAAGTTAAGAAAAATGAAAAATGATGAATATGATTAGATGAATTAATCACAGATCGTGCAAATGTTTTTTAACTGTTTAAAAACACCAATAATGTTAGTTTTTTCTAAATATAAATATTGCAAACTGCAGATCTTGTTTCATTAATCTCTCCATATCCCATCATAACTGTATTTAGATACGTCTTCATTAACTGTTGAACACCGATGCTCATTATTCCTTCTTCCCCAGATGGAGGCCCAGAATGCAGAGCAGGAGCTGGCGTTCACTAAACTGCAGAATGAAGAGTCAGGACTCAGAGACTCTTTAGCAAAAATGGCTGCTCTGAGCGAAGGACTGGCTAAGGACAAGGTGGAACTGAACCGAGTGCTTCTACAGGTCTTAACAAGTTCACTTTCCTTACATTAACCAGCGTTTAATGGTTTTAATCATACTGGTACAGTGTTTCTTGTTTTTTCTTCATCGTGATCATCCTGCAGAAAAGTCTCAGATATATCCTCTGGAGACCCTGCGTCCTCATATGGGGACATTACATTTCTGCTTCTCTACACCGTGATCCTTAATTTTTTACAACGTTGACTCTTTGGCCTCAAATAAAGACACTGCCCATACCAGCTAGTGGTCACATGACAACTAAGCATAATAAAAAAATATATATCATGGTTGCATATGAGGATGAAGTGTCTGAAGAACATATAATCATCTGAAATGATCTGATGGAGTTATCCATTTATATGTGTGACGATCGCCTTCAAATTCTTCCAAAAATATTTGTTCTAAATATGAAACATTAAGAACTAAAGGTATGTTTAAAAGAGTTTATCCTGCCTTTGTTGGAGATACTGTCTCTACTGTCCAGGAAAGGCTTTCTACTAGATTCTGGAACATTGCTGTCTGGATTTGATTGCATTCAGCAAAAGATCATTAACATTATCCTAGGGTTCAAGGAGATGTCATGTACACATGTAGGCACTAATAACTGACCTCTGATGTTTGCCCTAAGGCGGAGACCGAGAAGGTGGACCTTAGCGAGCGGAAAAGGGATGCAGAGCTTGAGCGAACGGCTGCCAGAGAAGAGCTTGTCCTTGTACAACAGGAGCTGATGGACATTAGTGCTGAAAAGCGAGCCCTGGAGGCCTCTCACGTTCTCCTCCAGGAGGCCCGCGCAAGCCTGGATGCAGAGCTGACCCTGGTGCAGAGGGAGAGGAACTCAGCTCTGGAGCAGCTGGCCCAGGTCAGCTTGTCTCCATTGCTCCGAACACCTGGGTGCAGGGCCCTTGAGCCGCTGTGATTCACAGCCCTCAGCTGCTCTGCACTGCATCTCGTAGTCACATTAAAAAGCCAAGGGGAGATATTGGACGCATCTGCCACGCTACTCAACACCTTGCTCCAAGGGCTATGAGTATGAGTCTTGGCCCTGGCGTGTGTTTTATTAGCCTTTTAGGAATTGGAAGGAGGGAGTGGAGGGGCTCTAAAGTGTGAAAGTAGAAGAGGAAGACAGCACAGATAGATATTACAGACAGGTAATATTGCAGTGAGAGAAGACAAGTGAGGAGAGTCGTAAATTAGCATCTTGAACTTTCGTCTGTATCATAGACAGTAAGTCGTGTGCGAGACAGTAAGGAGTAATGGACATTCTTCATTTTTACTTGAATATTTGAAAGAATATTTTCCTGAACTGACATTCTGGCTTAACATTCCACTTTTGATTCCTATTAGAGCTGTAATAATACACAAATATCAGATCTGATTTGATACAATATGGTAGTGTTTTGTTGATTAAAAAAAAAAATCACCCCATGAGCACCTTTAACTTGTATTTAAAATATGGACATAATCTTCATTTGACCGATATTCAGAGATGGAGGTGACACAACTAAAGAGCTACAGGGGTTGGACAATGAAACTGAAACTCCTGTCATTGTAGTGTGGGAGGTTTCATGGTTAAATTCGAGCAGCCTGGTGGCCAATCTTCATTAATTGCACCAGTAAGAGCAGAGTGTGAAGGTACAATTAGCAGGTAAGAGCACAGTTTTGCTCAAAATATTGCAATGAACACAACATTATGGGGGACACACCAGAGTTCAAAAGAGGACAAATTGTTGGTGCACGTATTGCTTGCGCATTTGTGACCAAGACAGCAAGTCTTTGTGATGTATCAAGAGCCACGATATCCAGGGTAATGTCAGCACCACCAAGAAGGACCAACCACATCCAACAGGATTAACTGTGGACACAAGAGGAAGCTGTGTGAAAGGGATGTTCGGGTGCTAACACGGATTGTATCCCAAAAATGTCATTCCCAAGACGAATTTTGGCGCTGTATTGGCCGCAAAAGGAAGCCCTAGTACACCATACTAATCAATTATTGTGGTCTAAAACCAGGTGTTTCAGTTTCATTGTCCAACCCCTGTAAGTACAATATGGCTCGTCTTCAATGTTATGAAGTTCAACAATGTAACTCCTCTTCTTCCTTCCCTTCACTTCCCTGTATCTGAACTCCAGATTCAAAACCTTGATGCTGGCCTACAAGGCTAAGAATGGACCAGCCCCATTGTACTTGATGGCAAAGGTCAAAACTCGATCCATATCAAGAGCCCTTCGAGCATCAAGTACAGCTCAGCTTGACTCATTGTCCTTTAAGATGCATGGAAGACAAGCGTCCAAACTCTCTTCTGTCCTGGCACCAAAGCGGTGGAAAGAACTTCCTCTGGGGGTCACTTGGCCATCTCTTTCAAGAGCTCTTAGCTTATACTTTGTCTGTGTTTTGAAGTGTAATATCATTGGGTAGCAAGGTTTTCGAAGCATTTAAGCTTGAGGAGTCTCTGGATTTTGTCCTCAACAATCTAGTTAAGGATATTTCTGAGTGAACAGTAAAGCACTTTTGGAAGTTGCTCTGGATAAGAGCATCTGCCAAACAATGTTAATACATTTTTTAAGTGTATTAAAATCGATCCAGGTTTATCATATGTTGTATATGCATGGACATTCTATAAGGACATCATTCATTCCTTCGTTTTGTATAGCTCCAGCTCCAGGACCTTTGGCTGCAACTTAAAATTCCTGCAGCCTCCTCGCTTAAACGCTGTACATTTGAGACGGATTGCTTGGCAATTCACATACACTTTCCTCCTGCTTGATAGCAAATGGTTCACTACACACTCAGTAGGGAAAAATCTCATGTTTCAGGAAAATATTTGGACAACCTTCTGTTTGGCTGCATGCAGTAAACAGTTTGGCCAGGTTCCTTTGTGGCCATTCTCGGTTCTAGTCCAGTGACTGACATTGATGGACATGTGAACAAATTCCACGGGTTGGAGTGATGATTGGATTAATGGTCAGATCTCATGGTGTGTGTTGTCTGCTTGTTGAGAAGGTTCACTTTCATTTGATCGGACCTGGATTTGAATTCTAACCGAATTTGACTGAACGTGTTCCTGTGTGTGTGTGTGTGTGTGTGTGTGTGTGTGTGTGTGTGTGTGTGTGTGTGTGTCTATGTCTATGTAGGTGAGTGAGCAGAAGCACGCAGCATTGGAGCAGTTGAGTGTTTGTCAAAGAGAAGCTGAGGTCCAGACCGCCTTGTTGCAGCGGACAGGCCGAGAAAGAGAGGAGCTGGCCAAGGACAAGGCCGGCCTCACTGTCCAGCTCACCACAGAACAGAGAAAAGCCAAGGCGCTGGCCCAGGAGTTGGCCGCCCTTCGGTGAGCTTGTGTTTGTGTATTAGTCTGTGTGGGTTTTAGTAAGTGAATGTGGATTGAGTGTTTGTATTTATGTTGGATTCTGGACGCTGGCAGGCAATGTGAAGCAACTGTGTTTTGTAGCCGGGCTTTTTGCACCGTAATCAATAGTTCCTTTTCAATCACTAAACTCTTCCTAATGGCCATGAGCCTCATCAGTCACTCTCTCAGATGGGGTCAGACCTGCTTTCCGCTGTTTGGAAGGATTAATTTCAGATTTATTTCTCTCTTTTTTATTCATCGTTCAGCCAAAATTTCTAATGTAGCCCATCAGATCAGTCAGACTTTGGAATGCAAACAGCAACCTTTATTACACTGATCAAAACTGTCCATTCTGTTCTATATATTCTACAATCACAGAATGTAGTTCATCTGTTTGTCTGCAGACTTTATTCTCCTCCTTTCACCCTGATCTTCAATGATCAGGACCCCACAGGACCACCACAGAGCAGCTATGATGTGGGTGGTGGGTCATTCTCAGCACTGCAGTCACACTGACATGGTGGTGGTGTGTTAGTGTGTGTTGCGCTAATTCGAGTGGATCAGACGCAGCAGTGCTGCTGGAGTGTTTAAACCCCCTGTGGGCAGCGTCCTGTGAGCGCTGATGAAGGACTAGAGGACGACCAACACAAACTGTGCAGAAACAGATGAGCTTCTGTCTCTGACTTTACATCTACAAGGTGGAGACACTCTGTAGGAGTGTCTGATAGAGTGGACAGTGAGTGGACACAGGGTTTAAACACTCCAGCAGCACTGCTGTGTCTGATCCACTCGTACCAGCCCAACACACACTAACACACCACCACCAGCTGATCGAATGGACAGTGAGAGTAGAAACAAGGAGTTAGTCATAATGTTATGGCTGATCCATGCATATTTACAATAGCCATCACTTCAGTTCTCTGACTTTTATCTCTCTCTCTCTCTCTCTCTCTCTCTCTCTCTCTCTCTCTCTCGGTCAGTGCGGAGTGGGAATCCCTGGAGTCTGCTGTGTTTGATGGGCAGGAACAGATCTCAACGCTGGAGGCTGATCTCTCTCGGTTGGAAGGAGAGAGAGGCAGCCTTCAGCAAGCTAATGAGGCTCTGACACGTGAGTATGTTCCCAGTGGGGCCTCCTCCACTTGCACTGCTGTTGGGCTGGGCTTTCCAGTTGTGGGCCCCTCCAACAGCCCACATGGGGCCAATATTTTAGCCCAGAGCTTGGGAACAGCTGGTGTGAAGGGCCAGTCCAGTGAGCGTCCACATTATATAGTATTTATGTGTCAGTATTGTCACTGTGTGTTGTGTAATGATAATTCAAGCAAGTATGATGAAATCATATGTTCCCAGCATCTGGAACTGAGGACCATTAGTTTCAGCACATTCACTAAGGGAGTTTGTGTGTGTGTGTGTGTGTGTGTGTGTGTGTGTGTGTGTGTGTGTGTGTGTGTGTGTTTACAGGTGAGGTGTCTCGTCTCCAGACTGAGCTGGAGCATCAGGTGTCCCAGGCTCTTCAGGAGAGACAGGATCTGGAGATGAAGCTAACCCATGCTGAGAGAAATGCCCAGGAATCACTGACCACCACCCAACACAGACATCAGGAACAACTGGACGCTGAGCGCAAAGACAAGGTATCACTCTCTTATATATATATATATATATATATACATACACATAATTATCATATATTATTCTGAAATATGGAATAAATACTTTTTAGAACAAAAGAAATGAGCACTGTCCAGTATTTGAAATATTTAATATTATAAATAACTTTATACTAACTTTATACTAACTTTATGATTAACTTCTAATCATTACAAATAACTAATCAAAACACTCTGGATGTTCAATTTCCAGCAGGAATTCTGAGATATAAAGTGTTTATAGACCTTATAATCAAACAGAATTGAAGTGCAAGTCAATCTGAGATCCAAACATGGTCAAAACATCCTTATCTTTTACATCCCGGTTTTGAATAGCCTAGGATTTCCTGAAAACAATGTCTGGCATGTGTGACTGTCTCCTATGAATACGTTTCTATTATCATTTCTTTAATCAAACTATGAAAACATCCCACAGAACCGGCCTAGAGTTCTAAAGGTCAAAGCAGGGACAGCGGTCTTTTGTACTGTGCATCCCAGTGGACGAACTGTACAGCAGAGCATGGGACCTTAATTGGAAGCTTAATTGGAAGCTGTGCTGTGTGCACCTGTCTTGCTTCAGGAGTGTATGCGGCTGTCACTGACTGCACAGCGGGAGCAGGCTGAGGAGCAGCTGCGCGCCGAGGTCGAGGAGCTACGCCTGCGCAGCCGCAGTGAGCTTCAGCAGCTGCAGGACGAGCTGGCCAAAGTGCAGCAGCACTGCACAGACAGCCTGTTGCAGGCTGAGAGCCACAAACAGCAGGTGTGTATTTGTATATATGAGTTACCTTTGCCCTCCTTTACACCAGTGAAGTGCTTTAGAAAGCACTGGTTTAAGATCTTGTACCCTGTATCTCTTGATGTTTCCAGTCTGAAAAGGCAATGTCCACTTCATAGTGTTTATTTTGGACAAGCCGCATAGAAATGAAGACAATTGAAGGATATTATTTATACATTTCATTGAAGTTATTGTTTCTATCTAATCAGGGCACAGTTTATACAGAACCTGGGCATCATATTAGCTTGAACACACCTCTGGTTGCTTTGTTGGACAGGCTCTTTCTGAGAAGGAGGCAGAAAAGACAGCTCTGACTGAGCGCATTGTCACACTGCAGCGGGAAATAGAGATGAGTGCCATAGAGACGGAGCGCATGCGCAGAGACTTCCTGAGCAAGCAGGAACAGGACAAGGTACAAGATTCCCATAAATGTGACATAAAACACCCAAGAATTATCCATTGAATCAACTTTGACCTCATCGTTAAAATTACACGAATGCTGCTGAATCTGTACTTTGTTAGGGTTAAAAATGAAAGTCGAAAGTTGTCCACATGATACAAGCGGCCGAAATGAGTTCCCTCCGTAGGGTGGCCAGACGCTCCCTTACAGAGATAAGGTGAGATGCTCGGTCACACGGGAGGAGCTCGGAGTAGAGCCGCTGCTCCTCTACATCGAGAGGAACCAGTTGAGGTGGCTCGGGCATCTTTTTTGGATGCACCCTGGACGTCTCCCTGGGGAGGTGTTCCAGGCACGTCCCACCAGGAGGAGGTCGCGGGGTAGACCCAGGACACGCTGGAGAGACTATGTCTCTCGGCTGGCCTGGGAGGTCTGGGCATCCCTGCTTAGACTGCTGCCTCGCGACCTGGCCCTGGATAAGCGGAACAAGACGGACGGAATCATCAGGAATTGTCGCGGAGACTGAAGGGTCAACACGTTTTCCTGCATTTTTATTTTTATTTTTATTTTCAAACATAATAAAGCACAGATTTAAGTCAGAGTCAGTGGCCAAATGGTGATTTGGGATTATCATGATGGAGACAGCAGCTCTACTGTGTCTAATCCACTCATATCAGTGCAACACACTAACACACCACCATGTCAGTGAGAATGACCCACCACCCACATACTAGCTGCTCTGTGGTGGTCCTGTGGGGTCCTGATCATTGAAGATCAGGGTGAAAGGAGGAGAAGGAGAAGGAGAAGGAGTTTCTCTGCAGAGAAACAGATGAACTACAGTCTGGAATTATAGATCTACAAAGTGCTCCTGTGTGGTCAGAGGAGCTGATAGGATGGACAGAGAGTGTAGAAACAAGGATGTAGTCATAATGTTATGGTTGATTGGTGTATAAATTTGGCATACATGCCAATATATTACATTAAGCAGAGAGTAAACAATGTGAAACTTTCCTTTGCAGGATTCTGCAGCCGCCCTGCAGACAGAGCTGCAGCAGCTGCGCACGCATTTTGAGGAATCTCTGAGCTCCCGGGAGATTTCAGAGAAGAGACTAAATGAGCAGATCAGAGAGTTGTCTCTGCAAAGGCACGAAGCTCAGCAGGAGGTGAGACCACTTGGAGCTCCTCGGTCACAAATCAATCAGCTCATCGCTACATTCGTTCGATCGTATTGTCCTCAGCAATAGGAAAAAAAATGTCTGTTGGCGAGAGAAGCAAATATTTTGCATCTTGGGAGGCAGGTTTGTTTGCATTGGCAGAAGGAACAGGCCCAGAAGGCTGCATGAGGCCTGTGGGAGCCCAGTTTGGACCAATTAGAATCGGCACTGGAGAGAAGCATTTACCACCGCACGCTGTTGACGTTGGCATTGCTCAGCTGCTGTTAAATATGCCTAGAATGCCACCAGTTGGATTGGTCAACACTGCGTGTTTGTGTGTCTGTGAGTCAGCCCAGTGATATGTCTTATTAGTCTAAACTCTCCCCCGTTCTGACCACAGAAGAAGAGGAGACTCATCTTGGTGGCTGCGGTCAGCTCTGCACACCGTCACCACTGTCTGCTCACAGCCAGAGACCCAGGGTTTTTTTATTTTCCTCTTTGCTCTAGTCATTCATTTTGTGTGTGTGTGTGTGTGTGTGTGTGTTTGTGTGCGTGTGTGTGTGTGTTTGTGTCTGTCTGTCTGTGGCTTGGTGGCCTCGTGTCTCTCTTGTGTTTTTCTGACTTGCCTCGGCCATACGGGGGCAGGGTGGGGTGGGGGGGGTGGTTTAGAGGATGAGAGAACAAGTGTGGATTGAAAGAGGAGATAGATAGATAGATAGATAGATAGATAGATAGATAGATAGATAGATAGATAGATAGATACTGAAAGAGGGAGAGAAGAAGTGGAGGATGGATAGAGGAAGGGAGAAAGTGAAAGGGGAGTGAGAGGATTAGAGAAGGAGTGAAAGAGGTAGAGAAGGATCCAAAGAGAGATGGGGAAAGTGAGTGAAAGGGGAGAGGAATGAGAAAGGGGGAGGTGGAGGGAAAGAAGGAGATTGGATAAGGAGGGAGTCAGAGGGATGGATGGAGTGAGTTAGGAAAGAGGGAATGCGAAAAGGGGTAAAAGAGGAAAATGAGGAAATGTTTGAATTTCTTTTTGACGTTTCCTGGACATTATTTCTCCACCTCTGTACTACGACACATATACGACACATTACTGCGCAAACAAATACATTCATTCATTAAAGTGAAAGAGGGAACGGTAGAGTGAGAGGCAGTGAGGGAGAGAGGGAAAGAGGCAGAGAGGGAGAGAGGGAAAGAGGCAGAGAGGGAGAGAGGGAAAGAGGCAGAGAGGGAGAGAGGGAAAGAGGCAGAGAGGGGGTGAGGTAAAAGAGGAAAACTGAGATTAAGAGAGGCAATGAGGGAAAGAGGAAAAAGGGAGTGAAAAGGGAGAATAGAGAGGAAGTGAGACGGAGGGGTAAAATAGATAGAGGCAGTGAGAGAAAGAGAGGGGGGGGGGTGGCATGAGAAAAAGAGGCACATCCTGAGAAGTAGCTGTATGTGTAAATGATCGGGTGTGGGGAGTTTATTTTCTCATGTCCAGAGAGTTTCTCTCACCATGGTGATGACCATATCCACCCTGACCCCTCAAAGCCATACACCTCCCTCCTGCTCTTCCTCCTCCTCCTCCTCCTCGTCCTCCTGCATTCACCTCCCATATCAATGGAGTAAACCCCGGCAGCCTGGGCCGGAGTGGTACGGCATTATTTTTCTCACATTTGGATTTATGGGAAGAAAACTACTTGTGTGGGCCTGTTAACAGAAATCATCTCTCTCTCTCTCTCTCGCTCTCTCTCTCTCTCTCTCTCTCTGTCTGTCTCACACACACAAACACTCACACACACACACTCACACACACACACACACACACGACTGAGGTTTCCCATCATGCTGCAGTACTCGGCAGTGCTTGGAGCCTGTTCTGTCTTTCCTTTCATTATCCCTCCCTTTTGCTCCTGCTTTCTCTCTCTTTTTATGCTCTCTCTCCCCAGTCTCTCTTGCTGGCTGCTCTTTGGCTTCTGCGGCACAAAAATCTGTGCCGTAAAGTGATGAGTGTCTGCCAGACCGTTACCAGAATGTAGGTCATTCTCATGGCTGAGGAGCCGCAACCTGAGCGAGTCTAATGCGAGTGTGACAGAGGACACCCGTACCTTCTATACATTAAGCACGTCCTAAAGACACGTCGTCTAGCACACACTGCTCCCTTTAAAAGCAGTGCTGAAGGGCAGGGAATCTGCCGGGAGAGGCGGGATGCTCTCACGCTTCAGGCACTGAATGGAACGGAGCAATGGAATTTTACTAATAGGCTGTGTTTCCATTTCATTCAGATGGAAAGTGGAATAGGACTGTCCTCAGTACACCCGTGCCACGTATGGAATACAGCTGTCAGGAATCTTCTCATCCACTAACAGCAGTAATATAGTCTGACTTAAATACCCCTCATTTGAGTACAATATAAATGGTTATGAGAACATAGTGGTTAACCAATTGAAATGGTTGTGAGAGTAAAGTAAGCAGTTATATAATACTTAGTGATGCTCTGACATTTCAGGCTTTGTATTTAAAGCAGTTTCTCTGGGCAGCGAGTGTTTATTCGCAAACAGATATTACAATCAATTACGATGTTGTCTGACGCCAGTCAAACCAAATCCAAATCCTCCAAAGAGGCTTAGAACTTAATGAATGATCTAATTCAGTCAGACTGGATGGAACTGGAAGAGGAGCCACATCTGTGTTCTTCTACTATCCATCTTCTCTTCTCTTCTCTTCTCTTCTCTTCTCTTCTCTTCTCTTCTCTTCTCTTCTCTTTTCTTTTATTTTCTTCTCTTCTCCTCTCCTTTCTTTTAATTTCTTCTGCTCTCAATTTTTTTCTCTTCTCTTCTCTTCTCTTCTCTTCTCTTCTCAACTGTACTTTCTTTATCACTTTTCTGTTTCATCTTCTGTTCTCTTTTCATCTCATCTCTTCTCCTTTCAACTTTTCTCACCTCTAATCTCTAATCTATATTCTAATCTCATCTCTTCTCTTTTCTTGTCTACTTGTCTCTTCTAATCCCTTACTTCCTTTTCTGCTCTCTTCTATCTTCTTATTACTTCTTATCTCATCTCTGCTGTTTTGCATCTCTTTACTCCTCATCACTTTTCCTCTTGTCTCTTCCTGTCCTGTGGTCAGGTGGAGCGTTTGCAGAGGGCGTTGTCGGAGGTGGAGGAGAGCAGAGATGCTGGGAGAAAGGAGCTGATTGAGGCTCATCGGGAGCTTCGGGAGTGTGTGCAGGAAAGGGAGGTGCAGAGGAGGGAGAGTCTAGAGCTGAGAAGAGCCTTGGGGAATGAGAGCAGAGAGCGAGAGGCCATCCACACCTCCAACCAGGAGCTCCGAGCTGCTGTGAAGAGAGCTGAGAGTGACAATAACAGGTTCAGTACACACAAACACACACACACACACACACACATACAGACACACACTCACACACACATGCATTCATAGCCCAGGTCTGTGTTGTTCCATTGAGCTGCCGTCTGTGTCTGGGTTCAGTCTGCAATATGAGGAGGGTAGCTGTAACCCATCATTCTCATTGCCCTTAATCTGAAGCACCAACATAGCTTTTCTATCCAAAAACATCTCAAACTGGACAAAAGACATCCAAGCTGTGCAAAGAAACTAAGACCTGGAGTTGTGCTGAAATCCTACACGTCTGCATCAGATGCGCACTCCTCTACAAACCAATCAAAGTTGAGTTCAGGGTGATGCAGCCCATGTTAGTGATGACGACAGGACACAGTAAAGTTCTTTAGTGTTGCTAAACTGCACTGACAGTATAACACAAGTACAACCCTTGTTTTGGTTTGTGGTCTGTGGCTCGTGGTATACTGTCTCCCCACATCATATACTCTGTGTGATGCTGTTCGTCACAGGCGTCTGTCAGCCATTGCATCAGAGCTGGGACTCCACCGCTTTCCTCCGAACACATTGGCTGTCCAAATGAGGGCAGTTCGAAAAGAGGTGGTAGACTGGCATCACATGTAACACAGGAAGCACATGCTTATCTAATACCTTGTAGTGTTGGGAGCATCACATGTGATAAGGTTTGGGAATTGGCATGTCTAAATACATGGGAGGGTAAAAAAAAGAAAAAGGAAAACACCCTATAAGAGATAAATAGTAACTTCTACATAAAGCAAGTAAAGTTTTTAAGTAGCCCTGACTATACAACAATTAGTACAGTGCAAACTGTTGCTTGAACCTTTGCTGGGCAGCCACTGGAGGAAAGCTCAGATATAATGACTAAAATATGCCTGTGCCAACCAGCAAAGCGGGTGTGATGTGGGCAGAGAGCACCATCTACCCACTCACAGAGAGCATGGCCAGTTTTGCTGTCTCTGACTCCAGCTGCCAATGGCAAGCAGCATGACCCAGGATTCAAAACTGCAATCCACACATAGTACTAGAGCATTAGACCACTGAGTCACCCAAGGGCTGCTACGACTAAGGAATGTATCATACTCTCATCCATTTTAAGAAATAACTGAATGTCAGGAAACTTAGCCTGTAACTCTGTTATAACTCTAGTGCAAAACTAAGCCTGTTTAGTGAACTAAGGGCTTATTTGTGAGTTTAGTCTTCCTTGATTTGTCGGTTTTCAGCACTAAAAACACCAAGTAGGTGATTTGTCTCCATTACATTACCCCAGTGTGTGTGTGTGTGTGTGTGTGTGTGTGTGTGTGTGTGTGTGTGTGTGTGTGTGTGCTAGCCTAGGGAATTTCCTGCTTAGTATCCAATCAATGAAGGCTCTGGATGGATGGATGGATGGATGGATGGATGGATGGATGGATAGATGGACGGACGGATGGATAATTCATTGCTATATTATCTACTGTTTTGAAAAAGTTTGATAACATTTTGCTGTCGCTCCACTTCTTATCCTGCTTAGTCCTCAGCATTTCAAGTTCACTCCAATGTTCAGAAAGTCCTCAGTCTCTCAAGTCAGTGGAAAGATATTAACTGTCAAACCTCACCATTAACCCAAATTGGCCACTAATAACATGGTGTGTGTGCGGCCTCCCAGCTCAGCCTGATCATGACCCAGATGTGGTCAGTGACTCATGGCAATGTGAAGTCCAGTAGCTTCTGTTTGACATTAAAGAGGTCCGATCTGGCCATCAGTGCAAATGGCTTTACTGCTACTCTGGTTTTCTAATTAGGAGAGATCCTGAGTTCAAACCTGTTGTTTTTAGATGTTAAAGTCCTGTTTGATTATTACATAAAAACCCAGGTTTATAATACACTCATCAAAAAAATAGTTGCACCTAGAAGTGATCAAACGATTGCAGTGGTGTCATGCCAGACTCAGAATGGCAGCATCTCACCATCAGTGATGAGTCCCACTTTTGCTGTGGTCAGCACCAAGATCAACACTTTGACAGCCTTACAGTAGGATAATGAGGTTCTGCAACCAGTGGTTCTACCTTTTCTGAACAGATCTCTCCTTGAAGACAGAGATACTATGCAGTGGTCGGTTTCATCTCCAGACCTGTCCCTGATTGAAAATGTATGGGATGCTATTGGACGCTCTATCAACCCTCCACCCCTACCACACCATCTGCAGAACTGAGTGAGAACATTCAAGCTGCATGGGATCATGGATCATCACAGGTCACCATTAGGAACCTACAACTCCATGCAGAGACGTCTGGCATGTTGCGCTAAACCCGACGCCGTACTGAGAGACACCACTTCTGTATGAGTAGATCAATCAATATTGATCAGATCAGACTACATTTATAATCAGATATTGATCCTGAGCACCTTCATCTTCATTCCCAATAGAACTGCAATCCCACACGTCCTTGTGGGTGCAGCTATTTTATGATGAGTGTAATTCCGATCATCAGCCTGAAACATCTGTAACAGATTTGTGTTTAAAGAGGTGCTGAAATGGACATTGTTCTTTAATAAGTCTCTCTCTCTTTATCTCTCTGCCGGTCTCCCAGTCTGAAGCGATCACTGGAGGAGAGGGAGCAGAGACTGGTAGTGTTCGAGGAGTGTAAGGCCTCCCTCCAGCAGGAGGCATTGAAAGTGAGAGCCAGCATGCGTGAGCTGGAAAAAACTCACCTGCAGGCACGTAGGGAATTGCAGGAATTACGCAGAAAGGTCAGTGGAGCTCATATCCAATCACGTCTGAGAGCTGTGACAACATTTCAAACTACATTACTAGTGCATGTGGTTTAAAAGCTCATTTATGATCACAATTTCAAGCCTTAAATATTGTTCAGTTTGGCGTAAGACTCATGAAAACCATAATCTTAAAATATTAGAATGTTTTAATTCAATTTTAAATTGATTACTAATCACAGTGTCAACTTTAAAATTAAACAAACAAGCATCTTTACCTAAACAAGTGCGGAATACACTGATTTCTGCAGGACTGTGACCTGTCAAAACCTGACAGAATACATCACAGACACAGTGTGTGTGTGTGTGTGTGTGTGTGTGTGTGTGTGTGTGTGTGTGTGTGTGTGTGTGTGTGTGTGTGTGTGTGTGTGCAGGTAAAGACTCTGGAGAGCCAGTGTGGCCAGCGTGAGCAGGAGGTGAGTGAGCTCCTGACACGTCTGGCTCAAGAGGAGCAGAGAGAGGAGGAAGGCAGGAAAGAATCCTTCAGTCTCAAACAGAGAATACTGGAGAGTGATGCTGGCAGAGAGGCTGCACTGAAGGAGGTGAGACACACACTCACGTCTATAACCTGCCTTCTTTAACGCCTTAAACTCCAGTGTATTATAATTATTATTGTTGTTAATATTAAAGTTTGTTATTTATTATGATCAGATGTTCTGCTTTGTCAGGACCCACAGACCTTCCACAAAGGGTACAGAGGGGTCTGAGAGTTTGCGCATACATTTCTGAGGTTCTGAGTAGATATAGAGAAGCAAATTAAACAAAGGAGACACAAATATTACACTCTTGTTTATATCTTGAGGATAATGATCCGAAAAATAAATTTTTATGAGAGCAAATGCATGTGAACCTTAAGGATCAGCAGATCATTTGAAGGTAAAATTAGAGTCAGGTGTTTTTGATTAGACAATTTTGTGTGGACAGTTTTATTTTAAGAACAGGGATCTGGAAGTGAATCATGGCACAAACAGGACATTTCTGTGGAACTCTGAATGCACAGCATGGCAGGGATGCAATGAGAAGGTGCTGCTCTTCAAAAAGATCATTGCTGCCTGTGTATAGTTTGTATGGACAAGCCAGAAGGTTACTGGAACGTCTTGTGGATGGATGAGACCAAAATAGATTTGGGTTTTGGTTTAAATGAGAAGCATTATGTTTGGAGAAACGCTGCACTCCAGTATAAAAACAGTGGTGGTATCATGGTTGCCATCACTGTTGGAACAATACATGGAATTATACCTGCAAATTCTAAGGAAAATGTCAGGACATCTGTCTGTGAGCTGGATCTCAAGAGAATGTAAATCACGCAGCAAGACAACGACCCTAAGAAAACAAGTCGTTCTTCAAAGGAATCAACAATTACCAGACAATTTATTTGAAATTGTTGCACAAGGCAAATGTAATATTTTTGTCTCATTTGTTAGATTTTGATCTCTTTATCTAATTATAGGAATTCTGAAGGGTTCACAAACTTTCAGGCATCACTCTATGAGACGTAAATATGACTCTGTGTCCCAATAAGGCATAAAAACAAACGTGTTTATGTGTCAGGTTTCTAGTCTGCAGCGACGTGTGGCTGAGCTAGAGGAGGTGCAGAATGTGGAGAAGGAGTCCCAGCGGCAGAGAGACGCAAGCCTGCAGGAAAGCCAACGACGGCAGCGGGAGGAAATGTCCCGGCTGGAGGCAGCCCTGCAGGAGGCACAGGCTGAGCTGAGAGAGCAGAGTGTCGAACTGAAGCTGGCAGAGGGACGAGGTCAGAGCCTAGAGGAACAGCTGGCTCTAGCCGACGCCTCTCGCACTGACCTGGAGCACAAGATGAGTGGCCTGACCTCTGCCCTCAGACGCACATTGGGAATTGGGTGTAGGGCAAGGTCACCTACTCCGAGGCCCAGAGGGAGAAGGCCATCACCATGGAGAAATTGCTCCCCAGAGAAAGGTATAGGAAGGAAGAGGTGTGTGTTTAAGGGGTCACTAAGAGCATGGTGGTTCCCTTTGCCAAGCTGGTCCACCTGGCACAGATGAAATGGCATTCAAAAATGACCAACCCTGAAGGTTTGGGCTGCTATTTTTGTAGACTGTTAGAAGATCTCTTCACTCTGAATTCAGCTTTTCTAAACCATTGATGTCAAACTAAATAACTGTGAGATGCTTTAGATGTTTATGATGCACCCAGAAGGACATGTGGGATTGCAGTTCTGTTGGGAATGAAGATGAAGGTGATCAGGATCAATAACTGATGATAACTGTAGTCTGATCTGATCAATATTTATTGATCTACTCATGCAGAAGTGGTGTCTCTCAGTACGGCGTCGGGTTTAACGCAACGTGCCAGACGTCTCTGCATGGAGTTGTAGAGGTTCCTAATGATGTCCTGTGATGATCCATCCCATGCAGCTTGAATGTTCTCACTCAGTTCTGCAGATGGTGTGGTAGGGGTGGAGTGTTGATAGAGCGTCCAATAGCATCCCACACATTTTCAATCATGGACAGGTCTGGAGATGTGATTCATTGGTCGTCTCCACCAATTCTAAGTTGGACGCATCATAGAAGATGACCATTGCGTTCTCTGGTGATTTTGATGTTGAGGATAGTTGTCATAATGGTCTGCCAATGGTGCTGGCACTAAGAAGGTGACTAATGGAGGGCATCACTTCTCAGTGGACATCTGCATTTGTGGCTGTTGGGTAAATCTGTTCATGTCAGACATTCTGTTGGGTTTACTTCTCTGTGATTCATGTAGGTCTCTCAGATCCTACTCAGATCCTCTCAGTAGGTCAGTCACTTGTTTATGTACCTGTGTATGTGTGTAAACTGCATGTTTGTGTGTGTTTATGTATAGGAAGTGAAAGTGCATCTGATAGGCCAGTGGGAGTAGTGCAGGATCACTCCGTATCCCCTGTCCACGGAGAAGAGGGACTACTGGATGTGGACTTGGTGCAGACGTCTCTTCGTAACTTCCAGCAGGAGCTCAAAGATGCACAGAGAGAGCGAGTATGACACTCATATCCATTTTAAAACCGCTGTCTGCTGGTTATAAATATCTAAAACGTGTTCGTCCTAAAGATATGAAACAGAATATGCATTTACCAGTGTTATAGTCAATAAATAATTATACACAGATCAGCCATAACATTATCACCACCTCCTTGTTGCACTTTGTGGTTCTATAATTACAGACTGTAGTCCATCCTGTTTCTCTGCATACTTTATTCTCCTCCTTTCACCCCATTCTTTAATGCTCAGGTCCCCACAGGACCACCACAGAGCAGGTATTATGTGGGTGGTGGGTCATTCTCAGCACTGCAGTGACACTGACATGGTGGTGGTTTGTGAGTGTGTGTTGTGTTGATACTTAATTGAGTGTCCTCAATTAAGAGATTTTGTACTATATTCAGTATGACCTGACTTTCTCTTTCTATTTGTTTTGTGATGTTTACACTTTGAGCTGCAGATATACATATCATGCAGATATACACTCTGATTACTGTTATAAGTTAGTATTAATGAGTAAATGTAGAGTAGAATGGTGCTTAAAGTGTTTCTCTGTCCCGCAGGACGATGCTCATGCACAGGTGCGGAGTCTGAGAAGGCAACTCGCAGAGTTACAGGCTGGTCAAGACAAGAGCAATGCTCGGACACAGCAGCTGAAACACTCTCTCAAAGAACTGGAGCAGGGTAGGGCCACCTCACTACAATATCCTGTTTGTGTGTGTGTGTGTGTGTGTGTGTTGCCTTTGACTTCTTCTTAACTCTTAGAACCTGAGATCCACACTTTCACTTGTTTCCAATTGAACTGAATCCCAGTTTAGCTGTTCTGTCCACGTGAACATGCTCAACCTGCATACAGAATCTGACTGATCAGAGAGAGGGGGCGGGGCTGATGCTCAACCTGCATACAGACTCTGACTGATCAGAGAGAGGGGGCGGGGCTGATGCTCAACCTGCATACAGACTCTGACTGATCAGAGAGAGTGGGCGGGGCTGAACATCACACAGACGTAACATAGGGTCCTAAAGATTAAATTTAGTGTGTTTCAGTATGGCATTACTTCGCTGTAATAACACAAACTGGTCCTCACTAACATAGTAATACAAACGTGTATGTGTGTGTAGGGAAACGTGATTTGGCAGAGCGATTAGAGGGGGCTCTGTCATCCCTCTCTCTGCAGGAGGAAGCGGTCCGGCGTGGAGACAGAGAGAAGAGAGTGATGGAAGAAGAGCTGTCCAGGCTGAAGAACAGCCTGCAGGCATCTGAAGCTGGTGCCAGAGCTCAACAGGTGACACAACATAAATAAACCTACCGTCCTCTGTGATTAACCTGATCAATGTAGAATTATTATTGGTGTATTTTTACTATTTGTCAAGAAGTGTCAAAGAACGGAAAGGATGCTTTTTTATTTTAACCACAATGTCGCCCGCTGGCTTGCTCAAAAGAGGCTTGGACCCAGATTTTCGTTGTTCTCAATTAATTAATTATGGCATTTTACCATATTCCTTTACATTGGGAATTACATTGTAATTACATTAGGTTATATTTGTGCATATCTGTTCAGTATCTAGAACCTGCACTTTGTCCTGGGTGAACTGTGTGTGATTGTATGCTGCTTCTTTATGGTGTATGCTTGCTTAAGTGCTGGGTGAGAAGGTAAAGAGAGCTGAATGTAAAGTATATCCAGAAATCTAGGGTATGTTGGGCATCTTGGGCATCCTTGGGTATCTAGACATCTAGGGTATCCTGGGCGTTCTTGGGTTGATTAGTGGACTGATTAGCTTAATTGGGTGTGCAGGAGAGGATGGAGCGCATGGCAGAGTCAGAGGCTGGTCTGGGTGCAGAGTGCAGGAGGCTGAAGGAGTGCTGGGAGGCAGCGGAGGCTCGGGCCTCCAGGCTGGAGCTGACCCAGCGGACTCTGGAGGGCGAGCTGCAGTGCTCCCAGATCAGAATCGCTGAACTGGAGGGGGAGCTGACCTCCCTGCAGGAGAGAGTGACCAGCCTTCGGCGGGAGCTCGGGGAGAGTGAGGAGCGCACTGCACTGCTGAAGGTGTGTGTGTGTGTGTACATGTATGCATCTGCTGTGATGGAGTGAAACTAAGCCCTGCCTCCACACACTTGTCTTGCATTTGTTTAAACTTGATTTTTGAGTAAAAAATTAGGATTTTTGGGAGAAAGTGGTTCATGTTGATACCAGTATTGTGCTCTTTCTTTGGATCCCACTGTTCTGATTGCATAAAACCCTGGGTTGTGATAGGTAGTGCATTGCCAGGTTCTTTCCAAAACACAGCTACCACCCAGGAGCTACACTCAAGAACGTCAATGAGCATCTAAAACAGCCTGTCAGCACATTCTGTTTTTCCATCAGTGGTTCAGTTACTTACAAAAGCGTTAACTCCACATCTGTCAAGATGTATAAACTACATTTCAGATTTGTCCTATCAGGCCGAAAGTCTCAGACCCTCTTCACTGTGTTGAAGGTGGAGAGTGAACGGTCAGCAACGGCTCTGGCCCGTGCCAAGCTTCAGGAGTCTCAGCTGCGTGAGAAACTGCAGAGCATGACTGCAATGCTGAAGGACAGCTACAGCAGTGCAGGAGCAGCGAAGGAGCAGGCTGGCCAGCTTCAGAGCACTCTTACTGCGAGTGAGCAGGAGCGCAGGACACTACAGGTGGGTGGAGGCATGGTTGGAGGCGGGAGGGTATGAGTGAGTGATGAGTATGTACTTTGTGTTTCTTTGTCAGTACTTTTAAGTAAAGAATTCACATTTTGACAGTGCCAGAACTTTTGGGTTCACTCATGAAAAATGCTTCTTCGTGTGCAGCTTACACTGGATAAAGATCAAGAGGGCCAGAAGATTTGTTTCGGTCCCATATTGCCACAGTCTCCCTGTCTCATCCCGGCCTCCTCTCATCTCCTAGCCATGTGCTCTGTTTCTGTTCCTCTGTTGTGGTTCCTTGTCTCCTTCCTACTCCCACCTTAGTTGCAGCACCTGTGGATTACGTTCCCCCTCCCAGATGATCCCAAAGTCTCCTAGTTCAGTGTTCTTTTGTCTAGTCCACTGTTTCTTGATCTCGCTAACCCACAATCCACCCACTAAATCGATTCAATTCGAATTCGCAAGGTCCCAATTCAATTCGATTTCCAATTCAGTTCAATTCAATGTTGATTCATTTTGGCATATTTTAGATACAATAACAGGTTTTGTTTTAATACGATTTGAGGTTTTCGGAGAACTAGTGATTGTACAAATAACACTCAGCCTACTGTTTTTAATAGAATTAGTGTTTTCATAAAAAAATAAGCAAAAATAGCAACATTCATGTAGATTTGAGATTTTATATATTTATACGAATACACTGTTGCACACAAATGCATGTGCAGAATCAAAAAATATATTTACTTATTTATTTATTCGTTTATTTTATACATGCACAGACTGACTGACACACACCATGGATATTTATTTACTAATGTCAAATTACATCTCTCTGTTTTTACTGTCCTTTCTTGCCAAATGTTCTCTAGAAGTAGGCTCTGCTAAGCTGTGTGCGCTGTGAGGTGGCAGCTTTGTTGTTTTGAGACACGGCCGCTTTATTAGCTGCAGCTGAGAATCTTTCTCTCTAAATACCGTATAACTGACGGATTGCATATTTAGACATTTCATGTAGTTTACCCGAAGCAGTGACCACACAAAATGATGGAGATATCACTGCCTGCCAATACTCTCTAAATCTCAAACAAGCAGGGATTTCAGTGAAAGTGCTGTGACTTTCTCTGCCGAAAGCTTTAAAGCGCTGCTATCCAGCATGACATCACTAGTATTTTGCTTGGTTTTGTACTTCTCTTTGAACATACTCCACTGAAATGAAGAAGATATGCGTGCACAAGTGGAGATCTTGAATGTGGGTGTGCCTGAGCACAGGAATTTACAGGTATATGTGCTGACTTTGCCCATATTTAAGGCCACTTAGCATTCGCAGTAATCTAAGAGTAAGCATATCATGGCACAGCAGACATGATAATTCATAATTACGGAATTCAGCCTGAGGCTGTGTAAACCTAAAGAGAGCACTTTGTGCCTCATATGTAGGCCAAATCTCTGAAGGGCATACGTCAACAACTCTGAGCGTGTAATATTGCTTTATCCTTTTCAAACAAACAACTCCATTAAGCTTCATCATGCCTCGACCACACAAATGATCCCAAAGCCCTCACGATTATGATCTCATCTCACCTCAATGCCGCAAAAAGCTTTAATTGAAACCAAACAATTAAATCAGCCCTTTGACTAGCACAGCTCCAGGTGATTTACTCTGTCACAGCATAACTTTCTCCGGTTCTTCTGGGGTTCTTTACTGTTCCTGCACTGTCGGTGGGGCAGATTCCCTGAAGGAACTTGATGGCTGCACAATAAACCACTAGAGCAAGCTCATTACTTCTCTCCCAGTGCCTCTGGAGGGCTTTTAAGCCTTCGTTTGAGGCAGCGTTTTAAAGATGCTGTGCAAACAAAAATATGGCGTGCTTGGTATAAATCTCCAGCTTGCTCTGGAAACAGGAAAAGTTACAAAAATGGGGAAAGTCAGATGGAGAAGCTACTGGGATTTGGAACGTGGTTTGAATGGGGTATTTCCAGAGAAGGTAGAGACAAATTACTAATATGAAGAGGACCTTTAATAAAGAAACTGCTTATTCATTTTCTGTAGTGCACTTTTTTATAAAGAAAACAGTGTAAAATATCCACTGCACTCTAATTGTTGCAGATTATAGACCTATAGCTACAAACATGGGACCGGATTCATAAAACATGCCCCCAGATGTACTATGAAATTAAAAGCAAATAACAGTCACAGCAACAGGTTTGGTCATTCATACCCGAGGATTACTGGCCTGTTTTACTGTTTGCATAAAGTCTGGAGCTACTGCACTTTTCCCTTATTTGCATGTGCCTTTACTGAATCATAAATCTCACCGTCCTGCAAAAAAAAATTCCACGTGGAAGATTCCAACAGCTAATGTCTCAGTGAAGTAGATTTACTTATATTTTCAAACATGTTCAGTCACACAGGAAAGTCCCACAGAGCTGGGTAGAGAAGCCAAAACTGAACTCACTTAAGAGTAATGTACTTTAAAATAGTAGTTAGTAAACATGTGAACACGTTTAAACCCTTACTTAACTCCTAGAGTCCGAGATCCGCATTTCATGCTGTTTTCTAGGCTTCATAACTCAGGATCAGAGTAACATACACACATGATACTCATATAACAAACTACAAGACTTACATGTGATAAATTATAACTAGTTTCCAACTGAGTTTAAATGCTTCCAGTGCATGTAAACGAACATCCAATATCCAATATAAACAAATCCAATGTCTGATTCAGAATATGTCCAAAAATGTGAACATAAAAATGAAAGATAAAAATGTAGTGTGTGTGTGTGTGTGTGTTTGTGTGTGTGTGTGTGTGTGTGTGTGTTTTTCAGGAGCACCTGGAGAAAATGCGGGAGGCTCTTTCAGACAGTAAGAAGGAGAACTATGCTTTCAGCGACAAGCTGCAGAGCCTGCAGAGAAGTCAGGAGGAATATGAGCTCAGAGTGTCTGAAATGGACAAACAGATACACTGCCTCCAGGAGGTGATGCTCACACACACACACACACACACACACACACACACACACACACACACAATTCCTCATCTATATTTGAAGGCAGGGGGAAAGTTTGGGAATTCAGTTTTGTAGTTTTGCACTGAACTCCAGCTTTAATACAGCAATAATAAAGCCCAATTAAATGTGGACGGGTCCTTGTTCCCTCTCTCAGGATCTGCGGCAGAGTGAGCAGGCGGCTGAAGAAGCCCGGGATAGTTGCACGTTGTTGCAGAAGGACAGGATGGAGTTACAGGAGCATGTGGCTGACCTGCAGAAAACTCTTCACGGCCTGCAGGATGACAGGACACAGATGGAGAAGATGATGTCCCGTATTGGAAAAGACAAGGCCTCACTTAAACGCACGCTGCAGAAGGTACAGAAAAGTGTTTAAAACGTTTATATAATCTCTTATTAACCAATTCAACCAATGAAGTATATCGTCAGACATACAAAAACCCCTCTGGGCTGCAGAAAGTGAGTTGTGGTCTGTGTTGTGAGTCGGCTAGTTGGTTTTGCTCTTTTTTGAAGTGAGTATTATCACCAAGGAGAGATCCAGATGGACCATGCAACATGACAATGACTTAAATCTTTCTAGTAAATCCATCAAGGAATGGCTCAAATGAAATGGGGTTCTGGAATGGCAAGTTGAAGTCTGGGTAATAGTTTTATTGAGATACTGTAGGTGGATTGAATTCTTTCATCACACAGATGAAAGAATTACACATGGAGGAATGGGAAACACCCAGTCTCCCCGCAGAGACTGGTAGATGTCTAATTGAGACAAAGGAGGAAATACCAGCTATTAGGATATAGGGTTTCTTAACTACAGCATCAATTTTGTTTAAAGTAAATAATATTAGTCATATTTTCTTTGGATTGCATTACCTTCATCTATAAATATTATTTGAATGATGAAATATTGATGTCCATATTTCTTAATTAAGAATTAAATATTGTTATATAGCATATAGGACAACATAGGACAATATAGTGAGTCCTAAATTTTTTATAACTGTATGTGTGTTTGTTTCCAAACATTTCGAGAGTGAAAATGTCCTGACAGAGTGATTTAGTTTATCATTAGAGAGTTTAGACAAATTTGACGCCAGGGCATAATTACGGGAGCACTTCAGACACCCAACATGTCAAGACACCAGTTAAGACTACACTTAAATCACTTAACGTCCCATTTGTGTGTGTGTGTGTGTGTGTGTGTGTGTGTGTGTGTGTGTGTGTGTGTGTGTGTGTGTGTGTGCGCGCGTGTGTGTGTGTGTGTGTGTGCAGGTAGAGCAGGAGCGTCGGAGGCAGGAGGAGGAGGTGATGTGTGTTGGTCGTCAGAAGGAGCAGCTAGAGCAGACCATGTGCAGTCTGGAGCAGGAACTGAGTGAGGCACATTCAGAAAGTCACACCTTAAAGGTTAGAATCTGTACCTTCAGTCTGTTAAGACTGCAGTTAATCATCTAAACTATACAGAGAACAGACTGTTAAGGCCTCAGCATGTTTCCTTCTCGAGCTTACAAGCTCCCAAAGCATTGAACAGCCATGACAAAGCTGTACGAAGGAGGGATTTAGATAGATAGGATGATCCTCAGTCTAAGGAAGGACGTGCAAAGTAGCTGAGCCTAAAATATTGCCCAGTAACTGTATAACCAGTGAATAAACATAAATAACTAAAACATAAATAAATGTGCAGATGTATGTTTACACTGAGACCAGTACACACATACACATGTAACAATGAAATGAAGGTTGTATGTCTTAAGTCCTTTAATCTTCAGTCCTTTAATCTGGAGGTCATTTAATCTTCTTCTCACTCAACTGCACTCATCATCAAAAAATAGATGCACTCAGAAGGAAGTGTGGGGTTGCAAAGCTACTGGGAAGGAAGATGAAGGTAGCCACGGACCTGCGCAGACAGGCTTCATTTGACTGGGACGGAAGGTCGAGTTCTTGAGACGGCAGCAGTATGTGGACGAGTGTGGTCCTGTTGGAATAGAGCCCCGGAGTGTGTGTTGAGAAGGTAGAACCACTGGTTGCAGGACCTCATTAATGTAATGTTGGGCTGTTAAAGGGTCTGTAATGATGACCAAAGGTGATCTGGCATCGTACCATGGATTTGTGATGCGTGACCATTGATCTTGGTGCTGAGCACGGCGTCTCCACACACAGATTTGTTGGTCGTCTCCACCGAGCAAGACTCATCACCGAAGATTGAGTGACTGGCATGACACCATTCCTGATTCCTTCTAGGTGCAACTATTTTTTGATCAGTGTAGCAACAGAAAGGAGTGGTCAAACTTTGGTATGCCAGTATATGCATAATGGAGAGAAGTGGATTCTACCTTTTTCCACTCACATGGATCTTCAGCTGTACGTTTGGGTTCAATCTCCAGTTATGCACACAGTTCTCAGTCAGAATGTGTCCAATTTGCCTGATTCGCCTGAAACTGATGCAAAAGGCTTACTGCACTGAGCCCAGTGATTCAGAAGCGGAGAGAGGAGACAAGAGAAACAAAAAGAAAAAAGGGACAGAAAGAGAAGTTCATTCAAATACTTAGAGCACATAAATCAGTATCCGATCACCTGAAGCAGTGTTCCAGTGAAATCCGAGATGTGAGAAATATACTACATTAAAATTCCATTTCCCCTCTAGGCTTCCTCTACAGATTGGAAGTGATTTTGGCTGCTTCGGCTCCAACTCCTCAGCAGCCTGACATGGTGATGTGTGTTTTTGTGTGCAGTCCCAGCTCTCCCACCTGGAGCAGGCTCACTCGCAGCGTCTCCTGGAGGTGACTGCCCGCCACAGGCAGGAGCTGGAGCTGGAGACAGAACGTCTGCGGGGGTCTCAGCTACAGGCTGAGAGAGCACTGGAGGCTCGAGAGAAAGCCCACCGCCAGAGGGTCCGTTGTTTGGAGGAACAGGTCAGCTTGGTTTAATGGCTGCTGCCACTGTCCCCTTAAAGGAACTATCAGTTACAGCCTATTGCTTTTGTTCCCCAACCTGGTCCTGGAGTGACCCCGGCCTGCATGCTTCCTGTGTTGTGTTAGATCATGTTAGAACCCTTTAGAACCACCTCATGCAGCAATAACTGCAAAATGTAATAAAATGCAGTGACCTCGATTGATACAACGGTAAGCAGTATTCGGCCAGAGCCTACGCTGAAAAACGAATGACAAACTCGGCCTCATTGGTTAAAAACATTCAGCTGATTTATAAAGTTTGACATCTGATGCAAATGTGATGTTTCTGAGAGTGAACAGCTTGTCTGGTTGGTGGTCCATATGACAGCAGCTTGGACCTCAGCTTAACGTTCTCAGTATCAGCTGGGAAGAGCAGACTTGGAGCTGCAGGTCTGATAGGCAGAGCTACAGTAAGAATGTCATTGCAGAAATGGTGAAATAAGAAAAGCAGGCTGAGTTATGCAGCACCAACAGTGGAGCACTGAAAAAACGGTGGTGTTCTAAAACATTTGACTGGTAGTGTAGTTTGAGTGGGGAATGAAAGTCTTTACTTCATAAGTGCAATTCTCTCTCTCTCTCTGTGTGTGTGTGTGTGTGTGTGTATCAGGTGTGTACACTGAAAGAACAGCTGGAGCAGGAGATGCGGCGCAGGCAGACATATATGAGCCAGATGCTGAAGCCGGGGCCATAAGCCTCCCTAGCCTGCGATCAGGCCTGCTGTGCCTGACCCCAAGCCCTGGGACAAGGGAACGGGGTGAAGCCCCTGAGTGTCAACACACACTCCCACTGCTGTCTCTCATTCTGTTCACTCCTGGAGCCAGGCCAGGACAGCTCACAGCGGCTACTCGAATGGACTTCCGCACAATAAGCAGTTTTGACTTTCACACACACACACACACACACACACACACACACACACACACACACACACACACACACACACGCACACACATGCACATGTTTGTTTTTATGTCTTCTTAAGATATTTAGTCATATATATGTCTCATCCCAGATAGCAATGAATGTTTGACACAAATGTGGTCCACGTCTGCTGAGATATGTTTGTTATACACTGATCAACCATAACATTATGACTACCATCTTGTTCTACCTACGTTGTTCATCTGTTTCTCTGATACTTTATTCTCCTCCTTTCACCCTGATCTTCAATGATCAGGACCCCACAGGACCACCACAGAGCAGCTGTTATGTGGGTGGTGGGTCATTCTCAGCACTGCAGTCACACTGACATGGTGGTGGTGTGTTAGTGTGTGTTGCGCTGGTTTGAGTGGATCAGACACAGCAGTGCTGCTGGAGTGCTCAAACACTGCCCACTCATTGTCCACTCTATTAGACACTGTTAGACAAAAGCTCATCTGTTTCTGCACAGTTTGTGTTGGTCATCCTCTGATCCTTCTTCAGTGCTCACAGGACACTGTCTGCTGGATATTTCTGGTTAGTGGACCGTTCTTAGTCCAGCAGTGATACTGGAGGGTTTAAAAACTCCAGCAGCACTGCTGTGTCTGATCCACTCCTACCAGCGCAACATATATACCTGCTGTGTGGTGGTCCTGTGGGGTTCCTGACCATATGCAGAGAAACAGATGAACTTCAGTCTGTAATTATAGAACCATAACCATAAGTTATGGATGACTGTGTATATGAGTTTCCAAGACTAACCCTATAAGCCACATCTCCTTTCACATTTCTGGTTCTCCTGCAGATCATGTTTGAAAAAAAGTCAAAAAAAGAAGCCCACAAACACACTTCTGCACCTTGACGCAAGGAACATGAAATCACTCACAGATCTGTTGCATTACATGAGCACAAATCCCTCCAGTAATCCTGATCCACACCATAAAAAAACCAACAACAACAAACAAAGAGATCACTGTTTCCCCAAAAGCTCGGTGAGCGCCAAATTGTTTTAAGGATTTGCTCAGCAAGCAGCTGAAGCGTGTGTTAGTCCGCTCTGTCTGTCCCTGTTGGCCTGATGATAATCAGCACAATGTGAGGATGGCAGCCCCCAGCTTACCTCTCCCACTCCCTCCCTCATACATCTAAACACACAGCGGACACACGTACACACACCAGCCTGCACACGCATTCCACACCTTTATAGATTCTGTCGTGCGTCACTTATTTAATCGCTGTGTTGAGTGTAACTGCATCGAGCCTAATGATAATGAGATGCAATTGTTCTCATATGGAAAAGTTGTCATCACTCCTAGTGTCCGAATGCAATAACAGCACTCGCAGGGAGCCTCTGAAATGGAAATGGATGCATTGTTAAAGGCACACGCTGTGATCTTTATTATCACTCTTATTATTGATTGTGTTAATGCCACTAATGACAGTTTGTCGCGATAATTCTCACTGTTACTGCTTGATCCGAAAACACACACTCTAATCATTTATGAACAATTAAGTAGAAATGGCTTGTTTTCCTTTGTTGTTTTTTTTTTTGCTTTTTTTTTTTTTGGTCCGGCTCCACTCTGTGAAAAGTTTTTTTATGAGCCAATAAAACCACAATAAGCGATGAAACAATGAGCAGATTGATGTTTGTAGTTTGAGGAGTTGCTCTATTTGCGTTGGCTTTGGCTCTCGGATTATTACTCTAACTTGTTTTGATGTGTGCAAACAACTTAAAAACTGCTTCAAACGTTCCCTTGTGACAGTTTGGCTCCAGGGTTTGATATGTATTACTAATAACCCTCTTTGTCATCATCCGATTATTTCTCTGCTTTTATGCCTCTGCAAAAACTATGACTCTTAGAATCTACTGCTAGAAGAGTCTTAGTCTAAACTCTTAGAACTGGGATCTGCACTCTGCGGGGAGTTATTTCTGATTTCTAGACTTCATAACTCAGGATCAGAGTAACCTATGGACACGATATGCATAAAATACAAATTTACACTAACGTGGTCAGAAAATGAGAAAAGAATTCAGAGTGAGTAATCCACCTCAGCGGGGCTGACGCTCAACCTGCATACAGACTCTGACTGATCAGAGAGAGGGGGCGGGGCTGATGATCAACCTGCATACAGACTCTGACTGATCAGAGAGAGGGGGCGGGGCTGACGATCAACCTGCATACAGACTCTGACTGATCAGAGAGAGGGGGCGGGGCTGATGCTCAACCTGCATACAGACTCTGACTGATCAGAGAGAGGGGGCGGGGCTGATGATGTCACTGACCCAGAAATTGGGTAAATGTTTTGCTGACACAGTGTTCAAATTTCAGAATAAGAGTTCAGAGATGGGATAATACTGATACATGCATCACTGTTGTTGTTTTATTATGTATATTAATAAATATCTTTGTCAATCTAATCATTACAAATAGCTCATCACTCTGGATGATCAATTTCCATCCAAACATTGTAGGTTCAAGTGAAGTAAACATGGTCACATTCATACACATATTTAAATTCTCTTCAATTTTACATCTAAAACAAAGACAAATTTGAGTAGCCTAGGATCTGCTGAAAATAAGAATGTCTGGCATGTCTGACTGTCTCCTTTGAATACTTTGTAAACATTTTGGTGAATAAAAGTAGGTTAAACAGCAAGAACATCCTGCAAAATTGGCCTAGGGTTCTAAAGGTTAAACGGCTTCATATAGGGATTCCTGCCTGATGATTTCTGTGGTCCACGCAGCCAGATCTCATTTTGCTTTTGTTTAAAGAGGGCTATTTCATACTCCTTTGAAATCAAACATCTCATGCGCTGTATGATGAATTCGCTTTGGGAAATTGAGTTTCGGTTAAAAAAACAGCAGTAACAGTACAGTAATCTAAACCAGAGGGACTTTAGTGTACGTTGTTCTCTTTGAACTGGCTTCTTGTGCAAGTTCTGCATGGGAGGCCCTGAGTTCACGTCACATGATTGGCGTGCTCCTGATATTGCGGTGTGGTTTTATATCACTGTGTGTGTGTGTGTGTGTGTGTGTGTGTGTGTGTGTGTGTGTGTGTGTGTGTTGCCCTGAAGGGTGTGCGCAGGCAGGCAGCAGAATCGGGATGGTTTTCCTACAGGCTCTGTCAGACTCTTTAAAGCACCCCTTTGATTACCATAGCCCCACCCACTGCTTATCCAGTTACCAGCCCCCTCTCTGCAATTGGCTGCAAGCACCTAATTATGCAAGGTAGTGAATCCCTAGGGGTGTGCATGTGTATGTGTGGGGGGTGTGAGGGAGGCATGGGGGCCGGTCCTGAAAGAACCCCTTTGGCAGGCAGAATAGAGGTTTTATTGAGGATATTTCTAAGCTAACCATCAGGGACCAAATTGCTGGATTGTAAAAAAAAAAAAAAAAAAAAAAAAAAAGGGAGGAAAAAAAAAGAAAGAAAAAGCGAACCGAATCACTTTGCTGCTTCTCTCTCTCTCTCTCTCTCTCTCTCTCTCTCTCTCTCTCTCTCTCTCTCTCTCTGTCACTGTCTTTTTTTTCACTCCCTCACTCTGTTCCCTCATTTCAGTGAGCAGTGCAGGCGCTCTCCAGCACCCAGCGGCACACAGAATGCAAGGAATCTACCTCGTTGTCCCAGAGTGAAGGAGGCAGGAGTGGCTCAGGGAAGGAACAGAGGTGGAGGGGAAGGACGGAGTGGACTGAAAGTGATAGGAGGGAAAGGAAAGGAACAGTAAGACACAGTGGACTGGGCAGAATTGCCTGGACACCTTGCTCCTGTCCCACTGCCCCATTTGGGTTTCCATTCATTGCTCCGGCACTTTGCCCCCATCCCGGTGCAGCAGAGGTCATGGGGTGGCTGCTGCTGCCCTGCCTGTGCACCCTGTTGTGCCTGAGGCTGCCGGGCAGTGTGGAGCCAGCTGTTCCACTGCACGATTTCTACCCCTTTGGACAGGAACAGGGGGACAGTCTGACCATCAAGCAGGACGATGGCGGCTCTGCATTGGTGGACATCTCTGTGACTTTCCCTTTCTTCGGAGACTGGCACAATGGGCTCTATGTGAGTTATGCAGAAAGTCAGTGTGTCTGTGTGAGTATGTGTGCGCTGATAAAGTGACGAATTGAAGGTGTCCATCATTTCCACATGAATGAATGAATCACATTGACAGGATTTCTGCCTTCCAGGTCACTTACTGTTGGCGATACGTGTGTCCATGTGATTTATTTCATTCACACTTAAAACAAGTGAACTCAGAGCATCTCGTTCTCAGTGTGGGACAGGGAGTCCTGCTGGAGAATCAAGCCTTTCATTCAGCAGCTTTTTTGGCGTGTGTGTTAGAGTGCTTTACTGGAGTGCGGTTGTGAATCGGGACAAGTGCAGGAGGTTCGTATGTCTCTCTCACACACACACACACACACACACACACATGCACACGCATGCCAAGGCACAGTAGCACGGCTACTGAAGAGGTTTCCGTGAAGAGCTGACAGCATGGCATGAACTGTAGTGTATGTGCCAGGGAGAGAGAGGGGGAGAGAGAGGGACAGAGGACACAGGAGGATGGAGGACAGGCTGATACCTTCTGATCAGAGTCAGACGGTCACACATTAACACACACAGAGGTATCTTGTGCCACATACATGACTCCACAAGACCTCTGAAGGTATCTGGCACCAAGAAGTTAGCAGCAGATCCTTTAGGGAAAGTTGGAAGGTGGGATCTCCATGAGCATCAGTGAGACTGTGCTGCCCATTACCCTGTTGCCGGTTCACTGGTTGTTCTGTCTTGGACCACTTTTGGTAGGTATTGACCACTGCATATCAGGAGCATCCCGCAAGTCCTGCTTTGTCCAGCCCTGTTTTGACCCAGTGGTCTGTCTCATTTTTCCTGCTTTTAACCTGTTACCTTCAAGAACTGACTGATTGCTGTTTCTTCTACCCGTCAATGAAAATAATGTTTTCACTTCACCTGTCAGTGGCACTAAAGTTATGGCCCAGCAGTGTATTTGGAATGTATTATTATAATCTATACATATGTAAATGTCTATATGTAATAACATGCTATATATAATTATGTGCTATATATAATAATATGCTCTAGATGTATTATTTAAACATATGTATGTGCCTATAGCTAATTAAATGGCCTATATGTGTGTATACACATGTATATACACACACACACACACACACACACACACACACACACACACACACACACACACACACACACACACACACACACACACACATTTATGGTTCTCTGAAGCTCTGGTCTTGTAAATGAGCACCACCTGTTGCAATGTAGCATCCCCAAAAACTGTGCCTCCCAAAAATACCCCGTCTCCAGCTGGTTTCCATCCTTTCCACTTTGCCTCTGTTTCTCAGTGCCCTGCCCAGGTGCCACGGCAACAATGGGCAGGGGCATGGGTCCCATTTCCACAGTGGGCTGTCTAACAGCAGAAGGGTGAGGTCAGTGTCCCAAAGCAGTGAGGCTGGCACATGCCACTGCACTGCCCACAGCCCTGCGACATGCCCTTTAACAACTGCTTGCTTCCAGCCTCCTCCGGCAATCCTGCTCTGTTCGATCAGATTTATGTCTTGAAAAATTGCAGCCAGCAGAAATATTGTATGGTGTTTAGGATGTCTGTGTCAGTGTGTGTGTGTGTGTGTGTGTGTGTGTGTGTGTGTGTGTGTGTGTGTGTGTGTTAAGAGTGTAAAAGGGCAATAAGTATGCCTGTTCAAATCTGTTTGTGTGTCTTTATTGTGTGTGTGTGTGTGTGTGTGTGTGTGTGAATGTGTGTGTGTGTTAAAAGAGTGTAAGAGAGCAATAAGCATGCCTGTTCAAATCTGTTTGTGTGTCTTTAGTGTGTGTGTGTGTGTGTGTGTGTGTGTGTGAATGTGTGTGTGTGTTAAAAGAGTGTAAGAGAGCAATAAGCATGCCTGTTCAAATCTGTTTGTGTAAGGTCTTCAGGTGTGTTTGCGTGCGCGCGGGTGTGTGTGGGTGTGTGTGGGTGTGTGTGTGTTTATATGGAACAGCGTGAGGGAGAAAGTGAGAGCCAAAGGCATGCCTGCTCGCGTGTGTGTTTGTGTGTGCTGGAGTGTGTGACCCTAAGTGGCATCTCATATATCAGAGAGGGATGTAAATATTCATGCGAGTTGGAGACAGGATAAGACGTGCAGCAGTTAGAGACGCAGATGTAAAATTAGATTAGCTGTGGGCTGACGGTGCCTGTTTCACAAAGCCGGATTTTTCAGTTAACCAGATAACTTGAGCCAATCAGGTTTGAGAAGAGACAAATGGCAGTTACACTGAGCAGTCCTCAATGCTGGGTCAAATTAAACGGATAAACTGAGAAATCCCACTTTGTGAATCTGCCCACTGAAGGCCTGGGTTCCATCAGCGTTTTGCATTTCCAGCATTTAGCAGGTGCTGTTATCCAGAGAGACTTAAAGTGCTTTGTTGCCTACTTGGAAACTTATACTTATGGGGCCACAGCAGTGAATTTACCAAAAAGTGAGGCAAAACACAGTTAAACACACACACACTAGTGAATTCACACTCTAGGGGGCAGTGAGGACACATGCCCAGAGCAGTGGGCAGCCCTGTCCACAGCACTCGGGGAGCAGTTGGTGAGCAGTGTCTTGCTTACAAGGCCAGTTCCCAAACCACCAGGCCACGGCTGCCCTCTATTAGCAAACTAATGTCATAATGTTTGGGTACCATCTTTCTGTAAAATGACCCACCCGACTGACCAGTGGCCATTCCTCCAGTACCTCGAAGAAAGTAGGCGGTGCTTAAAGGCTGCTTTAAAGAGCAACACCAGCAACACTGCCTCCTTTCTCCATTTTCTTCAAGGTTTTTGAAGAATGGCCTCGCTGCCTTCTTTCTCCGTGCTGGTCATCGTGACATACACATGGGTGGGTGGACCTCGTCCAACATTGGTACCGCGGCTGGTTATGTAAAGTACATGTAAAATACACGTGTATCTGCAGATGCATTAAATAAGGAGGCACCACTTTTCAGCCCATATTCATTGACCCTGTGATCATCTCCAGAGGGCAGTGAGCGAGAGGTGGTGTGCTTCTGTGACAGCAGCTTTTGTCCATGTAGTGTCTGTACTGTTTCATGTGATTCCTGTCCTTACCTGATGGCTGTGCTGCTGCCACTATCCGGTTCCCACTCTACTGAGCCCAGCTGCTGCTTCCATTACCATAGCAGCTCCAACCCTGCTGAGGGTGGCTGTGAGCTTTCTTGTGAGAAGAAATTAGCACACCCTATGCCTTATTAGCTAGTCTTTCATCCCTTGGCTTAAATAATGTCAATTAGATGTTCCTTATAACCATCTACCGTCTCTGACATCGACTGGAAGAAAGACGTTCCCACTCCTCCATGCGAAATTCTTTCAGCTCTGTGATGTTTCACCATCAGTCTTTGTACAGACGCTAGGTAGCCAAAACCATCACACTTCCACCACCATGCTTCACAGCTCGCAAGAGTTTCTTTGCTCAAATGCTGTGTTTGGTTTTCCTCCTGGCACACCTCCCATTGTATCACACTTTTGATGGTCTCTTTCTGATGGCAGAATCCGCACTTTTCCATCAACTGTGCAAGAGCAACCTGTAGGTCCTGTGATGACATTTTAGGATTGTTGGAGGTTTCTTTACACATCTTCTGGTTCTGCTCTTGGGCTGAACTCACTAGCACATGTTGGCAGGTGTTTTAAATGTTCTCCATTTGTAAATGGTTTTCCGGACAGTGGAACGGCTGATTTGTAATAGTTCTGAGATCTTTTTAAATCCCACCCCAGACAACCTTCTTTCTGGAGGCCTCAGAGAGTTCTTTGGATCTGGCCATGGTGATCCCACTCACTTCAACAATCAAGAGCAAACCAAACTAATGTTTGAGGTTTAAATAAGATCCTCTCTAAAGTCCTCTAATCAGTCTACTCATTTGCAGCTGATGTTCCTAATTTTAGGAATTTTACGTAAATTCCAGGGTGTTTTAACTTAATTTCTTAATAATCCACCCCCCCCCCCCCCCCCACATAAATGTTTAATAGACATCAATGGACAGTTGCTTCAGCAACAGCAGTTTGTCAGATACAGCAGACAGATGGGGTTGAAAACAGCAAAGACAATGTGTAAAGGAACACTCGAACTAAAGCCAGAGACACGAGTCAGTGCTGATACATAAATACATAGTTTCACAACACAGAGAGATTACAGGAAGTATGTTTTTTTTTTCTCGTATTTCCCTCAGCAGCAGTGCACAGAGTGCAAACAGTGGAGGTAACTGCAGGTCAATGGCAATCAGCCTTTAGAAGTCTCCAGTGCACTGATGTGTGTGACAGGCACTTAAAATTGCACTCCCAAAGCTCTTTAACTTGCCAGAGCTTTTCAGACTCGAGTCAATTATGCCTCGACTACGCTGCACACCAGCCAACCACATGTTCACCTCTGCCACGAGAAAAAGCCACTTTGAACAGGTGAGATTTTGGCAGGCCCACGGGAACAAATTCACATGGGTAATTTCTTCCGGGATGGCATTCCAGATCTATGGCGCGAAACAATGGAAAAGCTCTCGAACCAAACAATTCGTGGTGGTTCTCGAAACTGTCTCATGGTATTACTGTAAGAGTTTTCCCTCAAGCAAGAGGAAGAATCTAGCTGCCTGCTTTTCCCAAAGCCTCTTGACACTCCCTTCTCGCTCTCTCTCTCTCTCTCTCTCTCTCTCTCTCTCTCTCTCTCTCTCTCCCTCCCCAAAAGAATTTGTAAACTCTTCGCTATGCTGCTATGTGCTGTTGGTCCTGTACTCCTTACCTTCAAACCACTCACATGTACACATTTATTTGTTTTCAGACCCTCTCCAGAGGTGAGGTCATACCCATATTCCATATGTGTGTTTCTAAAACGGAATGTACACAGATCAACCGTAACATTATCACCATTCTTGTTTCTACACTCACTGTCCAATTTTTCAGACCTTTGTAGCCCTTTGTAGATCTAGAACAATGATCAGGACCCCACAGGACCACCACAGAGCAGCTATTATGTGGGTGGTGGGTCATTCTCAGCACTGCAGTCACACTGACAGTGTTAGTGTGTGTTGCGCTGCTACAAGTGGATCAGACACAGCAGTGCTGCTGGAGTGTTTAAACCCCTCAGTGTCACTGCTGGACTGCACACAAGCTGTGCAGAAACAGATCAACCTCTGTTACTTACATCTTCAAGGTGGAGCAACTAGGTAGGAGAGTCTAATAGAGTGGACAGTGAGTGGACCCAGTGTTTAAGCACCCCAGCAGCACTGCTGTGCTTGATTAACTGGTACCTGCTCAACACACACTAACACACCACCGCTGGTGTCAGCAGTGTCATTGCTGAGAATGACCCACCACCCATATAATAGCTGCTCTGTGGTGGTCCTTGGGGTCCTGATCATTGAAGATCAGCGTGAAGATCCACCCCTTTATATACATACAAGTGAGGGTATATGCCTACGGGAGGGGAGTACCAGCTCACACTGTCCCAAAAGTCTGTTGTCCTCCCCCCTCCCAATGCCCCCTTTAACCCCAGTCTATCCATAGTGTGGGTCTATGCTCAGACCTGCTACAGCCATATTTCTGCTTTTTTGTTTTGTTTTGATTTGGGCCTGGGAGTTTTCACATGTTGCTGGGACCTTTCTTGGGACCTTTCCTGACTCCCTTAAACCCTCTACCCTCCCCTTCCACTCCTCCTCCTCCTTCTCTTCAGCTTCAGATAACGAGTGCTGGGGTCTTCCCTCCGGACTCGTCCAGCTGCTGGCCTGAACAGAGCCGAGATCCTTTTAACAGAACACAGATGCATCTGTGAAGTGTCTCAGAGATGCCAAACAATGCAGGCCCTCGAGTAACCACTCTTAGAAAACAGCCAGGAACAAAGCTTGCGGAGAATGGGGTTCCAAAGCTCAACAGGCATAGAGCGATGCTGAGCTTCAAAGCAGATGTGCAAAGGAAGAGCGTGCAATTAAAAAATTCAAAAACGTCCTAGGAGGATATTATGATATTAGGAGGTCTGATCCATATATATGTCAGTGCTGTCTTTGGACAGTTACCCTGATCCTGGAATACACCTGCCCTGCTTTGGTGTTCTAACAGAACTGATCCAACTTAGCTAGTCCTTACCAGGCCTGCTCTGTGATGAAGGGGGCATGCAGGAGCAGGGAAGCCCTAAAATGTGAAGAGCAAGGGTACTTCAGAACTACACTCCAAATAACAGAAGTACTCCAATGGGTTCTTTGAAGCAGTGCCATAGAAACCACTTGTGGCTCTCTGAACAACCTTTCAGTAGATGTTTCCTTCAGGAGCACTTATGCGAATGCAAGTGTGAGAACATTTTTAAAATTGAAAGACCTTCCATGTATAGGTTCTGTATCAATGAACGGTTTTCTAAGATGATCCACAGTCTGTGTTGGCAAACTAGTCTAAGTCCAGAATGAAGGACCGTCCAGGACCAAGTGCCAATCCATGTCTGGACATACACTCCCACTCATTCACATACAGCAGGACAGATAAGAGTAGCCAATTTTTCCTTCCTCACTTCACAAGGATTCCGGAGTCCCCAGAAGACACGAGGAGAAACTGCACCGAGATAGGGCTTTGAACCAAAGACCTCAGCACTGGGAGGCAAATGTGCTAACCACCAAGCCATCAGATCAGATCTAATGGCTTGAGCTTTGGTCAACACGCCATTATTGTGCAACATTGGCACTACTAGAACGTCTTTCAGCCAATCACATTGCAGGGTCTGACTGAACTGTTGTATTATCACTCCTTAGAGTTAGAAATAAGAACCTACTAAAAAGACCAAACATAGCAAGTAGAACGAATCTGATGCACCAACACAAAACACATATTGGAACCTCTTGCATGTTGATTTGTGAAAATGTGGTTTATAAACAGTAGAAGTGTAGATTTCCTTTATTCCACAGTTGTGATGAGTCAAAGCAGGAGAGTGGAAACTGACAGGCAGAAAAAGCACACACACAACACACACACACACACACATACACACACACACACACACACACACACACACATCTGCGAAAACTCATCCTCGCCACTTCAACACTTAGTGTTTGCGCAACTATGGAGAGGGAATCTTCAAACTTCAGGGATATTTTTGCCTCTGATGAGCTTTTTTGGGGGCCAAAGTGACCAAAATACTACTGTAAGAGTGTGAAGTTACAGTGTAAGACATTTTAACAACTGAATCAAATGAACGTGGTTCAGTCATTGGTGTTAAATATGGTGAACCCTTTGAACAGTCACACATGCCAGGCTTCTTTGGCCTTAAACTGGGATTTAATTCAGTTGGATGTGAATGAATTTTAATTGTTTCTGAGCTGGATTGCTGGACTGACTGCCAAGGTCAAGTTCTAAGTGTTGACCTGCATTACTTGTGCCACCTAAACGGATCTCAAGATTCAATGCATGGCCTCCACAAGGCCTCTGAAGGCTTCCTGTAGTATCTGGTACCAAAGGAGCAGATTCGTTATAGTCCTGTAACTTAGCATTTGTGAGATGGAGCCTCCATGTATTGCATCACTGAATCTCAGGTGCCCATGACCCTTTCACCAGTTCACCATTTGTTCTGCCTTTGAGCATTGTGGGTCGGTACTGACCACTGCACACTGGAACTACAGTGTTTACACAGGTAGGAAATAATGTCAGTTGGATGTTTCTTATAGGAATTCCGTATGGAGGAGTGGGAAAATATTTCTTCCAGTCGATGTGATGTTTCAGCATCAGTCTTTGTTCAGATGGTCTTAAATTCTCCTCAAGTCCCCTCTGATACAATAAAGATTTCATACTGGTGTCAATGGGCGGCTCTCCAGCCCCTGCTGCAGCCAAGCTGCCCCAAACCATGAATAGTTTATGACACAAGCCTTTTATTTTCCATTTGACTCCACAGATCCCAGTTACGGTACTGGTGGAGAGCATCCTGAATCTTAGAGCACAGAGTCTGAGATCATGGATATATTGTTTTTACTCTGGTGTGTACTGTACAGGATGTTCATGGGCTTGCTTGGGACATTGGATTGCCATGCTTTATATCAATAAAGTGATATGTTATGCCAGACTCCATGCTTGTGTTTGGAGCTGATTCAGAAAGGAAAGCTCCAAAATTAATTTCCCTCTGAGCACCGAGTTATTTGTCCAAGCACTGTGCCCCTCTCTGTATATTATTGAGAGATATGACAGATAGGAGCATGGATGTGGAGGGTCATGAGCAGGTACTGTGCAGCAGGCTGATGGTGCTGAAGCTCATTGTTTGGAGAAAGGGATCAAACTCACATTCACACAGACACACGATTTCTCACTTTTCCTCAAGTAACAAGGAACGATGGGGGGAAAAAACACGTGAAGGCTTTTCTCCTGAAAGGGAACGTCCAATGTTTTCTCAAACTGATCTTTGGGCACCTTTTTTGAGGGGGGATTTGTTTTGGCATGACTTTTCCCCCAGATGAAAGTTTATTTTAGTCTATAAATTACTCGCTTCCAAAGAAAACTAGCCTAGGAGAACCCCGGATATTTCCGGCAACAGAATTCCCAAAAAAACATCACAGGAGTAGATGAGTGGAGTGGCACAGTATATGACTGTAGGTGCCTGTGTTGAAGAGAAAGTGAGTGAGTGAGAGAGAGAGAGAGAGAGAGAGAGAGAGAGAGAGAGAGAGAGAAACAATATGTAGAATTTCCACAAAAAAAGGTTTTACAGCTTTACCATTACAATGCCCAGTGGAACTGCTAAATTGATGACATCCCAGCGCTGTTTTTCCTGTTTTCTAACAGGCTTTCCTCTTCTCCAAGGCAGCCGAAGAGTTTCAGCCAAGCCGTGTTTGCTTTCACTCGCTCTCGGCCCGTGGTTATGTCCAATTACTCCATCCTATATTTAATAAGATGCTTTGACACAGGAAAATCCATTCAATGGTTCATTCAACCTTTTCCAGATGCTTCGAGAGATCAGACGGGAACGCCAGTGCGCATTACAGCACGGCTCAATAACCTCCAGTTTAGAGCACAGCACGATTCGCTGTGCTAATTTAACAGAGCTGTAGGCCTGTGTGTGACTGCCACCCACCACTGCTACCTTCACCTCAGCTACCAGCACTGAGCACAGCTTCGCTGCGTCCATGTCCATGACCGCAGTAACTGGACAGCTAGGCTTAAACTTCACCACCACGCAGCATCACTCCACAGCTCTATGCCCATCTCCTGCTAATGGTGCTTGGTTTCTTCTTCAGAAGGTCTCCCAGTCTTCCTCCATCTCTCTCCCTCTGCGGTCTAGTCCCTTCATTTCCTTTCCAGTAACACTTTAGATTGCAGGATTGCAGAATACATCTGTTACATAAGTCATGAGGGGAAAAAAACGGATGTAAAGTGTGTTATAGTGGACGTACAGGGTACTATGCTATACTTACACTATACATAGCAGAAATACCCTATTTGGACAGGATTACTTTAATATGGGGACATCTGGGGGTAATATGGGTAATATGGGGGTAAAGACATTTCAGTCCCATGCAAATCGAGATGTGGATAAATATTCCCTCATATCACCAAAATGGTTGGTGAGGAGGGACAGGTCTGGAGATGAGACCGCACACGGCATAGTATCTGTGTCTTCAAGACGAGATCTTGAGACGGCAGCAGTATGTGGACGAGCGTCATCCTGTTGGAATAGAGCACCGATATGTGTGTTCAGAGAAGGGAGAACCACTGGTTGTAATGTAATGTACTGGGAATTATAATCTTCTCGTTTTTCCTCATGTCTTAATTAACAGGTACTTTCTCTGTACTCAGTAATTTGAGGGCTATAATGTAATTTTTCTCCTTCTTCCTCACTCTCCCTGATTTATTCTCGACTCTTATTCTTACTTGCCTCTTTCTTTCTGTACCTCTCACTGCGTCTTTCTCTTCTCTCATCTGTTTCACTTTTGCTCTTCTTTCGGCTTCTTCATCCTTTCCACTCTCCTTTCAACCTTTCTCTCTGGCTACCTCCATTTGTCTTTATTGTCCTCACTCAACAACACTCCCTCTCTTTCTCTGGTTGACCCTGTGACCCTGCAGGCTTCTCTGTGTTTCTCTGTGTCTGACGCTCATGCTGGAGTTGCGCTGATGCAAAAAGGGGAAGACTGCGGTCAGCCAATTAGCCCTGCACCACATCGGGCCAAACAAAACTTCCTCTGCTGTTTTTACAGCTAAAGCCTCCAAATTATGGTTTCCATACGAGCAGAAGGGGAGAGGAAGCAGTAAGTGTTGGTTGTCACTTTTGTCGTTGCGTGAAGTTGCTGCCAGCAACACTGGTCACAGTGGCATCAAGAGGTCAGGAGCGTTGGCTGGAGAGGAGAGCTGAGCTGGACTGGAAGCTCGGGCTTCTGTTCACTATATTCTTATTATTGATTCATTTAGTTTCAGACTGTAATGGAACTGACCTGTAACTAAAGCTTAGAATTAGAAATTGCAGACGACCAAGAAGTACCATTACAATCTAAATGTGCAACTTTGGGGGGCTGGAGGACTGGAGGGGGGTTTCTGTATGTGTGACCCTGAGTGTGGACGAGGGGGTGCCCTCTGGGTAATGATTCATTTCTGGCATATTGTTCTGGACTGTCAGAATGTCATGGAATGAATGAATGGCAGAAGGTCATCTTCAGTGATGAGTCTTGCTTATGTCTTGGAGAAGATGATCAACAAATCAGACACCAAGATCAACAGTTTGTTGTTGTCATCTATCACAAGTCCACAAGGCTTGGTGTCAGATCACCTTTGGTCTTCATTACAGGCACTTTGACAGTTCAACATTACATCAATGAGGTCCTGCAACCAGTGTTTCTACACTCCGGAGTGATAACAAGAGTGACATCTCAGTCACATCTCCAGATCTGTCCCTGGTTGAAAGTGTGTGGGATGCTATTGGACGCTCTATCAACACTCCACACCTACCACACCATCTGCAGAACTGAGTGAGAACATTCAAGCTGCATGGGATGGATCATCACAGGACACCATTAGGAACCTCTACAATTCCATGCAGAGATGTTTGGCATGCTGCGTTAAACCCGACGCCATACTGAAAGACACTAGGGCAACTTTTTTGTGATGAGAAAACAAGGAATCCTTTAATCCTCTAGAAATGTATCCTGAGATTGATCTCCTGCAGTAACACAGGTGTTCAGCATCAGACCTGCAGGACCGTAGCATCACAGCTTGATTCCCAACTGATTTACCTGCTCAGACACCTGATTATGAGTTTATCTTCAAATCCTGGTCAGTTATGAGGTTGAGTAGATTTGTTTAGGCAGGAAATATCGACACACTGTGCGGGTTCTGGCCCTCTAGGACTGGAATCAGACACCCGTGATTTATAATAAATGAGAAAATCGTTCTCAGCCCACTGAAACGACTTAGTCCTGTTTGTGGTTCATCTGGCAGTGTGAAGCTTGTCTCTGCCCGACCCAGCTTCCTCTGACCTATGAGTCTGGATCCCGTGGTTATTCTGCAGGTGTGAGTGCTTCCTTTGCACTTGGCCAGAACGGCTATTGCTGTGGACATTCGGTCAACAGAGCCACGGGTCAGAGCGGGCTGAGGAGCAGTGAGCCGTGGTTAGTGCCAAGCTGACAGAGCCTTGTGGACTTATGAGATGGTTGAAAGGGGCTCAGCCCTTAAACCCACTTCCTGATCTGGCAGTGGACAGCAGCCAGGCCAGGTGTGAGGGTGAGTGTGTGTGTAGGAGAGGGAGAGAGAGAGCGAGATAGGAGGGTTCTAGTTTTCTCAGCTGTACACATGGACGTCTGGTGGAACAAGGGAGCTGTCTGTTCCCTGGTGGGAAGCGGATACTTCGACCACAGGAGCCTCCCTTCGGCTTTGATCCTGCAACACTGCCACTGGTTGCAGAGTGTCAACACACTGCTGGACACCTCACCCCACATCCCCTTAATCAGCATGTTCCATATGTCCAGCCCTGAGAGGCACGGCTGAATTACTGCAGTCAGAGGCTTCTGAATCATTTGTCCACAACCGCACTGATGTACAGTAGTGACTAATTGAGGGTTTAAAGCAATAGTTTGTGGGGAAAATACATCTGTGCAATTTTCCTCGTTTTCCAAAATCGGCCAAGAAATGTTTCGTGTTGGTTTGAACTTTCTTATGTTTGCTCTGGAGACACAAACCAATGAATCTAATGAGGAATAGAATCTAATGCCACAATTTAGGATTGTGCAACCTGCGTGCCTGTGGTGTAGTTCACTGCCCTTTGTGTATTACTGGTATTTGATTCCCAGGTCACATTTGTACTAATAAGACACTACATTACATTTGCCTTTGTAATGGGATTCAACTGTTAGTCCGAATAAAGGCCTTTCACAAAGAGTCCGATGAAAAAAATGCACTTCAGGCTATGAAAATGAAAACACATACATTAACGGTGCCTTTCATTTTTAATTTGCTCTAATTTCTGCAATGTTGGATGCATTAAAATCAGACTGACCAATCAGAGCTCCACTTCTGTGGCTGCAAAGCAAACAAATGAGTATCCGGAAAGAGCACCCATTTCTGAGAGTTGTTGTTGTTGATCCATTTGTTGTTGAAATCAGTCAATCTCAGGGAATGTCACACCCATCTGTACCTGGACGTTCAAGAGAAGATGGCCCTCCCTCTCCCCCATCATTCCCTTGACACAATGATAGCAAAGGTGTTTAAGTAGGTAGATACTGCTACTAATGGAGTTATGTTTGGGAAACCGCTTGGGAAAAGGACCATGACTGAAGGGGGATGAGGGGCTCGGTGGAGTCAATGAGTCAGGTGGGTGGACAGTGCTCTTCCCTGATGCTGGTCAGCTGTGTTGAGGGAATGATAGGAGAGGGAAGGCCATCATTTCTTGAACACCTAGATACAGATGGCCATGGCATCAAGAACTTGAAAATTCCAAGATGCACAGGAATGCTGCAATGAGCTTAAAAAGAGACTGTGTACACAAATGTGTATAAATAGACTGAATCTGTATCCAATCTGCTCATGTTCAATTCAGGTGAACAACAACGGCCTGGTCTCCTTTCTGAGAGAGGTCTCTCAGTTCACTCCAGTGGCCTTCCCCATCGCTGGAGACCGCCGGGTGGTCGCCCCGTTCTGGGCTGATGTGGACAATCGACAAGCGGGGAAGGTGTTTTACAGAGAGAGCAAAGACCCTGCAATCCTGAAGAGAGCTACAGAAGACATTCATCGCTACTTCCCAGAATTCCCTAACTTCTCTGCTACTTGGGTCCTCATTGCCACATGGCATCAGGTCACGTTTTTTGGTGGGAGCTCAATCACACCGGTAAGGCCTCCAAAACACTAGTGCTGTGTTTCCCAAGTGTGCTCTGAAGTAAACTTGCACATTATCAAGCCTGGTCTGGAGTAACTTTGGGTATTTTAATCATTTCCTTCCTTAACACACCCATTTTAACCTCATCAAGTGCTTGTTAATGATCTGATGAGTTGACTCAGGTGTGTTGGGAACACATAAACCACTAAAAAATGCAGTGCGTGGGTATTCCAGGTCCCTTGGAATACAGGAAAACACAGGCACAGCACATAAGTCATGGGGCAGGGGTGGGTAGCTGTGGTCATGAAGGGCCAGAATGCAGCACAGCTCAGTTGTTTTCGTACTATAACACATACTAAATCTGATAACTGATTAGTGGAAAAAGGAAAATCCAAAAAATATGCAGGATATCAACCCCTGAGGACTCCTGAACTTGCAATTGAGAGTTATAGAGAGTAGGGCGGGTTCCTAAAATCCAAAGATTTTCCATTTTTTTCCATCCAAGTGCTGGGTTGATTAGTTTTGATTGGTTGTTTAATTCCAGACTGTAGTTCATCTGTTTCTCTGCAGACTTTATTCTCCTCCTTTCACCCTGATCTTCAATGATCAGGACCCCATAGGACCACCACAGAGCAGCTATTATGTGGGTGGTCAGCACTGCAGTCACACTGACATGGTGGTGGTGTGTTAGTGTGTGTTGCGCTGGTATGAGTGGATCAGACACAGCAGTGCTGCTGGAGTGCTTAAACACTGTGTCCACTCACTGTCCACTCTATTAGACACTCCTACCAAAGTCTCCAGCTTGTAGATGTAAAGTCAGAGACAGAAGCTCATCTGTTTCTGCACAGTTTGTGCTGGTCATCCTCTAGTCCTTCATCAGTGCTCACAGGACGCTGCCCACAGGTTGGATATCTCTGGTTGATGGACTGTTCTCAGTCCAGCAGTGACACTGAGGGGTTTAAACACTCCAGCAACACTGCTGTGTCTGATCCACTCGTACCAGCTCCACACACACTAACACACCACCACCATGTCAGTGTGACTACAAAGCTGAGGTGGTCCTGTGGGGTTCTGACCATTGAAAATCAGATTGAAAGGAGGCTAACAATGCATGCAGAGAAACAGATGGACCAGAAGTATGAGATGTTACTGTGGCCAAATAATTCAACTTTGGATTCATCCAAAGCACATTGTTCCAGAAGTCCTGCTCTTTGTCTAAATGTTCTCTGGAAAACTTTAGTCTTGCCCTGATGTTTTTGGGTGTTTTTTGACAGTAAGGCTTTCCTCCTTGCTCACCTCCCATGAAAATCAAACTTTCTAAAGGTTGAAGCTGCACTTTAACAGTGCCGAGACCTACCTGTAGGTCCCATGATGACATTTTTGGATTGTTGCAGACATCTGCTCTTGGGCTGAACTTGCAAGGACAACCTGATCTGGTCATATTGGCAGTTGTTTTAAATGTTCTCCACTTGTTAATCATTTTCCAGACAGTGGAACAGCTGAATAAGACAGGTTTAAATAAAACAGGCTTAAAAAATTGCATCTGATGTGCTGCATCTGATTCTAATTTTAGGCATTTTAAGCAATACATTTGTGTTCTTACTTTTCCACAAGATATTTGAAATGTCTATTCAATTCTGTAAACGATATTTAAAAGACATTTCTTTCATGTTTAGTTATATCACCTGCATGTAATGTAATCAATGCTTTATAATGCATTGTTTGCTCTTTTGAAGGTCAACACATTCCAGGTCGTGCTGATCACAGACGGCAAACTGTCCTTCACCATTTTCCAGTACCATAATATCACTTGGACAACAGGAATGCATGCCAGCAGTGGGGGTGATATCGTTGGCCTGGGAGGAATCGCTGCACAGGTAGTGTCCCAGTTCAGCCCACTTCAACTACTTTAACAACTGCTCCTTTAGTCGAGGCCTCTGCTTATTTAGACCATTTTTGGCTGAATACGTAATGTCTGTGGATGGAATCACAATCCAAAAGGACAATCCAGTTCATTATTCCATAGCTGCTGTACTGTCCGTCCAAACAGTCAGACTCTTTGATGACTGATGACTGAGCAGGACCGTCACCAGTAATAGAGCATTAAACACCATAATAGGCTGTAAATCATCAGATTAAACATAATTAAAGGGCTCTGCTGTTTCTGCAGACTAATTACCACAACAACATATTAAACAAAGCCTTTCCAGGAAGTTGATGCCCACTTAGGATTAGGATTTCATGAGGAATTCAAATTCTCAGACAAACAGCCATCAAGAGCTTAGTCCATATTCATGACCTCCACATAATCTACTTGTAAGATGAACGTTTAATTAGTGACCTTGGTGAGAAGTGGGTTCAGCTCTCCTGATGTTCTTAACAAATCCTACCCAGCCTACATGCACAGGTGGGTTTTAACACCTGAGATCTGCATTTCGTGGACTGTTACATGCTGCTCCCTAGGATTTATAACTCAGGATCAGAACCTGCAGGCATGAAACAAATATCAGGACATGTTTATCTAAATTGTTGGATTTTCAGCTCATTGTCATCAATTCCCAACAGAATTTCTGAGATATAAAGTGTTTTTAGTTCTTATAAGCAAGAAAAACATAAATGAATGTAGGGGCCATGTTATGAAAATATGGTAAAATTCATTCAGTTAATTTTTACAGCTTCAATAAAAGCAAATTTGAGTAGCCTATGATCTCGGATCTGAACTGTCTCATATAAATAGTTTAAAAAAAATATGTCTTGAATAAAAGTAAATCAAACAATAAGAACATCCCACAAAAATGACCTGGGGGTCTAAAGGTTAATCTCATATGGATCCCAGTTTGCCAATCCAGATAGGGGCCCGTGTTTAACCCCTCCTTAATTGAGCTTTTAGAATTGGTGAGAATTCTGAACGAAAACGAAATACAAATGGACCTGAGAGGACTGTCCCACCTCTACCCTCTCTTCCTAGGCAGGTTTTAATGCTGGAGATGGAAGGCGATATTTCAACATCCCTGGCTCACGCACTGATGATGTTGTAGATGTAGAGACCACCACAAATGTGGGCTATCCTGGCCGCTGGGTTTTCCGCATTGATGATGCCCAGGTGCAGGTGGGCAGCTGCAATGACACAGGTAAGACATGACATTGAGGGGGGGGGCTAGAGGACAGGCACTGATGAAGCACTAGAGGATGACCAACACAAACTGTGCAGAAACAGATGAGCTTCTGTCTCTGACTTTACATCTACAAGGTGGAGACACTCGGTAGGAGTGTCTAATAGAGTGGACATTGAGTGGACACAGTGTTTAAGCACTCCAGCAGCTCTGCTGATCCACTCATAGCAGCCCAACACACAAACACACCACCACCATGTCAGTGTGACTGCAGTGCTGAGAATGACCCACCACCCACCTAATAGCTGCTCTGTGGTGGTCCTGTGGGGTCCTGAGCAGGGTGATCAGGGTGAAAGATCAGGGTGAAAGGAGGAGAATAAAGTCTGCAGAGAAACAGATGAACTACAGTCTGGAATTATAGATCTACAAAGTGCTCCTGTGTGGTCAGAGGAGCTGATAGAATGGACAGTGAGTGTAGAAACAAGGAGGTGCTCACAACGTAATGCATCTTTTTCCATATATGTTCTTACTGCAAGGGAATCTGCACCTATGTTTTCAGTCCCCTTTACAGCTGTGAAATGTGACATCACATTAGGGAACTGCTACACCTCTAACACTCCACATTTTCCTCTTTACCTCAGCGTCAGTCTGCCCAAACCTGAGGCCCTGTCTGAACGGCGGCCGCTGCATCGATGACTGCATCACTGGAAATCCTTCCTTCACTTGCTCTTGCTTGGCAGGCTTCACTGGCCGCAGGTGCCAGATAGGTATGAGAGTGAGGACACCCCTCAAACACACATACTCACACACACACACACACACACACACACACACATACACACACACTCACACATATAATAGAGGTTGAATTCAGCCTCCATCGTCCTCGCCAGGAAAGAGGAAGTCAGCTTGTAAAAGTAAGATTCCACCCTTCTAGCCAGGGGGACAACCTGAGGGAGTAAACTTCTCTCTGGTCACATCTGCTTGTAATACGCATACCAGAGGACCCATCCAACATTTTGCTGTGGTCAAATCATTACCTTCCCGCTCGTCCACTTCACCGGAGGATTCCCTTATGTTTTCATTCCTGTGTGCACGTATAATAAGAGTCACATGTCACATGTGAAGGCCCGTCCTCTCTCTCTCTCTCTCTCTCTCTCTCTCTCTCTTTGAGTAGAAGTTGATGAGTGCTCCTCATATCCCTGTCAGAATGGAGGAACCTGCATGGACCAGATCAACAGCTTCGTCTGCAAGTGTCCCCTGGGGTTCACAGGCAGCTTTTGTGAAACGGGTAAGACAGCTCAACTCCTGAAATAAATAAACTGACCCATGTTTGACCCACGGTTTTGTAGTTTCATAGCTGCCAAGTTGGACAGGCTATTCAACAATCATATTCAACATCATTAATTTGATTATTACAGGATGAAGAGAAAATCCTGCGCTTGACAAAACCAAAAACTTGACCTAGTCTGTTCAATTTTGTTTCTACTGACCTCTTTATCTGACATTGAACTGCAGCAAGATCACAAGATCCTGCCCAGTCATCCTGTTAGTTCCAGCACTATTACAATGACCGCACTTAACACCATGACTTATTAATCATTCATAAGATTAATAATTGGATCATAAGTCCACTGAAATATCAGCTTAAACATCTTGTAAAAAGGGAGACGTACAGCAGTGAATGAAAGGTTGTGAGGTTTTCGAGTTCCATAAGCTTTTCACCATGCTGTGACCTCTCTCTCTTTCTCTCTCACTCTCTCTCTCTTTCTGTCTCTTGCTCTTGGTCAGGCTGTCCCCCCTCCCCTGGCGCTCCGCTGGCTGCAGCCTCCCTCTCGTTCCCACAGTCCAGCCTGCGGAGATGTATCAAACCTCTAATACCTTTCACAGCCAGAAGCGCATACTTTCAGAGTGAGGGGAATGGCGTGGCGGATATATTAATCAGCTGAGTAAATATCCCGTGTGTATGTGTGTGTGCATGTGTTGCCTGCAGACATTGACGAGTGCCAAGAGAGTCCATGCCTCAACGGAGCGCAGTGCATTGAGGGTGTCGGCAGCTTCACCTGTGAATGCCAGGCAGGTTACACCGGGCCCATGTGTGAGACAGGTGAGCACGGCTGTGGAGAGTGTCACAGAAAGGGCAGTGTGTTCCTCTGGGACAACTTACTGCGAGGATGCTTTCTGCATCAAGACTCGTCTTATTCGTCTGGCAGATGACTTTGTTTCAAATATAATTACTTGTCTCTCCTTATGGTCCACAGGCTCGTGGTTCACAAGTACATGTGCATGTGATGTGCGTATTTCGGAGCCAACAACACCGAGACAGAAATATTACCCTTGCTCGTTTATTTATTGAGGAAAATGATCTGATATTCCATAAGCCTTGTAGTTTGTTCTGATATGTGAATCAGGACTGTAGGTTACTTTGATCCTGAGTTATAAAGCCTGGACAACAGCATGCTGATCTTGGGTTCTAAGAGTTAAAATTCTTAAATGTGCAACTTGACTTAAGTACATGAAACCCAACAACATTTACTTTGTTACTTGCCACCTTCGATTGTAAAAATCTCCCATCACTGTCAAGTTCGTCTTCATCACAACCCTTGGAGGCCGCGTGAACCCCGCTTAACAAATTGGACTCTCCACAGGAACACAAGCCCAGATGGGAAATGCTTGAGGACTGAAAATGTTGGCCCCGTGCTTTTCATGAAGCCTTGTATCTACATAAGACTGGATTACTGTTAATACTAGACACCTGCTCAACGTTACTGTACACCTGCATGAACTCTAATACATCCTGAAGTCTTAGGACATCAGAGTAAAGTCAGTGCAGAGGCGTTCCAAAAGATTACCTCCCTAAAGGTCCCGCACTGATGAATGAAACTTGTGTTTTTGTGAATCCAGACATTAATGAGTGTGAGTCCATGCCGTGCCTGAATGGAGGGGTGTGTGAGGACGGGGTGAATAACTACACCTGCACCTGTGCTTCTAACTTTACTGGAAGCCACTGTGAGACAGAGACAGAGACAGAGACAGGTGAGCTGTCTTTAAGCTTCCTTTCTGAAGGTTCTCTGAATGCTGCTCTGCATTATGCGTCCCTTATTTTTGTTTCCCTTTGCAGTGGGAAAAATGTTTCATGATAGAAGATGTTTATACAGCCAACCAAGATATTTTCTCTTTTTTCATTTGACTTCCTGCATTATAACATTTTCCAACTGGGACAGACACACACACACACACACACACACACACACACACACACACACATAATGAAATTGTGAATAAAGAGGAACCGGGATGACTGTGGCTTCAGGTTGCACGTCTGACTGACTGACCTCATGTATTTGCTAAAAAGCTTCTGCAGCATCTGCTGGTTCTCAGGCGGTTGGTTTTTGGGGCGGTTGGCCGTTTTGGTTTGTCTAAGGTCAAAGCGGCTTAACCAGCTTTTTAAGGGGGAGGTTCCCAAAACAAGTGAAGCTGAAGGCTGTGGTTTGAGCTTCATAAATTTACCCTGCGCCTTCCTTTGATTGTGTTGTTACTGAGAAGCGCTTCTGGTTTGGTTCCGATTTCCATCAGCATTAGGTCATAATCCCCTACAACAAGGAAAAATTGACATCACATGACCGTGTGAAGAAGGAAAACATGCAAATCATGGGTTACAACCTCCGATTCTCTTCTTCTTTTCCAACAGAGTTTGTGGTTGTGACCAATTCCTCTACTACTGATGGTGGAAACCAGACAGGTAAACCCAGACCTCTTTCAGGTTGAATGGACCTTGTTAATGCTGGGCATAGTTATCTAGTTCTTTATATGATATTCATCATGATGCACAACATTGAATGGACAGTTGTGCTTGAAAATTTGCGAACCCTGTAAAAAGTTCAATATGTCTGCCTCATCAGACGTCCTAAAAATAGATAAGGATCAAATAAAACAAATGAGACAAAGATATTACATTTACTCATATATTTATTGAGGAGAAAAATTGCTTTCAGTATCCGGGGTGACCCCCTTACATTTTCGGTAACTGTTGATCAGTCCATTTTAGCTCATTCCTCCATTCAAACCAGCTTCAGCTCTGTATTTTGGTGGGTTTCCTCCCTTGCACTGCTTGGATTAATGTCAGGACTTTGACTGGGTAGTTCTAAAACAACTTCATTCTTCTCTGACCATTTTTTGACAACTTGTCTGCTTAGGGTCATTGTCTTTCCGCATGACCCACATTCTCTTGAAATTCAACTGTTGACAGTGTGTTGAGTAATTCCTTTAGAATTAGCTGTATCAGAATTCAGTGTACCATCAATGATTGCAAGTTGCCCTGGACCAGCAGAAGAAAACAGACCGAAAACATGAGAATACCATCATCATGTTTCACGTGTTAAATTGGTCAGCAGTTCAATGGGCCCAGCTCTACACTCCATAACTCCTTCTGAGCTTCGGCATCTCAACTTCCTGTGAGGGAGAACGCTTCAAGAGCCATCAGACCTGCAGAGACGTTGACCCTGGAAGTTACAAGTGCACCTGCAAAACTGGCTACTACAGTGAGAATTGTGAAGGTACGGTTGCCAGTCTGGGAGCTTCTTCCACGCTGCTTCTCCTTAGGTGGGCAGGTATGCAGCGGAGAGGAGGAGAGTGTGGCAGATGGCTCTATGCCACAGGAATTTGGAGCCCTGCCTGGGAAGACCACGCAGCCATGATGGATGAGCATAATTATCTGAACCGACATGGTCTCGCCCAGTTTACTACACAGCCCTCGCAGCAACAAACGATTGATGTTGCAAAATAATTGCTTTATGGCACCTTTTACTAGTTTACCAACAAGAGGAAGGGCTTCTGTCTAGACTTGAAAGAGCCTCACTTTTTATGAGATGGCACCAATGTTTGGAATTCACTTCCTGGAGACAAAGCTGCGGAGATATGGGCGCACGTGCCAGCTCTTGAAGATCCAAGCTCATGGTCCTCTGCCTGGGATTGCCAGCAAACTTCCTCACTTTTATGACTACATTAATACAGGTTAACTTTGTAGTATTTGAATGAATATTCAAAGTCACGGATAGTTCTGGGCTTGCATGTATGGTTCTAGGAAAAACTCTGGTATATATACTTACTGTCAAAAATACAGCTGCACCCATTACAACAGCAGTGGGGTCGTGCCAGACAGTGATGGAGTTTCAGAATGGCAGCGGGTCATCTTCAGTAGTGAGTGCCACGTTTGTCTCGGTGGAGACGATAAACAAATTTGTGAAAGGCACCGTGGCCAGCACCAAGATCAACGATTTCTGGTCACATATCACACATCCAGAAAGCACTTTGTTCAGTGTTGCCAGTGGTTCTACCTTTTCTGAACACACACTCCGGTGCTCAATTCCAACAGGACGATGTTTGTCCACATACTGCTGCCATCTCAAGATCTCACCTTGAAGACACAGATACTATGTCGTGGTCGGTCTCATCTCCAGACCTGTCCCTGATTGAAAATGTGTGGACGCTATTGGACGCTCTATCAACACTCCACCCCTACCACACCATCTGCAGATCTGAGTGAGAACATTCAAGCTGCATGAGATGGATCATCACAGGACACCATTAGGAACCTCTACAACTCCATGCAGAGACTTCTGGCATGTTGCGTTAAACCCGACGCCGTACTGAGAGACATGACTTCTGTATGAGTAGATCAATAAATATTGATCATATTTATTGATTGGACCCCAGGTGCTTGTTCAGTCTCTTGTCATTTCGAGAATAGATTACAGCAACTCCTTTCTAGCTGGTCTTCCATAACAATTATGAATGGAATGTTTTCAATTCTGAATTGTACCAGCAAAAGGAAAATGTGAGGACATCTGTCCTTGAGGTGAATCTCAAGTGGACCATGCAGAATGACAATGACCCTAAGCACTGACCTTAATCCAATAGAAATAGCATAGACAGACGCACAGCAAGCAGTTCATTGGAGTAAACTTACCACAACAGAGTTGAAGCTGTTTTGTAATTTGCACTTCAATGGACAGTCTATTAAGAAGTCTTCTGTTGCATTGTTGTATAGGGGGCCAAAAGTGGTTGTTCTATGGCATCATTCCAAAGAATGCTTTGTGGCCCCTTTATGTTTGTGTAGAAGGTCTTAAGATTAATGATGGAAAAATAAACATAGTTACAGTACAGCATCAGCCTCTACTCATCTATCATTTGCTGGGATCTTGCATTATGCATGCTTTTGGTCAGCGTGTTCTGAAATAAAGACTCTGAAGCTGTCCACTGAGAGGGTTTTTTTTTCTGGACTTCTCTCTCTGAGAGAGCTTTAATAGTCTGTGAGCCTTTGCAAATTCACGCTACTCCTCACCCTTGAGCTGAAATAACTATCAGCATTTATATAGACTCTCTTAAATCTCCCGAATACCTTCCTGCCCGGCGAACTTGGAAGGCACAGTGGAAAAAGGAGTGCGGTCCTGCGAGGAAGAGGAGGTAGTGGCCCGCAGGCAGAACACAGGAGTGCTTAATCGTCCGCTGAGATCAAAGCCAAAGGCCTCACGGAGGGCCCATGAAAATGGCTCCACTGAATTAACAATCTATTAATTGCCTCCAGGGCCATACGTTCTGATCAAAAAACATGGTCTATATTATCAGAAAAATAATACCCTCATGCAAGCCCCCTGGACTTCAAAAGGAAGCAATTTAGCATTGATACAGGCCCCTTCCTTTGATCCACTTCTGCAATCGGGGGGTGTCGGGGGGGGGTTAGGGAGAGAGAGAGAGCAAGAAACAGAGAGAGAGATGCAGAAAACTGACTTAGAATTGTCCAGTAACCCCTGAGAGAAGTTCCAAATGTAAAAACACTCCCTCCCCACTGCGCCGCGTTACAGTGCACACACAGACACACTTCCATTCCCACATATATGTGCTTCCTCTGTATTTACACTTGGTGCCACTTTGACTAATGTGGAAAGAGCACAACATGTTTTAGGATAGTTTGAGTGTTTACTTCTCCAGCACAGCCAAACTACAGTGACCTCCTTCAGGCCAACAGCGAGAGGCTACACTACTCACAAGTCTCTCTCTCTCTATCTCTCTTTCTCTCTCTCTCTTTGTAGAAGAGTGTCTATGCCAGAATGGAGGTGTTTGCGAAGTGAATGGTACCTGTGAATGTCCATCAGGCTTCACTGGACTCTACTGTCAGTTTGGTACGCAAACCTTCCTGAATGGTGACCAGTTCTGCAGAAATCCGTTGTCTTTTATTACCATATTTAAATATGAAGACCTTGATTTTAACTGTATTTGAGAGATGGAGGTGATTATAACTAAACACACATACAACTGAAATGTCTACTTAACACATCTAAATTTAGAATCAGGTGCAGAACATCAGCTGCAAATGATTAGACCATCATTAGAGAGGACTTATTTAAACCTCAAACGTTAATTTGATTTGCTCTTGATTGTTGAAGTGAGTGGGGTCACCATGGCCAGATCCAAAGAGCTCTTTGTGGCCTTCAGAAAGAAGATTGTATATGCAGATGAGTCTCTGACGGGATTTAAAAAGTGGAGAACATTTAAAACAACATGGCCAGCTCAGACTGTCCTTGCAAGTTCACCAGACTGTCCTTGCAAGAGCAGACAACAAGATGTCTCCAACAATCCTAAAATTGTTGAGACCTACAAGTTAATGTCAATGTGCAGCATCTACCATCAGAAAGAAACAAAACAAGTTTGATTTTCATGGAAGGAGGAAACCTAAAGTTTGCCAGACACCTGCATGAAGAGCAGGACTGCAAGAGACATCCAAACACAGCATTTGAGCACAAGAACCTCATAGCAGCTGTGAAGCATGGTGGTGGAAGTGTGATGGTATGGAGCTGCTTTGCTGCAGCAGGGTGTGGAGATCTCTCCATCATAGAAACCACTATGAGATCTTTATTGTATCAGAGGGGGTTTGAGGAGAATGTAAGAGCGTCCGTACAAAGACTGACGCTGAAACATCACAGAGCTGAAAGAATTCCGCATGGAGGAGTGGGAACATCTTTTTTCCAGTCCATGTCAGAGACGATAGATGGTTAAAGGAAACATCTAATTAAGCCAAAGGAGGAAATACTATTTTACAAATGTTGTGAGACATTTCTTCAGTTGTGTGTGTTTATATCACCTCCATCTCCATCTCCTATTAGGGTGTCCTAACTTTATCCTCACAATTAATTGTAATTACATTCTATAATTTCACAATATTGCTAAAAATGAAGATCAAATCCCAATATGTTAGTCCAATGTGTCCACTGGGTGTCCAAACTTTATCATATAACTGTAGGTGTCACAAATATCATAGGAGAACATTAAGTAGAATCCAATAGAACTTCTTCACGCATTTGATATGCAGTACTTGACTTTCCAATGTATGGATGGATGCAAGCTCCAGAAATGGCATAAATCCTCTATCATCCTCTATCATTGGGATGAGTTGGGACATTGGGGGTGAGGCATCCTGAACTCCCTAATGCTCTTGCTGCTGAGGACCAAAGTCTAAACTGTGTGAATGTGAATGTGCAGTCTTTATTGTCTACCATGTCCAACATCATAATTCAGTTGCAGTTTTTAAAAAAATGCTGCTAGTAATGGAAAATTACACACCTTATTCTTATAATATTCATGTGTTTTAATATTTTTATACCTTCTCGCTGACTTTCCAGAGGTAACACAGACACCATGCAGTAACAACAGACCATGTCCAGATGGGGGCCCATGTCTAGAGTATGGTGGAACATATCTCTGCACGTGCCAAACTGCCATTGACTTTGACCACAAGGAGGCCTACCCTTATGGTAAGAGAGGCCTGCATGCACTGCACCCTTCCCATGGCAGTAAACACGTTGCACACCAGTCTGTCAGGGTGGCACACGCCTGCAAAATGCTCCAGGCAGTGAAATTTAAAACATGATTTATAACTCTGGTGATGTGACACGAAGGCAGTACTTCAGTTTTGCCATTAAGGGTCAGATGATCTGTGTTGTCATGACCATTCAAATGAATGAATCATTCCCACAAGCGCAAATAAAACTCACCAGCTTGCCCAGCATGATTGAACGTGGTCAAGTTGGTCTATGTGTTTTCCAGTACAGCCCCAATCGGCCTGCGATTCGTCGCCATGTCAGAATGGAGGTTACTGCTATGAGCACGATGAAGGATACATCTGCGAGTGCAAACACGGCTACAGGGGGAAGCACTGTGAAATAGGTAATAAGAGCCGTGTGTGTGTGTGTGTGTGTGTGTGTGTCTGTGTGTATCTTGCTTTGCCCATCTTTTTGCTTGGCATATGGTATTCTTTTTGATACATGCCGCCTTAATTTGTCTCTTCCTTTTGTCCTCAGTCAGATTAAGTACGTGTGCCTCTAGTCCCTGCCGAAACGGAGGTTCCTGTAAAGAAGAAACTGACAGTTACCACTGTGTGTGTCCGTACAGGTTCACGGGGAAACACTGTGAAGTAGGTGAGTGTTGAGGAGCAACAGACCCATACATATAAAGAGAGAGAGAGAGAGAGAGAGAGAGAGAGAGAGAGAGAGTTTGCTTTCACCTACCCAACATTAAATGAGAAATTAGGGGTCCATTTTTTGCCCTTTTATTCAATCTGAGTAACTTGGTGCCAGGAACACTGGCCTGTTCCTATTGTATTGGATATTACATTGCATTGTATTGCATTTTCACTGATAATATAACCATAAGCTGTCAAATAATACAAGTAAAATCACATATTTTAACAGAATATTTCCAGGTTAAGACCCCATAAACACCTTTGACCTCTTTAAACATATGGACATTTGTCATTCATTTCAACTATATTAAGAGATGGATGTCATATAACTAAACACATAAATTGTTTGCAATATTAATATTATTAACTAATGTCTCTGACATCGACTGGAGGTTCGTTTTTGATCATAGTTTAATTGAAAGGGGTAAATTGTCATATACTGTCTATTTATTATTGTGACAGTTTTAAGCCTTTTTTAATGTTGATATATTATTATATTATTATTATAATATTATTGAGATAATATTAATGATTTTATTCTATAAGCCATATTGAACAGTTTATCACTTTTTCAAGTGTTTGAGATCAATGACCACAGGTCAGTCCGTCGCCTCCTGCACATTTGAGCATGTTGCTGCAAATAAGGACCATTAAACTCTACTCCCATCTCCTCTCCTCCCATCAAAGAAGCTCTAGCCACACACTGGTCAAATGGAAGAAGTGTGTAATCTGCTTCATGTTTGGAGAACTGCACTTCCGCACACACACTGCCTTAAAATCTCTGCGAAGAAAATCAGCTCCTCAAAGCCAAGAGGCTTTTCATCTCTGGAATCTCATTATCCCAACTTTGTCCCGTATTAGAGTTGTGCAACTGCTTGGCCTTGTGGAATGATCCAATGTGCTGGAGATTGTTCAAGGCTTGGATTCTTCGCATATAGAGGAAAGAGTGACCTTGGCACATTGTGCACTTCCTTCTCAGAGCTACTGTAATGATTAATGACTTCTCACACATGTTGAACTCCACATTTACACAAACTGCACTCGCAAATATTTGCTCAGAACACAAGCTCAATCTCGCACAAATAAACACAGATATTAAAACACTTCTTTCGCCACAACTCGAGGGTCCCATAACTCTTGGATGGAGCAGAATGCAGAACTCGATTTGTCTCGGCGTCTCGTCAAACTGTACGGCAAGCTTTTGAGGGATGCTGGGCTACCACCCAAGGTCATCAGGCCCCTGTTTCCAGTTCAGCATTAAAGCAGTACGCCAACGTTATATTTATCCTAATTTCTATGGTTGTGTGACAAAGTTAGGACACCCCACCAACACCTTTGACTGGAGCATATTTAATACAGAGACATTTGATCTTCATTTGAACTGTATACAGAGATGGAGTTGATCTATATCTAAACACATGCAGCTGAAAAATGTCTTTTAACCTCATTTATAAAATGTAATTAATAGAAATGCAATTTTCCTGCAAGGAAAATGTCCTACTGTCCTAACCGCAGGCATGTCCCCCTTTGGCTGAAATAATGTGAAATATATGTTTCTTATAACGGCCTCTGGCATCAACTAGATGAATAAATTTGTGTGTGTTTGTTAACAGGGAAGCCAGACCCCTGCTCCTCAGGTCCATGTATGAACGGAGGGACATGTTTTCACTACATTGGCAAGTACAAGTGCGAGTGCTCTGGATCCTTCATGGGAAGACACTGTGAGATCAGCAGAGGAGCAAACCCAGCTTCAGGTGGTGAACTATCTCTGTTGTTGTTTATTACAGACACCCTACTCTAATTTAGATTCACTACAATCAGATGATTCTCACCTTGGACACCTAGAATCCAACGCCTGAGCGCAGCCAGTAGGGCAGTTAGGCAAGGGACCATTAGACATTCATCTTCATTCAGGTGATGCCAGGAAGAAGTAACAGATGCCAGTTCTCCTGGAGAGCTTGGCTTTGGCTCTTCTCCTCAGAGAGTCTTCCGTAAACCCGATACTCACTGTGAATGGTGGCTGTAACTCTTGACAGTGCCATGATTCTGCGATTTCTCTGGTTCAGTGGGTTTCCTTCTTGGTGGTGTCGTATTCATGTGCTGCTGGTTCCCCCTCGCAGAATGAAATATCAGCCCCTTGTCATCTAAAAATAAAACATTTCACAACGTGGATGTTTTTACAGCTTCTTTCTATTTATGGATTTTTTAAGGCATTTACGGATAATGTAAGACGAGACCTGCTGATTTTTTACGTTTAAGGGAAAAGTCATAAATTTCATGTCATGCTCCAGCGCTGTTTGAAAACGAAGAAGTAGCTGCTCAGTTTTTATAACTGGTGATGATTCTCCTGATGACAAATTAAAGGCTCTGTTATTTGGTATGGGTAAAGTAGACGCCTCCACTGAGAGGCAAGAGTTTCAAACCTTTACATTACTGCAGATTTCACTGCAGTTATTTGATCATAGAAGATTCTAAAAGTACCAAATCAAGAATCAAGAATATGAGACAAAAATATTATACGTGCTCATTTATTTTTTGAGGAAAATGATCCAATATTCCAAATCTGTGAGGGCAAAAGTATGGGATCAGCAGATCATTTGAAAGTGAAATTAGAGTCAGGTGTTTTCCATCAATGGGAGATATCAGGTATGAGTGGACGTGTCCTGTTTTATTTAAAGAACAGGGATCTATCAATGTCTGATCTTCACAGCACATTTGTGGAAGTGTTTCATAAATAAAGGAGGTTTCTGAGGAACTCAGAAGAGGAGGTGTTGATGCTCATCAGGCTGGAAAAGGTTACAAATCATCTCTGAAGAGTTTGGACTTCACCAATCCACAGTCAGACAGATTGGCTACAAATGGAGGACATTCAAGACCATTAATACCCTCCTCAGGAGTTCTCCACCAGCAAAGATCCTAAGCTCATAAGTTGTGCTAGCAAAGAATGTTAGAAAATATATATAGTTAATATTTTGGAATGGCCCAGTCAAAGTCCTGACTATGATCTAATTGAAATAATGTGGAAGGACCTGAAGCAAGCAGTTCATGGGACAAACTCACCAACATAAGAGTTGAAGCTGGTTTGTATGGGTTTAAACTAGTGCAGGACTAATCAACAGTTGCAACCATTTAGTGGTTATTGCTGCACAAGGGGGTCACACCAGATACTTAAAGCAATGGTTCACATACATTTGCCCTCACAGATATGTAATGTTGGATCATTTTCCTTAATAAATAAATGCACATGGTTCACCTTATTTACTTTTAGGACTTTATGCAGAGATCTGGAAAATTCTGAAGGGTTCACGGTCTTTCACACACACTGTAGCTGTGAAAGTGTCCCTAATAAGCTCCTTGGAGAAAAATGAGTCACCTTGCATGGTCCCATAAGGCGGTAGTAGCTTCAGACTCCTGCAGATGGCATTGCACAAATATGATCAGGCTATAAATACCTGAGGGGTGTGCGAAAGGGATTGGGTCATAAAACAGATGTTAGTGATTGCATTTGGGCCAAAGGCCAAACTGTGAAGGAAAGAGCTGAATTTGCAGGTCTATGGAAGTGTACATTCATGAGGGTCTACCAGCTGAAATCCCAGTCTATGGGAACAGCTTGGCCATGCCATCATAACCCACCACCCACATGATATCTGCTCTGTGTTGGACCTGTGGAGTCCTAACCATTGAAGATCAGGGGAGAAACAGATGGACTACAGTTTAGTCTCAGACTACCAGCTTTTTATGAGACCTAATGGCTATAATGCCTCTACAGGAAGAGACTGTGGCCCACCTGCTAAGGTGAAGCATGCAGACGTGCAGTTCTCCTCTACCAGCCCAGGCTCCATGGCTCTGTACAAATGTCACTCAGGATACACGCCCATTCATAGGGCTACCCAGAGCATCTGCAGCAGCCAGGGTTCCTGGAGTCAGCCCCCAGTCTGTGAAGGTTAGTGGAACCATACCTAAATCTTTCACCAGCCAGGGTTTACCCAATGAATGCCAATGTTTCCACACAACTCTAATATCCCAAACGTGGCAGTCGACTGCAGGCTACTGGGAAGAAGAAGCAAGGAAGTCAGCTTAACACAGGAAATGTGGAAAAGGACATTTGTAAACAAATGCCGATGATCCTTTTTTAAACACCAACCTAACGTTCGTAGGAGTGACAGCTCAGATGCTATGTAGGTGCAACAACTCTGAGTCCATATTGGGGCCGTTGGGGGCACGGTGCACAGTTTAGTACTCTCGAACACACACCACCAGTCTGCGGTCTCTCCACAGGTCATAAACCATGGAGCCGCTCTGGCAACATAACATCAAGAATGAATGTGGATAGTACATCATCCTCACCACAGTACAAATAAAAAGCAATGTATTTAGTGCTACATACTGTGAGCCAGTGAGGGAAGCATAGCAGCCAAATGGCCCGTTTGATTTGTCGATACACAGTTTTCTTGTTGCCATGAGAATAGGGCAGAGCCAGCCACCCGATGCCTGATTTACTGTAATCTGTGTTTTTTAACGAAACATTCCTTCAGTATCAATTTTCGCCTCGTTTATAATGGACTTCACTGTCCTCGGATGTGTTCCTCTAAAAGATCTCTACAAGCATTTTCCGCAACAGAAACGTTCTGTTCCATTTTGCTGCTGGATGGATGTGAGGATTTGTATCAATGACCTTCTTCCCTTTGTCTCTTCAGAAATAAACGAGTGCTTGTCTCAGCCATGTTTGAACGGAGGCACGTGCCGGGACAGGGTGCCCACCTTTCTGTGTGAATGTGAGCCTGGATTTACTGGTCAGCGCTGTGAGAAAGGTACCTACCCTCTCCTGAACTGATCTTCTGAACACAGTTCGACATGGCAGTGTGAACATGAGACTTTACACTGTGAGTTATGAGCTCTATATATATTCGAGGACAACTCTTTAGGCGTAATATTAAAGACTGAAGTTTTGTTGTCATGGAGTTTCGATCAATAATCAGAAGGTGACTGACCACAACACAGCTATTGGTTGGATATGATTTGGATGCTGGACCATGCCATCAACTAGATGTCCCAATACCTAATGTTGTGGTTGATTGTAAACCAGTAAAACAAGTCCATTTCAGAAAGCCATCAGGCTGTGATGTGATCTCTTGGTAAACAACATGTCACTGCATAATATATGTACACTGCGAACTCATATTGGGTGTTCTAAAACTTTTGACTGAGAGTGTATATACTAGTGCATCTCAAAAAATTGAATATTGTGGATAATAAGTTCATTCTTGGTTATAATTTCTTGTTCATATTGAGTCAGGTTTCTTTTTTTACTGTTCATCTGTTTGGCTTATAGGTCATGAAAATCCAAAATCCAGAATCTCACATTATTACAATATTTAAATTCAGGTTTGACTAAAATACAAATCAGCATCGAAATTAAAACAGATGCTTCAAAAGCTTGAAATATATCACTTTTAATGTCATGAATATATATATAAAAAAAAACCATTTAAATACAGGTTGCAATGTAACATAATAGGTAAAAGTGTGCAGGTACTTTCGCAAGGCACTGTATTTAAAATCCCTTTTTATTAGTAGAAAGTGTCATTTCTGATATCTCCACTCTAATTCTGTAATTCAAGAATTCTCTGATTTGTTTTTGACTATTAATATTCAATTTATGTGCATATTTAAAAAGTACAATTTCTACTACTTATTAGTAAAAATGCAGTTTTGGATAAGAGAGGGTGAAATCAATGGTAGAATATGGATGTGATAAGGATAGATCTGCTATTATCACTAATAAATGTTTCATAGATGATCGATTGGAAATGAAAATTACAGTACAGAGATCCTGAATTTGAGTTTTACTAGTTTTGAGTTTAGAGTTTAACTGAATTTTAAAGTCTAAAATTACACTCAATACTATGTCAAAAATAAATCAAATGAAACATTTCCTGTGTGACCACGAATGGTTAGTTTTCCGGTCAGTGATTAGACCTAATCTGGACAGGACTGTTATGAATCACTATTGGAAATTGTGTTAGTCCAGACTTAGCCTTAATCTGGGTTTGGAAAACTGTCTCAAAGTGTTTAATGAACTGAAAATTGGAAAAACACTCACATTTTAACAGCTTAATTCACATTTATTTGTTTTTAATCACTGAAAGAAAGGTAGAGCAGTGAGTCACTGGCTGGTTTACAGCACTGAATATGATTTCATTTACAATACTGTGAAATCACCAATCAAAGCACAGCAGTGATACTGGGCTGGTAGTGGGTGACTGTGTGTGTGTGGTGCAGTTGTGCATGTATCTGTATCTGGCACCATTGGGTTGCTGGTGTTTATACACACATGATCTACCACTGACATATCCAGTGCCTCTGTGGCCGGAGTACAGCAGTGTTTAGCAGAAGTTCTTCTTAATTTAGGTGAACAGAGTGAGCACTCAGCACTGGTATGACCCCCACTCTGTTGGACACCTCCTCTTCAAAGTTTATGTTCATATCTCATCCTGTATTTCGAAGAAGCCTGGTGTGTGTACTGAACGCATGCTTTCCGTGGTGTGTTTGCCACGTCCATGCTTGTGTGTTTTGTCAGATCTTGATGAGTGTCTCTCTGAGCCGTGTAAACATGGAGGAACATGTGAGGACCAGCCGGGCTCCTACTTCTGCCACTGCCAGCAGGGTTACACGGGACAGGACTGTGAAATAGGTACCACACTGCTTCTGTTCCAGATACTAGTCTTCCAAACATCTTGATAGTTCTATCCAGGGTGCATTTTATTAAAATGCCTAAATTAGCACATCAGCTGCAAAAGATGAGACTATTTAAATTTCTTTAAATATATTTAAGCTGCAGACATTAGTTCAGTTTGCTCCTGATTGCTGAAGTGAGTGGGATCATGGTGAGAAGAGGCCTTCAGAAAGAAGTTTCTAGGTGCAGATGAGCCTGGGAAGGGATTTTAAAAGATCTCAAAATGATTAGAAATCAGTCGTTCCAGTGTCTGGACAACCATGTACATCAGGAGGGTCTGGAGAACTCTCCATCATAGAAACCACTATGAGATCTTTATTGTATCAGGTGGTCTTGAGGAGAATGTAAGACCTTCTGTAAAAAGATGCTGAAACATCAGATATCTGAAAGAATTCTGCATGCAGGGGTGGGAACATCTTTCAGAGTTATAGGAAACATCTACCTGACATTATTTCACCCAAAATGATTTTTGTAAGACATTTCACGAGCAGCCGTGGTCTGGTGGTTTGGGAACCAGCCTTGTGACTGGAAGGTCGCTGGTTTCAACCCCTGAACTGGCAGGACATGACTGAAGTGACCTTGAGCAAGGCACTGAACAGCCCAGCTGCTCACCATGTGAGGATAGGGCTGCCCACCGCTCTGGGAACGTGTGCTCACTGCCCCCTGGTGTGTGAAATCACTGTGTGTGGATGGGTTAAATGCAGAGGACGAATTTCCATGGGTGAAATCAGTATAATTACTATTTCTTTAGTTGTACGTTTGATTATATCACCTCCGTCTCTCAGTCGTTTGAAAATGAAAATAGTGTCCCTCTGATGTCCTAACTTGTCCACATGACTGCATGCTGTGAGATTAGATTTCCAATGTATTAAAGCTGAAGTCACTGTATTTTATCTGTAGAACAGGACGGGTGTGAGTCGAACCCCTGTCTGAATGGAGGTGTGTGTCGAGGCTACAGGAGGAGCCACCTGTGTGTGTGTAAAGACGGCTTCACTGGGGATCGCTGCCAGACCTGTATGTTGAACACAACTTTCTATTCCTGTGTATGAAGTGTTCTTTAACTGACACACATGCAGGGTACAGGAGACTGCTGTACGTTGTAAGACAAATCTTTTATCTCCCTCTAGTGGAGAATCCATGTGTATTACATCCATGTGGGAACCGAGGCTTCTGTCGCAGTGACTGGAGAGGAAATTACAGCTGTGCCTGCAGGGTGGGACACACAGGGCGGGACTGTGAGAGAGGTGTGTTTCAGAGTTAAGTCCCAGTCCTCTGGGTGAACATACGTTTAATTTAAAATACAATGATTTCAGTCTTCCGGGGCCACACCGGCAGATTAAGACAAACGAACAGGTTCACTGGGTTCAGCAGTGGTGCACACATTTAGGCTTATATTCATATGTTTTTTTTTGTACATGTTTAGTGATCCAACTAAAGAAATCTATTTTATGCCCTAATAGTTAGTCTTTACTCCTTTGGCTGAAATAATGTCAGTTAGATGTTTCTAGAACCATCTACCGTCTCTGCCATTGACTGAAGAAAGACATTCCCACTCCTCCATGCGGAATTCTTTCAGCGCTGTGATGTTTCAGCGTCAGTCTTTGTACAGACGCTCTTACGTTCTCCTCAAACCCCCTCTGATACAATAAAGATCTCATAGTGGTTTCCATGATGGAGAGATCTCCACACCCTGCTGCAGCAAAGCAGCCCCAAACCATCACGCTGCCACCACCATGCTTCACAGCTGGTATAAGATCCTTGTGCTCAAACGCTGTGTTCGGTTTGAGCCAAACATCTTCTGTTACTGTAAACTGTCAGAATGCTTAGTAACACTCATCCATCTTCTCCAGACCTGCTTCCTCCATCCGGGCTGCACGTGTTGCGTGTGGAGGACAGTGAAGTGGAGCTGCGCTGGGATCAGTCTGACATTACACAGAATCTGATCAGTGGCTTTGCTGTTGCATATGCTCCGATTGGACGAGGCCCACGTAAAACTGACTTTTTGGAGAGACAGCATTCCACCTACGTCCTGCAGGGCCTGAGTCCAGGACAGCTCTACAACATCTCCACCTTCTCTGTCAAGCGCAACACCAACAGCAACGACATCAGTCAGCCTGCATTTGCCCTCATACGCACCAGTGAGAGTCTTCGATTTTACCTGTGTGGGTGTGTGTGTGGGTGTGTGGGTGTGTGTGTGTGTGTGGCCACCCAGTGGGCTGCAGTGGTACTGATATGGGGTCAGTGGCTTAAAATTACTTTCCTTTTTTTGGTTTTGATAAGGTTGATAAGGGTTGATAAGGGTTGATAAGCGGATACTGGACATGTCTGCTGTAATTTTCAGGTGTACTGGTGTAATGATGATGGTTTGATGGTGGTCATAATTAAAATGGTAGCAGATAATAAGAGTCCATGTATATTTCTACATAACTGGGGATGGTTGGTGGGCAACTAGTCTAAGTCCAGTTGCTGGAATGGAAAGTGGGGTGCAAAAAGCAAAAAAGCTGAAATCACTGCAGCATTCAAAGAGATTGGAATTTGGACTTCATTGAATTATATTTCAATTGAAACTGTGATACATAAATATTTATTTCGATTTTAAATAAGCCAATTAAATGATCTGTGTGGGCTGTGGAACGTTTTGTGGTGGGTTAAGTGGGTCATGATTTGCAAAAGCTTAGGAACCCCTGTGTTTAATGGTTGAGGGTTAATGTGTGATATTTTACATATATATAAAAAATATTGTTACTGTCAGAATTCCTTGCTGTTTCTCACTTTTTGATATAATTTGAACATAGAAATGAAAATTCCCTGAAGAATGGACCAACGGAAATGCTCTGACTACTTTGATGTCCATTAAAATTGCATGAGAGTGTCAGTATGTGCCACTTATGGATTCTATGCTCATGTTTATTGTCCCCGTATCTTCTCTTTCAGGGCCACGGAAAGTGGAGCAGCTGCAGGTGGTGAATGTTTCCTCCTCTCAGGTATGGCTGCGCTGGCTGGTGCAGGTGGGCCGGCACGCTGCCGTCAACCTCCTGAGGGTCTCACTGGTACCCTCAGATGGGAGTAGCCCACGTACGGCCATCCTCAACACCAGTGTCATGGACTACACTTTCAGGTCAGCTACGAGTCCTGCAGCCAGCTCATAGTCGTGGGTGTAACTTTGATTTGAGAATTGCTGAAGACAGGATGATGAACAAAGGGTGATGGTCATTTCTCTGGGTGCTCCCCTAGTGCTCCTGTAATAATAATAATAATAATAATAATAATAATAATAATAATAATAATAATAATAATAATAATAATAATAATAATAATAATAATTGCATTACAGAATTAGGCAGCCAGTTAACAGTCAGGTCTTGAGGTTGTTTGAACCAAGAAAAATGGGCAGTTATGAGGATTTAAGTGACTTTTATAAGAGTTAAATTGTGATGAACAGACGATTGGATCAGAGCATCCCCAAAAAGGCAGGTCCAAACTAGGACAACCCAGGAACTGGTGACATGGTATTGGATGCCCAAGGCCTAAAGGTGCTCATGGAGACTCCCACCTCACCTTACACAACCTCTTAATGCCAGATACCACAGGATGCTTTCAGAGTTCTTGTGGAGAGCATGTCTGAACGAATCAGAGCTGTTCTGAAGTGGCATGAAGTGGGTCCACATAATATCGAGCAGGTGTTTGACCTGTAATTCATAGAAAGCTTGATTGTTTAATTCTAGAGAGAGTATTTAACAGCAATCATGCCCATTATCTCACTTCTGGGCAACCCCTGTTGCTTGTTCTGAAGGACTAGTGGAAGGTCTGGGTGCATGCAAAACTTTCCCTGACCACTAGATGGCGTTTTTGAGGCATGCTTATAGTCTGAGGCATGCTTCTTGTGTGGCTCTCACAGTATGGCTGGTCATTTGTGTCCATGCAAGTGACAAATAAATAAATAAAGCTTGTCAGTTAAAGGAACTGGAAGACTTTGAAAGAGTGTTTTGAGTGTTTTGCTGACCGCTGCTGTATGTGCCACAGCTCTCTGCTCCCAGGTCAGATGTACACTGTGGATGTGCTGACACAGAGTGGAGTCCACCCTGAGGACCTGCCCTCTACCAGCCACTCTGCTGGACCCCTGCACTTCTGGACAAGTAAGCACTGTTTTTTCTTTCTTACCAACAATCAGAAGATTCTGTCACTCTCAGACATGTGCAGACACTGCTTTATCAAACCAGTAACACTGACACAGGCCCATAGGGCTGATACTGGGGTTCCAGGGCCCCATATTCAGTGTTACTGCATTGATATCCCTCCTGTGCTGAGGCTGGTCCACCACTCAGTATCTGCTCTGAGGAAGGTCTGTGGTGAACACTCTCTACCCTGTTGATAACAAAAAAGGAAAAAGGGCTGAACTAAAACTTTGGACACCCTGCATGTAGTACCTAATAGCGCCCCCTTTGGAAAGTATCACAGCTTGTACATGCTTGTTGTAGCCCAGAGTCTTTCAGTTCTTCTTTGAAGGATTTTCATCCATTCTTCCTCACCATCTTCCAGTTCGGTGACATTCCTGTGTTTCGTCTTGAACGCATTGCTTTTTTGAGGTCTATCCACAAATTTTCAAGGATGTTCACATCATGGGATTGTGAGGACCACAGTAACACCTTCAGCTGTGCCTTTTGAGGACAATTATGGATTTTGAAATGTGTTTAGAAGAATCCATACACTTCTACAACCACAAAGCATGGTTGATCCGCCCCCCATGCTTTACAGTTGGAGAGGTTCTTTTCCTGGAATTCTGTGCCCTTTTTCCCGAACATACCTTTGCTCATTGCGGCCAAAGAGTTCTATTTTAAAACTCATCAGTCAACAGCACTTTCCAAACAGTTTGCAAAGTATATCAGGCTTGTTTAGATGTTCTTTTGCGAACTTCTGACGCTGAATTTTGTGGTGAGGATGCAGGAGAGGTTTTCTTCTGATTGAGACCATAATTGCACAATGTAACAACTCCAGAGTCTGCCTGAATCTCCCTGAAGATCTTTTGCAGTCAAGCAGGGGTTCTGATTTGCATTTCTCTCTGAATGTTTACTTGGTCTTCCAGACATTTTCTTGTCCTTCACTGCTCCTGCTTTTTATTAATTACATTTCAAGCTGAGGAAATGGCAACCTGAAGACACTTTGCTATCTTCTTATAGCTTCTCCTGCTTTGTGGGCCTCAACCATGTTCTAGTGCTAGGCAGCTGGTTAGAAGAACCCATGGCTGCTGTTTTGGGACACAAGGTTAGAGGAGACTGGGTTTTCATAAAGCTTTGAAATTTGCATCATCTGGCCTTTCTTAATGGCTTATTAAGGCCTGAGACCTTATTCAAAGTTATCTGAGTGCTCTGATCTCCTAGGGTTCCCAAACTTTCACAAAGGTACTTCATTTAAAAATTAAATTGTATTAAAATAATATACTGGTATTACTTATAATGTTGAAATGTGTGTTTCATCTTTAACTTCATGCCTTTTGGACATCAATTCATCTTCAACTCTCATCCATCCTGTAGCTACACTCATTTGAATATACAAGTTCTGTAGCCCCATCCCATTACTCCCATTTGCACCCTCGCACCCCTCATTCATGCATTCCCACTAAGCACACAATATGGTGAATAGGTCATATTTCCTGTGTAATAACCATGCATTCTATGTTAGGACCCCTGCCACCACAGAACCTCTCTCTGTCCTACGTAACCACCACCTCTGCTCGGGTCACGTGGGACCGGCATCCTCGAAGCATCCCTGACGGCTTTGTGGTCAACATCACACGTGGCCTGAGCACACGGAGCCGCTATCTGCCTGACGGAGCCCTGGGGACATATACTCTGCGAGACCTGAGTCCAGGACAGCACTACCGTCTTGCACTGACCTCTGTCCGAAACGCTGGACAGGAGCAGATCCATAGTGTGGCCCAGCACTTAGCCTTCACCACATGTGAGTCACACGCCTGCAGGGCAGGATCTCTGCAGTCAGGAGGAATGTGTTTCTCATGTGCTCCACTAATGATGCTGGAACAGGGATGTTTTTGTACATGTACAGTAAATGCATGTACTACAGCTATAGACACCACGTGGACTTCTGGATATAAATAGTTTCACCCAGAAGGACGTGTGGAATTGCAGTGCTGTTTGGAAGGAGGATAAAGGTTATCGATATCAATAAATGATTCTAAATGTAGACTGATTAGATCAATATTTGATCTACTCATACGGATGTGGTGTCTCTCAGTACGGCGTCGGGTTTAACGCAACATGCCAGACGTCTCTGCATGGAGTTGTAGAGGTTCCTAATGGTGTCCTGTGATGATCCATCCCATGCAGCTTGAATGTTCTCACTCAGTTCTGCAGATGGTGTGGTAGGGGTGGAGTGTTGATAGAGCGTCCAATAGCATCCACACATTTTCAATCAGGGACAGGTCTGGAGATGCGACTGGGCTGTTAAAGTGCCCAAACCATGACACCAGGCTTTCTGGATGTGATGTGTGACATCAAACCTTTGATCTTGGTGCTGACCACTGTGCCTCTACACACGGATTCATTGGTCATCTCCCCCAAGACAAAAGCTGGAATCATGACTCAAGATGAGTGAAAGTCTGGCGTGACACCACTGCAGTCCGTTGATTCCTTCTGGGTGCAATAATTGTTTTGATGTTGAGTGAAAAAATGAGTAAAAATGGTAAAAAAAAAATGTACACTTACATTTGCATAAATGACACTCTTCTCTTCCTTTCTTTTGAACAGTACCTCTGGAACAGGAGGGAAAAGATGAGAGAGCTCAACGAGGTAGGAACACACTGATTGTGCATCCTGCGGCCCGGCCCAAGCTACAGGATCTGAGCAAAGAGAGAGAGCTCTCAGAGGAGATGCCAAGGTAGACTTAAATGGAGAAAATGAAATGTAGTGATGAAATATGTTCCGTTTTTGTTTTTTTGTCATTAACTGTTTTTGTTGTCGTCTCGTACAGATACACAGAGCTGATCGATGGCAGGGGAAGGATAACAGCAAAATTCACCAACCTACCTCGCAAAGCCATCCGTCACCGCACAAGTCAGCGATTTACCTTTACTTTCTGCCTGACTTTGAATTTATTGAGAAAGAGCATTAATTTGATTTAGACTTTTCCTGCAGAAACCACAGATGATATGTCATGCATAAATAAATTAATTTTGCATTACGATGTGCACTTGGGAGTGAACAGAAAGCAACACAAACTCACTGCACCGTCTCCCCTACAGAACCTGAACCTCCAATCAAATTAGAGAGAATGGAGGAAACAACCAATAGAATCAGCCTGGCTCTGGAGATCCCGGAAGAAGTGACAAGGAGGAAAGCTGGTGGGTGTTCCTTTCAGTGTCATGAACCCTAAATATTATCATAAGAAACAGCAGTGGCTCTCTTTAGGGAAGACTGGGGCCGGGGCAGATCCCGCTCTGACACTGTAGGTGGTATTGCACTCTCTAATTGCTCCCAGCTGAGGTGGAAGCTCATGCTTTTCCTTTGTAGTGTCACAGTACAGCTGCTTGGCACTCACCTTGGCAGGACTATTGTAATATGAGGCTTGTGTTTTAGAGAGTTAAAGGAGTCTTACTCTGAATGCAATCACATTTAAATTCCCATCCAATGCCATTCAGCATGGAAAAATCATACAACACCGCAAACAGCATGTTAAGTAATCTCAAATACACCTGTTTAGGAATTCCTCATCATTTGACACTCACATGCTCCAGCTGAAGCTCCACTGCATTTCTGCAGAACATCCCTCTGTCTGTCTATCGGTCTCATTCTTTTGATGCTGCAGCCACACCCTCCTGCATCCGCGTTTGCCCATAAAACAGAGTGGTTGCGGTATGTTTTTATTTGAAGAGACCCCAATTATTTATTTATTTGTTTGTTTGTTTGTTTGTTTGTTTGCTGTTTACACTGCCACACTTCAGGCACATTCGGGTCACATATGACAAAAACGATGGGATTCAGGACACTTTTACCCACCGTGGGAATGTAGCCACATTGACAAATTTGTATAAATTTGAACAAACAAATAACAAATGTTGTCTTTTATGCTTATCAATGTTTGCATAAACAGTGTTTTGGGTGTTAAATCTACCTGACGGCTTCATTGTGTGTGTATTAGAATGGTACAGTACATTAACAGTGTTGTGTGCATTGGCATGATTCAGTGTTGTTGGTTCTGATGGCTCTGTTTCAGAATCGCATCGTGACTGCAGGACTCATCCATGTCAGAATGGAGGAACCTGTGTCCAGAGCAGTGACACTTTCAGCTGTGACTGCCCCACTGGCTTCAAGGGCAGACAATGTGAGCTGTGTGAGTACAACCACCCGGTCATTACATACATATAACTTATGTACATATATACATCAATCAACCAGAAGCACATTGTAGATCTATAATTACAGACTGTAGTTCATCTGTTTCTCTGCAGACTTTATTCTCCTCCTTTCACCCTGATCTTCAATGATCAGGACCCCACAGGACCACCACAGAGCAGATATTATGTGGGTGGTGGGTAATTCTTACTTGCTGCTGGAGTGTTTAAACACTGTGTCCACTCACTGTCCACTCCATTAAACACTTCTACCTAGTTGCTCCACCTTGTAAACCCATAATAGCTGTGGGGTCCTGATCATTGAAGATCAGGGTGAAAGGAGGAGAATAAAGTCTGCAGATGAACTACAGTCTGTAATTATAGATCTACAATGTGTTCCTGTGTGGTCAGATGAGCTGAAAATGGACAGTGACAGAAAAAAGGAGGTGGTGATAATGTTATGGTTGATCAGTGTAAATGATGCAGTGCTCCACCTAACCTTACTTTAACCTCTGCACGTAAACAAGCCGTGTCCTTTTAACTTTAAACTAGCATTTCATTTTCTGTTAAAATGCTCCCCACCTCGATCTTTCTCTCTCTCAGTCATGAGACACTCATGAGATACTCATGAGATACTCATGCCTGTGCCAGACATTTTCCAAACTGGGCTCAGCTAATTCAGACTTCTCACTGCACTAATGTGATTTGTTATCTAATCAAAGAAAGAAGCTTAAACATGGCTCTGTTGTGTACATTTTTAGAGCACTTTCCTGTTTATTATCACAATGATATCAGAACGAACTGACATTGAGTGTACATTCCTTGATTAATGATTCTCTCTCTTTAACACTCAATATATCATCTGCAGATTGCCAGCGAATACAACACCCATGCACCCGCCTCTACTCTGAAACTAAGAGCGTGCCAGTCTGGGAGGACGGAGTCTGCCATTATCTGTAAGAGAAGTACATTTTTATATTATTTGGACTACTGTCAAGTATTCCGAAAAACCTATAAATATCCTTGGAAGATTTTCTGGTCATTTACATCTCAAATGAAGACAGATTTGAAGACAAAAAGAGTCCTATACTCACCTTTTAATTGTGAAGACGACATTGATACAGAGCTCCGAGTTGTGTTGTGTGTGGTTGTCTAACCAGCTTCTCTGTTTGGAATTGCAGATACAAAAGAACATATAAAGTACAGCAGGATGTTTGTTTTAGAGAGATCTGTGAGCCTCTGCTCCCTAAGAAAAATCCCAGTAAGTTGATCATCTTCATACCTTACACAGGGCTGGCATGTGCCAATCAGACGCCCCAGACACAACTATTAAATCTGCCCCTTTACACTCTCCTGCAGTTTAAAGAAACCAAGTGTGAAAAATAAAAGTGGCAAAGGCTGAATAACATTAAAGCCCAGCTGTCAGACAGTAGAGTTTCACCAAAGCTCCTGTGATGCTTCTGAAAATGAACCTAAACCTCTGGGATCAGAGCTTGTGTGTTGACATCATTTCAGGAGAGTGAGCTGTTTGCACAAATGTTGGATATAGGTCTGTGGAACAAAGGGGCTGCATGTGCCGAGGGCTTATTTAGGGGCATTCCAAGTCTCATGACCAGTACAGGAAGGAGACGTGAAACCGACAGACAGGAGCGGTGAAGATATTTACAAAATCCAGGTCAAAACACACAACCTCAAACAGAGATTATCACTCATAACCAAGTATACCTTGCAGAGAGTGCCTCAAACTCAGCTGCCTTAAAAAAGTCCCAGTTATCCCTTGCATGAGCCTCAGCTGTGTTAATTAGATGGGCCTCAGATGAGGGAAGGGGCTTAGCTCAATCCCAGTGGAATGGATGGATGAGTGCATGTGTTATCCCACCTGAGACCAACAAAAGAAGCCATTCCAGTGCCAGAAATCAGAGGAGCAACTTTTCCTGCCGTGTGAACGTAGCCTAATTTTCCCACATTCAGTGAACTTATTACAAAGGTCATAAGTGTATCCTCTTTTATCTGTATTCTTTTTTTTTTAATTATTGATATCAGTGCAAAATTAAACTGCCCATGGCTGTTCCAGAAGTTAATTTTATCTTTAAGATTGGCACTCTGCATTATTTTTAATCTGGGTTATGACCGTGCTCAGCTCAAGTCCAGAATTAAAATGCTAAAACTGTCCCTTTGTTCTTCATTTTATATGTTAGAACATCTTCCTTTTACGTTAATCCATCTACACAGTGAAACACACACACATACACACTAGTGAATTCACAAACTAGGGGGCAGTGAGCACTGCCTTGCTCAAGGGAACTTCAGTTATGTCAGTTGAGGGAACAGAACCGCCAACCTTCCAGTCACATGGCAGGTTCCCAAACCCGGCCAGGCACTACAGGACTTAAATGTTGAGATGTATTTTTTAATCCATACTTCCACATTTTACTCTCGACACAATAATCACATTTTCTAATAAGCCCAGTTTCTCTGTACTTTTCCTACCTCGGATTTGAGGCAGTCCTAATTGATCTGGCGTCCTCCTGCCCATGTGCCAGCCCTGAGCACACACACTCTCCTTTGACTTTCCTTCAAGGAGATTATTGTCTTGGGATTTTGTGGTACATTTTATTGTGGGATTGGCACAGGCAGTATTAAGCTGTATTGAGATGGATTTCCCAGGCATTTACAGCAGAAAGCCAACTAGTCAATAGAATGATTTATTACTTTAATTTTAACTAGAACATCTGCGCATTTGTTGCATTTCATTAACTACGCTTGCAATCACTCCAATTTATGAAGTCATTATTTAGCTCTTCAGGTTGCTGCCAACACGCCATTTTCAGGTTTCTTCTTCTGGAATTGATGTGAGCTGTTATATATAAGCTCTGTGTGTCTTTCATTTATTGGGGCTGGATGAACTTGAACGTTCTGTCAAACTGAGCTCCAACAAACTGACCTGAGAGACTTTTGCAATATGGTCATTATGGTCACACTGTAGAGTTCTCCTGTCAAAGGCATGAACTCGGTGACTCGGGGAGATTCATTTGATTTAAAGGAGCTCTGAGATTAATTTCTACTGTTGAACAGTAATCTGACCCTCTGTCATGTAATATCACTTTATTTACTTAGTAAAAGAGTTTGGCATGTTTTGATGGAATACGTACATCCACATAAATTGGCTGTGGAGTTCTGTTAAGCATGTAGTCGGCTTGTTAATTTGGTGCTTTCCCACTGCATGGTAGCTACACTACTCTACTGTACTGGGTATTGTTTTCATATCTGCTCACTTGTGGTTCCAAATGTATACAAACCTCGCAGAGCTCTGACTGGCCCGAGCGATGTAGACATCCAGCACATGATATTGTGTATATGATGTTTACATTGCTGTGTCATATTGAGTAGCTGTTCCTATGAGACCCCTAATAAGCTTATGACAGGCTCACATTAACAATATAACAGAGCATATTGTGTCATATCTGGCTGGACATACAGGAGAAAGCTAGATAAATTCTCTTAATAATTATTCTGTTAATACGATTACTTTCAGCATAATTATAATCCATATTTTATAACATCTGGTACGTGTGACTGTCTCCTATAAATACTTTTCTAATGTTTTCTTAAGTATGTCAAACTACATATTATAATAATGTGTTATTTATTCTTTCACCAGACCGAAAAACTCAGAGACAACAACAATAAAGGTTCGTAAATTCTACTCGAGTTATCCTCCTTATCTTTCTATATTCTAATGAGCACAAATAGGTTTACTGAATTTATTTAATAATTGAATTTGTTTAATGATTTAATTCCTTTCATTCTCTTTCCAGGAGGCTGGATATGCGAACACAGTGAAACACAGGCTTCGTTTCTTTTTCTTACAGACTCAAACACACGACATGGAATCATTACACGCTGAATTTGTTCCTGGTGAGCTCGCTGACCAACCAGAATTATGGACAGATTTTGACATCTCCCTTTCTGTAAATCATTGTGTGCCATACATTCTAGCAGTTCCCCTGCATCAAGTATCATACCTCAAATGGAAATGTTTTCTGATATTGACATTATGTGGCTGAGTAGTCCCTCAGGGAATTTTTTTTTTTCAATGGTTGCCTGTTGCATTTCCATTCTACACCTCCATCTCATTCAACCTTCCAACTGGTAATGAATCTTACTCAATCACCCACTGAACAAAAGCACAAACAAATACTAGAAGACTAGTTACGCTAGTCTCTGGGTTTGGATAAAACATTCTTCTCTGCTAGCTATCCTGTAAATAGTGTTTATAGGTTGTTTTGTAGGTGAATATTTTAATAATAAAAAATAAAACATTTTGTTGCTTATTTTGTCATTTTTTTTTTTTGAATGACAGATGTTTCCTCTTAACCCTTTAATGCCGAGTGATATCTGATACATATTAGAGCTTTTTTTTTAAACCTCGGCAACATGATTATCTAAAATACTTATTAAATAATATCTAAATGATGATAATATATATAAATTAAATAAATAAACAATTACAGGAATAAGAAACTAAGATCTGATCTATGTTTTCAGCCCCCTGGATAAGTACAGATGTCTAAGGTAACGCAGATGATGGGGTTAAAGCAGTTTGTGTTTTAATTTTTCATTTTTAAAAACAAAACTTTCATGTTTTAAAAACATGCTGTGGACAGAGAATTCCCGGTGCTTCAGCTATAATACAAAAGTGAAAGTCATACATGCAGAGTGTTATTTCTTATTATTCTTTATTTATATAATTGCTCAGAAGGTCAAATAAAATCCACTTTCGTAGAATTATATTTTAGTTTGGCTTTAAGGGGTTAAGACGTGTACTCGACTGGAAAACTATTTTCCTTGGCATAGTTGAGTAGAGAGTTTGGGACATAGAAGTGTCAATTACAGTGGAATTTGGAGAGAAAAATACTAAATATTCTGCATCAAATTTATGACAAATTGCTCAGCGTTTCTATGTGTCTTATAATGATGAATTCCTCTCTCAGTGTAATTTGATCAAATTCTGAATCATAAAACAGGCGAATGTCAGAACCTGCATACATCAGTTAAAGATAGTCAGAGATAGAAGCTCGTCTGTTTCTGCACAGTTTGCATTGATCATCTTCTAGTCCTGCTCACAGGACGCTGCCCATGGGATGCTGTGTACTGGACATTTCTGGCTGTGACTGCAGTGCTGGCACCACCCACATAATAGCTGCTCTGTGGTGGTCCTGTGGGTCCTGATCATTGAAGATGAGGGTGAAAGGAGGTGAATAAAGTATCAGAGAAACAGATGAACTGCAGTCTGGAATTATAGATCTACAAAGTTCTCCTGTATGATCAGAGCAGCCGATAGAGTGGACAGAGAATGTAGAAACAAGGATGGTAATAGTGTTACGGTTGATCGGTGTGTAGTATTTGAGAAGATGCTTTAGTCCAAGTGTCAGTGCACAGTGATATGAGCAGACAAACTAATTAAATTCTTTAAATGTTCAAACTTGTGTTTCTTTGATTTCCTTTTTATGCAAAGTAAGTGATCTTTGTATATGCAAATTAAGCACCTAGTGATGTCCCTACTGCATTATGGAATTCAGATGTCTTCTATATTATGCAAACAAGGTCCCCTCTAAAACGGATTTCCTTTAAGTGCTGAATTGGCAGACTAAAAGGGTAGATGTGGAAATTTCAGTGAAATCCATATTTATAGTCTCTGTTTCTGTAAACCAGATTAAATTGAATTTGCATGATGTTCTTTCTTTCATTTCTATAAAGTAACTGGAAAGTGGTGTCTCTACAAGTGTGTGACTTATGTCCCAATACTCTAATGAATTCAAGACTACACACTTAAAATGAAGGGTTCTTCAGTGATAGAATAGAACCATGAACATTCAAAAAAAAACATTTGCATTGTGAAACGGATCTATATGACACCAACAAGGGTTCTTCTATTATTAAAAATGATGGTCTGTCAATGGACCTTCAGTAAAAAAAACTTTTCTAGGATAGGATAGGATAGAACTCTATTGATCCCTTGGGAGGGTTCCCTCAGGGAAATTAAGGGCTATATAGAACCATGAATACTCAAACAACCATTTGCATGAATAAGGGTTGCTTTGCATTGTGTAAGGGTTCTTCAGATTGATGGAGAATGTGTTGTAGAGGGTTCTATATAGAATCTTTTGGACCAGGCACCAAAAAGGCTTCTTCTACTATTATAAGCTTGACATCATAACAATAGTACCCTTTAATAACCCTAGTGATAGAACACTACGATTTTCAAAAAACATTATGGAATCCTGTACAGCACACATTCTCCATCAGTCTGAAGAACCATTTCACAATGCAAAGAAACTGTTATTCATATAAGCGGTCTTTTGAGTATCCGTGGTTCTATTTAGACCTGTTTCCTTTACTAAAGAACCTTTGAAAATCCTCATTTTTCTGTGGGTGTCAAACTTGTAAAAATATTAGAACACATGTTCTATGTATAATTCTCTACAGTCCATTCACCGTCAATCTGAAGAAGCCTTCCTTGATGCAAAGAACCCTTTATTCACCCAAATAATAGTAATGAAAGCAAAGCAACAAATAAATAAATAATAGTAGTAGAACCTTTTTGGTGCAATATATAATAAAATAAATAAATAAATAAATAATAATAATAATAATAATAATAATAATAATAATAATAATAATATAACCTTTTTGGTACTATATGGAACCCAGGTCCAAAAGGTTCTACACCGCACATTCTCCATCAATCTGAAGAACCCGTGATTCCTGACTGGAGAACCCTGGAGGAGCGTGTGCGCATGCGTATTGGCGTGCGCCGCCCCTGTGAGGGAGCAGAGATTGCGGAGGGGGAGGAGAGCGGGACGCTTCAGTGCGGCTTCCCGGTCTGCAGGCGGCTTTCACGGGCGCGTTAGATCACTTCGGCCCGGGGCAGAACAACAGGGGGTAGATTAAAGTCCCTCCGTCCACATGCCGCCCCCGCCGAGCAGCGCCTGAACAGAGTCAACCGAGGAACTGCCGGGGCGCGAAGGGGGCAGCCGGGTTCTTCTTTTACCCCCCGAGTACCATGTTGCCCTCGAGAGGCAACTGGAGCTTCGGATGAGGTTGGAATCGAGCGGCCAGAGTGAACGAGGGGAGCCGCGATGCCGAGTCGGCCGGGCCGGAGCCCCGCGGGCCGCCTGCTCCTCCTGCTCCTCCTGCTGCTGCTCGAAGCGAGCCTGTGCCGCGCCAAGCCCGGCGGAGCACCGGCCTCCAGCGGCCGCCCGGCCGTCAGCGTCTACATGAGCGAGGAGGAGGTGAAGAAGCTGCTCGGTACGTTTTTCCCAGAGTTCTCACTGCAGTTACCCCTCCTCTGCGGGGGTAAGAGCGGGCGGGGGGGGAGTACAGGGGTAAGTAAGAGTGGGAAGTAAGGGGGTAAATACAGGGTAAGTAAGGGGTAAATACAGGGGATACGTGAGTAAGTACGGGGTAAGCAAGATGGGGGGAGTAAGGGGGTATGTACAGGGAGGGTGAGGTGTGCCAGAGCAACTCCTTGGCTCACGAGACGTTCTCGACCCAGCAGAGTACGTATAGGGGTAAATAATAGTGGGAAGTAAGGGGGGTAAGTACTGGGGTAAATAATAGTGGGAAGTCAGGGGGTATGTACGGGGCTAAATAAGAGTGGGAAGTAAGGGGGTAAGTAAGAGTGGTAAGTACGAGGAGGGAAGTAAGTAAGGGGGGTAAGTACGGGGGTAAGAGCGCGGCTCCTCCGTTTAAACGTCCCTCAGCCGTTGGGCGCTTATGCTAAGCTAACGGAATTTACCTCAGGACTGCAGACGCGCCACAAACGAGCAAATGACCCCGATTAAAGTGATTTATCCAGTAAAATCACCAGCTTTGGATTGAAATAGAAACATCAGCTTTAAAACTCGACTTTCAGTATCTTACAGCTCTCTGGGAGAGATTTTAATCTCTGTATTTCTGTTTATTCCCAAACTTTGGTTTTAATAAAATGCACCACTTTTAATTCGGTTTGTGTGTGAATACAGGTGTAAATAAACCGTTGTTTACTGACAAATACTACTAGAAAACTGGAAATTTGTCTCCATATATGTGTCTCTTTAAAGACTTTAAAGTTCAGTGTCAAATTTAAGCTTTTATTTGAGGACAAAAGGAAAAAAGAAGTTGCTCCCAATGAAAACTTCCCTTCTCTTACTGAAAGATCCTGGAAATGCTCAGGAGGCTTTTTATCAGTCTTTCCACAAGTATATTAGAAAGACAAGCTCATAAACACCTTCAGTCACACATAAACTGAATTAAAAGTGGGGGTATTTTAATATAAACACAATTAGATTCCAGACTTTGGATTAAAATAGAAATATCACCTTAAAACTTGACTTTCAGTAACTTACAGTTCTGTGGCAGAGATTTTAAACCTGTTTTGTGTTTTTAGTAAATTGCACCTCTTTTAATTCGGTTGGTGTGTGAAAGAAGGGGTTTATAAGCTCGTCTTTCTAACATTCTTGTGGAAAGATTGATAAAAGCCTCCTGAGCCTTCAGTAAGGGAAGGGAGGTTTACTGTGTGCATATTCTCTTTTCCCCCTTTTTTGTCTTAAAAGCTTATAATGTGCATTAAGATTATAAATATAAGATATTTAAAGATGTGTATCAAGATGTTTTGACAAAATATATCGTCCCCTTGGAGCTATAAGGTTCTGTCTTGAGTGGTCGGAGACACTGAGTCTTGAGGGTTTTTTTTACTGACATTGACATATGTGGAGAAAATTTGTCTTCTAGATAAAGAGACTATAATATAAACAACTTAACACCTCACAAAATATGAAGGTCACATCAAAGAATGTTAATAATACAATTGTTATAAAAATGTCAGAACCTTATCGTCCTAGGGGACGATATGTAAGTAAAAAAATGAGTGACAGATTCTTAAACTGCTCTTCAAGTTCTCACCCATACTGAGTACATTGCTACGTAACTAGTCTCTACGGCTGTGCGATATGACTAAAAACTCATTTTAATTTGATCTGTCACAACAGTTTTTTGTTTGGATGGTATCGTGTCTCAGAAATCATTGCAACAAACAGTATTATTGCAATTTTATACCACTGATATAATGAATATATAATAATGCAATGATGAAGTTACACTTATTAATTATTAATAATTTTCAGATAGTGTAATCGGAATTACTTTTATTAAACATTCTAAACAAAGTCTTCAAAAATCAACATCAACAAAATCAACACATTGACATTCTTTGCTTAGAAAAACATGGGTCGTAATATAGTCAGCAAAAATTATTGTACAATAAGCCAATAATGTAATCATCGTCATCAAGAAATTCTATATGATCGTATATGTTACCAAAGTTTAACAAAGAATCAGTATTTATCTGTAAGAGCAGAAACACAATGTTACTACAACATAATACCACTCACACTCTTCTTTTGGAATTAAATCATACACAGATGATAACCTGCCCTCTATATTACGATAAGATCAGTCATATGTTATACACAATATGTCTCTATATTGATATTCATAATATATTGCCCAGCCTTACTTGTAGCTACCAACCTCAGACCCCTGGATTGTAGGTTGTAGTGTGTTATCTGCTCTAACACTCCTGATGTATTTCCTCAGTCTTTAGTTTTCAGAGCAGGAAAACACTAAAGTACAATAGACTGGGGTTCTAGGTTGAGGAGACAGAACATGTTGTGGAAAGAAGCCAAAAGCTTGATTTGTGTCTCATATGAAGAATAAAAATGAACAAAAACTAAACTAGAGGTCCATCCTGTATTGTCAAAATCCTTAAACTTGTAGGTGATGGCACATACTATTGATCAGGCTATTGTAGATACTGCTAAAGGTATGTGTTTAAATCTGCACACTTCACCTTGAGGTAAGATGGGCAAGAACGGGACCACCCAGTTCTTATCGTGGCAATCCAAAACTGTTTCCTGATTTTCCCAGGTCTCACACACTCACCACGTCTAAATTGGTGGCAGACTGGCATAATGAACAGATTTACAGTGAGAATTGCAAGATCCTGTTAAAATTGGTTTCAGAGGAAAATCAGATCAACCTGAAATATTTAATTAACCTGAATGAATCTGTCAAGACATGTTTATCAACCGAAGTCACCAATCTCATCTCGGTGAATACGTGTCCAAAAAGTCTCTCAGTACGCATCCTGCTCTTCAGTTGTTTGGTGGAGACGAATTAGTGTGGCTTAGCTTTAGTCTACAAAGAATATAAACCTCTTTGCTGTCCGAATTTTAACTTTGAACTTTGGAAAACCCATTTGTTAAAATTTGTTAGATTTTTGTAGCATATAAGAGCGAATTCTAGGACTGGGCCTAGAGATACAAAAAATTATCATATCATAAATTTGCTCTGTTATACACTTTACCTTCTCTCATGCGATTTAATTCGTTAAAAGCGCATGAGTGAGTTGTTTGTATGGAAATGGTTTGGTTTCCGGAGTGATGACACTCTACAGAGTACAGCTGTGTTCAAATTACTTTATAGAAACATTGCAATTAAAGGTGCCTATTTAAATATACTGCATGCTGTGTTTCTGCTGTCACAGAATAATACTGACACTTTACACCCACAACGTTATACTTCAAGGTTTTCAACATGTGACATATCATATTCTCTTAAGTATACTGTGATATTAGTTTAGTCATATTGTCTGGCCCTTCACTTAACAGAGTTAAGATTGGTGACGCTCCAGTGCTTGTTGGCAATGTTGGTCTAACAACAGCAGTATGTCTTGTCTGTTCATCTGTGTCTGGTGCCATTAATCATGTTCGTTCAATATTTTGAAAATGACCTTTAATACATATATCAAACAGTAGGAGTTCCTTAAGACATTAGTTGTGAAAGAGTATGTTTACGTGAACGCTGTAATCTGATTTCTGCACTCATCTGATTATTCAAGTGGGCACAAACACTACTCTAATTTCTTAGATTGAAATAAGGCTGTATTTTAGCTCAGTAATCAGATTTTTCAGCACTTGTGTATGCTTGCTGATTTCTTTTGGCTTTCTCAGTTGGAGCCTGCAAATGTAATCGGATAGGACAGGCTCTTGTTCAAAACAAGCACTTCACTGTCTTTGCAGCAATATTGAGAAAGCTGTAAGAAAAGGAGCAGTGCATACTGTGCAAAAGCATAAAACGATACATATTTGACTGTAAAGTGTTTGTTAGCAACAGTAGTGTAACAACAGAAGCACACGTTAGACAAACATGTCTTATCTGATCGTCTGTCTGGCTTAAGTCATTAATCATGTTCATCAGATTTTCAGAAAAAGTGTACCTTTAATGTGGGTTTATTAAGCAGCAGAAGTGAAACAGTGATTATGCTTAAATGAACTCAGTAACTGATCATAATCACATTTCTTGTTGTAATTGGACAGGTCAGGCCTGTTCATTAAAAGCAAATCTCTGTTTTTGTAGCAGTGTTGAGAAGGCTGTGGGAAGGGCAGCAATACATCCTATTAGAAGCCATAAACAAGACCCATATTTGTGGAGAAGCATGTGTTAAAGGATGGAAAAAGGATTTAAAAAATCCATATTTGCCAATTCGGTGGCATCCTTGTCTACAAAGGATGGTCAGAAGTTTAACATTTACATCACGTGCTTCTTTGGGGTTAGATATTATATATTTAACATTTAACCTTGATCTTTATTACCAAATGATAATTTTAATGAACTTTTTTCTTTGGTACAGCTGCTCGAGTTGAATTGGTGTTTGAGTTCACACTGTTGGTACTATGTCGCAGACAGGGCAGGATTACATGTGTATACACTCTAATATATCCTTATGAGGACAGTAAATGAATATGTACACAGTGGGGAGAATATTAAGAGGATTAAACTCAAAATAATTGAAATTAGGTAGGCTGAATTTGATTTTAGGTTCTGAATGTCCACCCCTATTCCCGTACTGAGTACATGGATTTTATTCACAATTTTATTGAATCATATCTAATTAAAGCACATGTTACCCTCTCTGTAATTAAATGTGCAGCTTGTCAGTGTTCTAAGCACAATAGCTACAATATCCAAATATCTATTAATGTTATTAATGTGTATAAACTAAAATCATGTCTTCTTCCACCACTAAGAACCAGAATGAACTGCAGAACGAAAGCCTTTAAACTCTTGCCGTGCTCTAAAACTGATGGGTTTTCATTATGAAATATTGAAGGCTTATGGAAATTGATAGCATGCTGTTGGTAATTATGATGTTTCAAATCAGATGATGTATGATGTATAGCATGATCATTCTTTTTACCCAACCCTTCTTCTAACACTAATGGGAAGCATATGAAAAGGGACAGGAACTACATTGTGTTGGCATGGGAGGAATTAGCCTGTCAGAGTCATGGCACTCATGCTTCATGCAGTAACCTGATTCAGAAATCTGATCTAAATCATAGTTTTGTTTGGGACAGTTGTAGTGATTTGGTGTGTCTGTCCTGTCGCCCTGACCCACAGTGGGACCTGTGTTTTTAGGTAAAGGTGGCACGGCCTGCTGATGTTCAGGTGTCAAGGATGTCTGAGATGACCCTCTGGAAAACACTATTCTCTAGATCCAGTGTGAATTGCTTAATGATTGTTTACTGCTGGATGTTGGCGGTTATGTAACTAGTCATTATGCTCAAGTTGAGGTGGGCGTTTCAGGTCCGGCAAGTCAAAATTCGCTCCAGGATTTCGTTTCATACTGCCTCCATACTGCACTCTGCTGTGGCTCAGCCCTCGGAACAAAATTCTGGAGCAGATTTTGACTTGCCAGACCTGAAACACCCACCTCTTGCCAAGTGTCGCAGTATTCGGGATAATGAAAGGCCTGTATCTCTGCAGTAACAACTTCCTCCGGGAAGAGGAAGCAGTAAGCAGGGAACGCTGGAGCAGCCTGGTCTGAAATAGTCCCAGAGTTTCTGTGTGGGCTTATGCAAAGAGCACAAGAGCCTGGAAGTTGCCTGGTACCTAAATCAGGGGTCACATGCCTTATACACAAAGGGCTGGTGTGGCCTAATGCCACTTGTTTAGTTAGCAGTGGCCTTGGTCTTCATAAAAGTCTGGTTTTATGAGTAGTTTATATCCAGTAGTTTGGTTGGGTTGAAAACCAGCGCCAGTGTCGGCTCATTGAAGATAAGACTTATGACCCCGGGGTAAAAGGTATTATATAAATAAGGAAGAACATAATTTTGATGACTTGAGTTTCTACCATACTGATCAAAGTTATTCTCAGCGCATTTTCTGACAGTAGGTTTTATTGTTAAAAACACATTTACAAAATTATGAAACAGTATTTATGCTTAATCACAAAAACAGATGTTGGGTATAAAGACAGAAATTCTTTTAGCACACGAGCTTCACTACACATGGTCATACTTCAGTCTTAAAGCCGTACATGATGGCATACACTGTAGCAACCACGTTGAACAGACTTGCTGTGGGTCCGCACAGCTAAAACAGCCTTACCTGCTATATTCATAAGACTTTTGTTTTTGATTTTGCTGAAGCAGGGCAATTGCTTTTCTACACGTTTTGCCAACATACTATCGCTACCTATAGTCATGAAAAGACATGTTTATTTAACTATGTTACAACACAGTCAGACACAAGGCACGAGCAAATTATATCAGCAGAGTTCAACAGACCATTGAACAAATGAAGAAGAAACATTATTTAATGATAGAAAACAGTTGTAAAAACTCTCCCTCTTTCTCTCACTGAATTTCAGCCCACATCCATATACATCTTGCCAGCATGATCTGGCTGTGCCAGGACATTTTCCATCAGAAAATAGTTTGAGAGTTTTTGGCAGAATGTGATTCCTCATATTTTTGGTTGGTTTGTGGTTTTGAGGACGATGTCGAGGATGAGCGAAGTTTCAAAGCATGATGGCTTTGATTCAGATTGAAACAGTGGGCCACAGACAGCTTGTGTAGTGACTGATGGTCAATAGATAAGGCCAGTCAAACCCAACTGATTGCTCCACACTGGTTTTATCAACAGATTCTAGATTTCAGGAAGTTCTATGATTTTTGATTTAGGTCACAGACGTTTTAATGCTGTCGCATTGTTTTGTTGCTTGTTTTTTGTTTGATGAGTTTCACTTTTGCCCTCCTTTCTTGATGCTTTTGAGACAAAGCTGCTGCTTTTAGAAACAACACCCCCACTATGCTGGAGGTGGACTTTGGGTCATTGTTTGAGGCTCTTAGATTCGCTTTTTCACGTAGCCACTTATCTCTGGAACATCAGTAGCCTCCTGTTATGGACACTAGTAGCCTGGGAGAATCAGGTGCCTGCTGCTGTGGAGTCTGATTGCCACTGATGTAGTTTAGAGAGCTTGTTGTCTGACTCACGTGGATCATGTTCAGGTTCTGTATTAAAGGGCCATGCTTCTTGTTTTCTTGCAGACTCTGTATGATGTCTGATTGTTGTTTTGATTATGTTTTCTGATAATCTAGAGGTTGATTCTGCCTCGGATGCTCAGACAGTGTTTGTAATCTCGGAGCGAGAGATTACATTTTGCCAAATCTGTTTAAGCACAGGCTGCCAAAGAGAATAAACTTTCTCTCTCAGTTTCTCTCCTTCACTCCCTGTTATTTCCTCTCTGTCCCTCTTCAGGGTCTCTGGAGTTCTGTAATTCCTTTCACAGATCTTAATCTTCTGCCGCAGAGCAAACCGGTTCATCCCCTCTCCATAGACCAGGAGGGTTTTTCTCTGTGAGCAGATCTAATGTATGTTACCGTGATTACTGATTTGTCCAGTAAACGGAGAGCAGTCTCCTGTGATGAACGTTGGAGTTTGATGCTTATATTTACTTTTTGTTTACTTTTGTGTTATGAGGCCTCTCAGATCTGTGGAGCACAACCATGTCTGACTCAAAGTAAACATATAGAAAATGGGATTTTCATGAGGGTGACTTTGGAGGTATCCTGTTTGTTGGAATTCCTTGCTTTTTTCCTGTCAAAATTTTTCACTACATTCATTGTGTTTTCTTTCATGAAAGACTTTCAGTGGTTTAACAGCATAATGATTACAGCAAATGTGTGATCCAGATACAGTAGCTGGTAAATCTTTGGCCACCACTGCTAAAATTTACTTACTGTGAATAGCTAAGCCTAAAAGAAATACCTGATTCCCAAATAACAGACGAGGAAAAACGCTCAAAGCAAATGTCTGGAATGTTCAGTACTTAGTAACCGCCTTCGGCAACTGTCACTGCTTGTAAATGCTTTCGCAGAGCTAAGAGCCATGTCACTGCACAGTAGAAGAGTGTACCACCACTCCAAAGTCTGCTGAATTATTCTCAAAATCTTTTGCAGCCAAAATTTGCTGTCCAAAACCATACATTCTTAATTTCATTACGGGCTGAGACAACATTTACCTAAAAATGCTTTGAATTAATAATACCATTTCACTGATTGTCTGAAAGACCCGGTGAAAACTTGTTTGAATGCATTGGTTTGTTTTCACACCTGGAAAAAACACAAGCACAACAAAATGTGACAACAAAATACGTGAGACCCTTCTCCTCGCTTAATGTTCAGACCTCTCTAGGGCTGAGTAAGAAAGTAACCGCAGGAAGAAGGTGGTGTGTTTCGGGCCAGTGCAGATTTGTGTGCAGTTTCACAGCAATGGTCTTTGTTCATAGCTGTAGTGATTATCTAACCAGTATACCAGCTTAAACTACACATGTATATCCATTCAGCTCAAACCTGCCCAGTGCACCTGAACAAGGTCAGAGTTCATTCTGACCACAAACTAGCTGCTCCAAAGTTCATTTCAGACCAGACCGAGACCACCTCCTGAAAAGGTCTTGGTGTGACTACTGTTTTCACATCTGCTTAAACGAACTACATTAAAGGTGAAAAAGAACCAGACTTTGTTGTAAACAGACAGCCTTGCCACTGCTCCAACTCATCCAGTCTAGCTCATGCTTGACTTTATAATCAGTGGTTGGGATAATTCTGGTATACCTAAATCTAGACCGCGGTTGACATATTTGGACTTTTACCTGCACCTAAACGTGACATTTTTTTTTGGTTACAGATAGAGCATACTTTTCTAGTGTAAGGATCCATTGCTTTGTCCATGACATCACTGTTGTGTGGGTCTTTTGGACCTCCTTTGTTCATTCTCCCAGTCAGACAGCAGTGAAGCTTCGGAAGATATTTTGTTTACTCTTGTCCTCGGTCCAAACCTTTACATGACTTAAGAGAGTAAAATGTGAACTATGCAGAGCTCTGTTGGCTGCACACAGGGTCTGCCCTACACTGTCTGTGGTATTCCGGGGTAGATCTGCTCAGCGGATGAAGGAACGTGAATGTTGAGGTCAGGGAAAAAGCTCTTGGTGATTTATGACTGAAGTTGTCTCTTGTTTCCTCCAATAAAAAGACAAAGTACCCCATCAGCAAATTCACCTGCATGAGAGACTGCAGACATTGTGGTGATTTTAGCTGTGTCTACTAGTTCTGCAGCAGCTGAAGAGTTTCATGAAGGCAAATGTTAAATTGGGAGAAGAATGAAGGTGGTGATTGCTAGACCTGTGTTGGTTATTCATGATCTTTTCTGTATTGCTATGTAAAGCAATTCCATATGCCTGCAGAAAACTTTCTCCAATGAGAATAAATCGGGACTTATATTGTTTTACTGCCCCTGCAGTATGCAGTACTGTTCAGTACTGTTTAGGTACTGGTCTAACGTACATGGTTATTTATTTAAACACTTAACCATATGGAAGATAAATATATTTATAAAATTGTAAACATATTGCAAATGTATTTTTCCCTAATGTCCTGCAGTTGATAAATATATTTAGAAAGTAAACAGTATATTTGTTTAATCTCACATAAAGAAGTACATGCTCACATATTTCTATTCTGTATGTTTTACACACCAGTGATTCACTACACGCCTGGCTGCACATGACGTCAGTTTCTGTGCTGTTAGTGTGTTGGTTAGTTCTGCTGTGTTCTGACACTCAGTTTACTGGGCTGAGTGATGTGCTCTCAGTGCAGATCCTGTTAGTGGTATTAAGTCTTCACTCTGCTTCCTTGAGTCTCAGCAGCAATAAAAGACGTACTGATGTTTTCTATTGGAAAATGCAGCGAAATCCAAAGTGGCATGAACTTCCTGAAACTTTTCCGCAGGGTTTGTTTAAGAACGACTGATGTACACACGTGGATCCCCAGGTGAAAGCGAATTTGATTGTGTTTTGCAGCATCCTACTAACATTAGCAGCTGCTGTTTGGACTGGGACTCCACTAACCCGAATAGTGTATTCAATATTACAGTGTGGACAGATTTTATGTCTTATACAAAGTATATTTAGATATTTTAAGATATCTTGCAGTTGTAATACTCTGTAGCACCAATTTACTTCTGTCTGTACCCTTAAAAGCATAGACTTGCAAAGGTAAATTCTTTTTTTTTTTTTTTTTTTTTTTTATAAACCTTCCCGTACCCGATCCTTCTGTACCCATCTGTCCAGCATCTGTTTCATAGAGTACCTTCCTGAATTATCGTTCTGCGTGGAGCAAAGCGTTTGATGATGCTTTAGATCTTTTCCTTGTGTGTAGTCTTCTTAGTGGCTGGTCCTTTCTTGCCTTTGGTTTGGACTGGAATCTTCTGGGGATTTCCTGTGTACCCTTCAGGCTCTTTTTGCTCCCCCTCCCCTTAATTTCCCAAAAACTGGTGTAAACAGCCAAGAGTGATCTGAAGGCCATGTCTACATGGAGGGCTGTTGAGTGGCTAAACTGGAGGGTAGTGGATGTATTGCCTGTCTGCAGGGTTTCAGAATTTAGCTTTGGTTTTTGGTCCCTAAACAGACTGGACGACTCTCGTATTGTTACAGCATGGCACTTATTTGAGTCCAGATGGTCGACATATCACCACACTCTCTAAGCCCTGCACCCTCTGTGAGTTGACCTTGGCTCCTGGCCTCAATCTTTCATGTCTTCACTGGCCACTCTCTCTTAAGCTCCTTGTTAGAAGGGACCATTTTTGAGAGTCATGGTATAAATCAAGCTCAGTTCTTATCAGAAGAACGTAGCACCAAAAGAGAGAGAGAGAGAGAGAGACTAGCAGCTTACATAAATCACTTTGTGTCAGATTGGAGTTGTTTATGATCCCGATTCTTCTCTCCTTGACAGAGCAGAAGGGAATGAGAGAGAAAGATGAGAAGTCGTCAGCTTGGTTTTGTATTGAGTGATGATTTAGTAGGGATATCACTGGGATGCCCTAAAGCAAAAAGTGTCTCATGCATCAGTTGAAAACCAACTCTGGTGTGTTGTGTTTTTTTTTTTTCTCTTTCTCTTTTTAGGTTTAACACTTAGAACCAGAGAGCCGCACTTTGCGGGCAGATACACACCATTTTCATAACTCCAGATCAGTGTAACCTATAGACATGATATACATAACAAACTACAATACTTGCCACATCTAACAAGTCTCATCATTGTGTGATTATCAGTGAGTAATCCAGATTGGAAAACGGCTAAAATTCACTTGTTTCCAATTGAGTTCAATCCCGAATTTAGTTGCCAGTGCATGTTCTACCTGCATTCAGACTCTGGCTAATCAGTGAGAGGGGTGGGGCTAATGACATCACACTTATTGGGAGATTTGAACCCTGATACAGATATAAATAACAAAATTAATAAAGTACATGTAGGTTGCATTTATTTTATTTTTAAGCTTAATATTTTGAGAAAGGCCTTTAACCATTATGCAAACATCACGGTAGAGGTGCTGGAGACAGCCACCATGCTAATGCTGCAATAGCAATTTGGGACAAGGGTCATGTCCAGTGTGCTGATGCTGCAGTAGGGAGGTTGGAGGAGCCCAGTAGCCATCATGATCATGGCATGCAATCCATTTGGATGAGTGTGATAGCCTGTGATTTTAATGAAATGGCCAAACATAACTGCTTTAAGCTTTTCCTTTGGTGATGCAGCTACGGCCTTCTGCGAAGTCAGGATGCAAACCAAAGAAGTGGGCAAATATTTAAAGTATTAACTTTTACATCTGAATTGAAGACAAATTTGAGTAGCCTAGGAACTCATGAAAACAATATTTGGTATGTGAGACGTTATATGTCTCCTTTTTATATACTTCTTATTTTCTGGTAAATAAGCCGAGCATCAGTAAACTGAAATGAGGAGATGGTGGTGCATATAGACTACCTGCGAGCATTTGTTTTTTCGTTTATCCTGTACAACTAGACATGCCCACAGTGGTTTGAGCTGAAAAACCTAATCTTTGGTTCCTGCTGCAAATGAACTTTTCACAACCTATTTTTTTGTTGGTGGAAATGTGGCGAACAGTTCAAAATTAGGCCAGAGTGGAACCTGTTCCTCATCAGAAGTATGCAGAATTAGGATTAGGGTTGCCTACCTCGGTTTAGAGGAATATTTGTTGACAATCTGATTTTGGCCATTTGAACATAGCCATCTCCATTCTACTGTGGTCCTGTTAACTGCAGTCAGGGAAGAAATGGCTAAAGAGGTTTTTTATTTTATAGTCAGTAGTGTTTTCATATGAGACTTTCAGCTAAAAGGATGACCAAATAAAGCTAATAAATTGGCAGAACAAACAGTTAAACTCTGGTTTTCTCAGTTTCAAATGTTTTCACACTTCTGCAATTTAGTGTCCCTCTCAGACCATTTTAAGGGTGCATCTTGTGTTTGCATGGATGGGTTTGCTGCTGTAGGAGTCGCTCATGTGTTTGTAATTAATAAAGGAAGCTTACTCCTTTGTGAAGACCAGGCTGGATTCATTACTAACCTCCACAGAGGTTGACCCAGACCATGGAGGCCAAAGGATCCTTTAGACACTTGCCCTCGAGAAGCAGGTCTGCAGGAAGCTAATGTTCATTAATGAGCTGAAAGTAATGCTGATGGTGTGCTGTAAAAACACGCTGCCATTGCTCTTGGATTGATCAAAACCCCAGTTTTGAACTTGGGCCAGGAGACGTGAACAGACTTGAGATGAAATTTGGAATGCCTGATAGACCTGCTGTAGGAGTTCTAAAGAAATGCAAATCTTCATGGTCTTTGCCCGACGTGTTGAGAGGGCTATTTCTTGGGGATGTGTTTAGTGGCAGGGTCTGCATTTGAAGCATACCCATAGCCTGCAACTTAAACTGGAGGCCCACTTTCGTATTTTATAAAATTCAGTTGAATTTGGTGAATTTAGCCGGGTTACTGTCTACACATTTCGTAAAAGTTATTGCATAATTATGAAATTTTGGCAGAAAGAAGTGAAATATGCCGTGTTTAGCCTCTGCTGCAGTTATGAGAAGAAAGATTGACAGGCCATGATTAGAAGAAGCATTGAAATGAGGAGAGGATTTGCTTTCATTACAATCATCTTGCAGCAGTATTGTGACTGTGTTTGCAATTCACAGATGTCTGGCAAGATGAGCGGTGGCCAACTAATGAGGATTGGAATCTCTACGACCATAAATCTGGGAGCACAAACGGTTATACTATAGATGGTTCTGGTAGAGCAGAGCAGAGTCATTTTTGAACAAGCTTTAGATTCAGTATTTTAGAACATGGAAAGCTACCTTTGAAAGCTAACTGTCAAAGCTAAAAGGCCAATCATTCATGTGGTTGTAACAGCAGGTAAGATTGTCTAATAGAGTGGACAGGAAGTGGACACAGTGTTTAAGCACTCCTGCAGCTCTGCTGTGTCTGATCCACTCGTACTAGAAGTGCTCTGTGGTGGCCCGTTGGGTGCTGATCATTGAAGATCAGGGTGAAAGGAGAATGAAGTCTACAGAGAAACAGATGAACTATAGTCTGAAATTATAGAACTACAAAGTGCTCCTGTGATGTCGTTGCTGACATGTGACTATTGAGCACGTACACATTGTGATGACGATATTGAAACGATATATTATGCAGCCCTGTTTCTCAGTGGATGGAAAGCCCTCTTATGATGGCATAGCATTCACCATGTCGCTCTTTGTTATAGACTTGTTAAAATCTCAGTCATCCCGCTTGGATTTGCAGGCCTAGATGTGGTTTCATGGTTTGTGAAAGGCAGGCAGGTGTTGTGGCTACCCCCCATTCAATTACTGCTCCTGCTTGTAGTTCGGAAAGCACTCTCAAGCCCTTAGGTAATCTGGCTGCAGTTGATGGATTTAAAAGCCTCACCGCTGTGCTTGTATCTTGTATATTCCATTACTTTGAAGAGAGGTTGTATTAAGGTTGAAAACTAGCCTTAGGGTCTATCTGTTTTTCTCCTTCTCTCATCATCTCTAATCTCAAAAGGGCTTGTGTTGTTCACGTCTTAATTCATTGCTTTTACAGCTTTGGAATGCAATTTTCTTACAAAATGGAATTCAGATCCTGCGATGGAAGGAATACTTAAATTAAGTTGTCCTGTCTGATTATTTCATCGGTTAAGAATGTGGTCCGCCTGAACCTGTTACCAGTCTCAGAACCGTACAATATTGTCTGTTCTGGCCATTTCTGTTTCTCTAGGTTTCATATCTCAGGATCAGTGTAAAAGTCTTGCATTTTCAGCTAAAAAAACTGCATGATCAATTTCCAATTTTGATTTTGCTCCAATGTGTGGATTTTTTTTTATATAAACAAAAAACACATTGCAGCAAATCAATGTTTGATCAAAACATGGTCAAATATTTAAATTCTGTTCATTTATAAATCTCATATGAGAACATTGTTCCTACACTACTCCTGAAATTTGAGATATGTGGTATGTGAGTCTTTCTCTTTATAAATACATTGCTCATTTTCTGGTAAATAAAAGTGTGAAACTGTGAAAAAATCCCACAAACGTGGCGTAGAGTTTCATAGGTAAAAGCATTGCTTAAGGAAAAGCAATTCCAGGCGAATACTCCCTGCATCATTACCTGTTACTACCCTCCTAAGCAAGTCTGTCTGTGTTTAAAATTGTCTGTTGGAGACAAGGTGTTGTTAAGACTGTTCTCAGAATCTCTGCAGACGTTCAGCTCAAAATAGGGACTTGTACAACACCTGTTTGGCCCACATGCCTGTGACCTGTACCACCAACGTTTTGTGCCTGCTAAATCCTGGGTGGCAGGCGGAAATGATCACAGCTTTTTTGTCCCGTAAAATGTGGTGCAAGCCATCGGAATGGCATGAGTATGGGAACGACTGTTCTCAGTACAGTGGCAAATGTTTGGGTTGGCAGATGCTGATTCCTCTGGCTTTCTTCCAGTGCATTAGCTGTTGAGTTCAGCAGTGAAGTACAGTGGCCATGCAGGTCTCTGGTGTTTTAATGGTTTTACCAAAAGCAGCTCATAAGAATTCTTTTAATGACTGTAGGAAGCCAGGAAAAACATATCTCTTAGGGGATCCTGCACTCTGCCCTGTGTGTGTGGTTGTCATTGTACTGTGGGTATTTTAATTTGTTTAGCACATGTGTAAAACCTGTAAATCCTTCACTGTATCATCTCGCAGCATGCAAACTGTGATCCTGGCAGCTTGCTCCCTGTCAAAGTATTAGGGGTTTCCTGCACTGGTTTCTTCACTTGTTTGGGTAGGGATGCACTTTCAGGCTACCAGGCTACTGGGTTGCACTGATTTTTAATTTTTCGCCCCTACCAATTTAGACGTGCCAATTACCCATCCCCCTTAGTTGTCTCCCACATCATGTGCCCTGCTCTTTGTGCCAGGGGCAGAGATTGTCCACGTTTCTTCCGAGTCATGTGACGATTGCTTACCGCCTCTTTTTGAACTGCTGCCATTTGCATCATTGCTGGGCAGCCATCGCGCTTGGAGGAGATCGCTGGATCCCCGGATCAGACCCAATGGTCGGCAGACACCTGCGCTGACCAGCAGCACACTTATGGGATGTGGGAAGAGCTGTCAGATGAGATTCTGTCTCTGACTTTACATCTAGAGATCAAGATGGATCAAGATCCATTGACATCTGGCCTGTTGCACTGGCCTGTTATTTGGATCTGGGTCAAGGTAAGGCAGCCTTTGGAAAGTAGATGCGATGTAGTTTTCCTCCTTTGGAGAAACCCCCACAGGCCGTGGATGTCAGATTTCTGTGCTAAAACCCTCAGCCTTCAACATAACCAGACCTTAGTCTGACCAGAAGGGAAAATTCACTTAGGAAAAGTATTCTTTCCAGAGTCTACCTTTCACTTGATTCCTCAATGGTGTGTATGTTCTTCTGCACATCCTGTAAATGACTGGCCTGTTTTAGTGTGCTGTTCCATGGAAGATCCTTCAGTACCTGCTGAGTGTGTGCTTTTCACCCCTCAGAGGAGTGGAACGCTGTGACCCTATGTGAGATTCTTCTTTTTACCATTTGTTGACTGTAACAACATATCATATTGCTAGCTCGTGATGGAAGACCTAACGATGAAGACCTTTGGAATGCCACCCAGCTCAAAACTGCCAAGTGTCCAGTATTGAGTGAAATCATCTCGCTGTTAAACCCTCTTTAGAGCTGCTTGAAAAACAAGCTGCTCTCTGCACTATTGACGGATGCCTCTGCAGTGACCATATAGCCAGCACAACTTGAACATGTGCCCGGAGCCAGAAAAAAGCAAATGGGAGGGGGGAGCTTTCAAGGAGAGCGAGCTGAAAGATGAGTAGGGAGCTCTTACAAAGGGAGCTCGTGAATAGGAGAGGAATGATTGTCAGTACTATTCACGTTTGTATGCCTGAGCTTTTTAGAACTGCCACAGTGAAAGGACAAGGACCTCCTCTTCTCCCTCTCCCAGGTCTTTTGTATGCACCATGCTGCTTCAGCTACCAAGAATGTGTTTTCATCACCTGCTCGTCTCCGTACTTGGTGGTGTTCGGATTCGACAGTACTTGCTGGGATGCATTACTCCTTGCTGTAGTGTTCTTACAGGGTATGTTCACACAGCAGGACTAGATCTGATTTTTCTTTGTGTTATACAGTCTTGTGAAATGGTTAGGACAGCACATGAACACATTAGACTGTGATTTGTAAAATGTAAATATTAGAAATGCAGTTTTCTTGTGAGGAAAAAGTCTCCACATTTGTTACTACTTAAAAATGCCTAAGATTAGAATCATGTGCAGCACTTCAGCTTTAAACCATTAGATCATTGTTAGAAAAGAGTCCGGAGGAGGCTGTCTAAGTCTTGGACGTCAGTTTGGTTTGCACTTGATTGTTGGAGTGAGTGGGATCACCATGGTGAGATCTAAAGAGCTGCAGAAAGACGTGGTCAGATCCAGCCATCCTAGCAAGTTCAGCCCAGAGCAGATGACGAGCTGTATGAAGAAGTCTCCAGCAATCCTAAAATGTCATTGCGGGACCTGCAGGTATCTCCTGACACAGTTTGGTTTGCATGTCATGAACTGTTTAGTTGCATGTCTGAAAGTTCTGAAACAGAGCTAAACTGAAATCAAAGTTCTGCATGCTTAAGGAAATTTTATATCAGTAATCCTAACTGGAAGAACATGATGCTCTTTCTGTCCTCCTTTAACAACAGTTCTCACAAACTCCAACATTTTACTGATATGGTTTATGTACCAGTTTAACATGATTGGTGTTTACATGTAAAATTGTTGACCCTCATCGTTCCCATGTCTGCTCAAGGCCGTCGAGCAGTCTGAGATTGGCCAGGAGGGGAAAAGGGCCTCAGTGTTGAAGTAAACTGCACATGTTCCTCAAGGCAAACCCATTTAAATCATCGTAATCAGCATCATAAGAAGTTCCTGCATTTCCGTTTGAAACGTAAATCAGCTTTATGCTGACATTCTCCTCGTTTAATTTCCTTCATCATCTCCCGCTTGCTTTCTTTTTCACTTTAGTGCCGTATTTGAGTCCAGTAAATATTTGCTGTTATTAGCTGATAGTCGTTAGCTTCAGTAAGGCCCTGCCAGGAGCAGCAGATGTAGGGGCCTATGTTAGTGTGGTTTTTATTTTGTTGCATTTCTTTAATGAAAAATGCATCTTTATTTACATAAAGAATAGCAAGAAAAAATTTTTTTTCCTTGTGCACATTTTAGTCACCTTTTTTTTTCTGTAGAGCAGCTCTTTGTAGATCTATAATTCCAGACTGCAGTTCATCTGTTTCTCTGCAGACTTTATTCTCCTATCACCCTGATCTTCAATGATCAGGACCCCACAGGACCACCACAGAGCAGCTATTATTTGGAGGGTGGGGGGTCATTCTCAGCACTGCAGTCACACTGACATGGTGGTGCTGTGTTGGTGTGTGTTGCACTGGTATGAGTGGATCAGATACAGCAGAGCTGCTGGAGTGTTTAAACACGGTACGGTTGTGTTCTGATCGAAGCAGTTAATGATGCTGTCAAACCCAATGCTGGTCTCTTCGATTTTCTTCCCACACTTTAGCTCAGGTGTTCCATTCAGATTTTCACTCTTCGTACCTGAAATGCGTTTTTAAGCGCCAGTTCCGTGATTCCGTGTATTCTCCACGTCAAGGAAAAAATACATATAAAATGGCTTATTGTCGCCAAATATTGGGGTTGACTCTACAGCTGTGGCTCTTTTTAGCCCACTCCTCCCATTTCTCTGGTGCCATGCTACGAATAACAGGCCCTATCCTGAACATAGCAGGGAGGGAAAGTCTGTGTGGTAACTCTGGCCGATCCCCTGCTGAACTTTAAGCCTCTAGAGGTCAAGCCTCCGCTGTGAAAGGACCTCAGCCAGTGTATCGGTGTGGTGTGGGTTACTTTCACCAACTGTGCAAGTTGTGACACCAGTGCCATTTCTTCTCACACGCATCCCCCCCTACCAGCCACACTATTGAATTCCTGTTAATGTCCGCTCCATGGTAGTGTAGCCATAGACCAGACATGGTAGTGTAACCATGGAGCAGTTGTACAGTCACATCTGAAAGTGTTTTTAGGTTCACTGTGGAGCTCAGGCCTAGGTTTGTCTGCCTGCTGGCTTCTCGGTTACTTTTAGCCCACACCTGTTTGGTATTATGCTGATTGCCCTCCTGACCATCTGTGCTGATAGGACAACTCTAGCAGTGAGGAATTCTCTACCAGCAGCAATTCTACTGTTTTCTATGATAATGAGGCCTAAACCCTACAGCGAAACAAGGGTGAGGTTTGTCTTTCCAGCCGGTCCCCCAGAAAAGCTGATTTAATTTGACCCCTTCCCCCCATGCCCATTATACTTCACCAACCAAGTGTGAATGCGGCATTCCTTGGACCTCCAGCAACTTACCGCGTGCCCCTCAAGACAACTTTTGTAGGATGGTTTGTTTGAATGGTGACCATTTTGCTTGCTCCCCACCAACTCCCACCCCCAATGGGGTGCAGTTGCAGAGGTTGATTAATAATACAGTAGATAAAACCTCTTCCAATCATGTAATTTGTGTTACAGGAGAGCCGAAGTGGATTGGCTTTGATGATTAGGGCTTAAAGAATGTTGTAGCAAATGGATCGCCATTATCTTTAAACTCTAGAAGGACTAGCTCTTGCTGGTTTCCTGTGATGATCAATAATAAACTCCACACACTTTCTTTTATTTGTTAATTTATTATTTGTTACAATACAAGTACGCTGTTCTTGTTTTTCCCAAATTTCATTTTCCTTTTGTTTCTTCTCAGTTTTTAGGTTTTTGGAAAGATGTTTTAAATTTTTAAGGAAAAAATGCTCAGCTGCATTTTATAGAAGCAGCAAAATGGCAACATCACTTCCAAAAGATTTTAATAAATAACTTTCCTACAGGTACTCCTGATCTCAGGAAAATACACATGGCAGTAGAATTGGCAATGATGGATTGCCCCATGTTCAGACTCTGTGTGTGAATGGTTGTGTGGTACCCTGAGATGGATTGATGCCCTGCCCTGGGGGTATTCCTGACTTGCACCACCACTACCCTGACCAGGATAAAGTGAATAAGAGGATAGATGGATGGTTACTCACGTGTTCAATCAGGTGTGAGTGGGCACTCGGTTTTATTTAAAGAACAGGCATGTGTCAGTCTGTTCTTCACAAATGTTTGTGGAAGTGCATCATGGCACAAACAAAGGAGATTTTGGAGGAGCTTAGAAGAAAAGCTGTTCATGCTCATCAGGCTAAAAAAGTTTACAAAACCATCTCTGAAGAGTTGTACAAATGGAGGAAAGTCCAATATTACCCTCCCCGGGAGTGCGTCCCCAACATAGATCGCACCAAGAGAAGCTCAAAGAACTTTAAACACTTAAAGGCCTTCCTCACAATATTCATGGGCCCACCATCAGAACTCTGAACACCAATAATGGTTTCAAGAACAAAGCTACTACTCTCCTAAAGAACATTGCTGCTCATCCGCAGTTTGATAAAGATCACATGGACAAACCAGAAGACTATCGGAACAATGTTATGTGGGCAGATGAGTACAAAGTGGACCTTAAATGAGAAGTGTTGGAGGAAAACATGCATTCAGTGCATTCTAGCAAACATGGTGGTGTCACGTTTGAGCCTGATTTGCTCCATCTGGACCAGGATGGCTTGCCATCATTAATAGGAACAATACATTTTGAATTAAACCAGCAAATGTTCTAAAAGAAAATACTAGGACATCGGCTGAAATTAGACTAATCAACAGTTACTGTACAGGGGCTGAACACCAGATTTAGTAGATTTATTTTCAGTAATTCATGCATTTCTTGTTTCAGTGCACATTCTGGCTTGTTGCGCAGATCCTATTTTCCACTGATGACTATGCATGGCTCAGTCCTCTCATTTTATAATGAAAAACAGACAGGTAGTGTGTTAGTCATTGGTATGTCAGCAGCCTGGTTGTCTGAAGGTAGCAAACCCACTCATTTCCTTTTCTTTGGAGCATCAGGCGCATAAATCCCGAAGCCCACCACAGCCTGTTAGCAGTACACCCAGAGCAGCTTGAAAGAGGAGAATTTGGGGGAGGAATGAATGAACCTCATCATGATCATGTGCACTAGAACATAAACATCCACATAATCTCTCTCCGTCAGGCAGATAAGTGTGACTTTGAACAAGCATCAAGTGCATTCATCTGTGCTTTGCTGGCCTTGACTGTGCTACCTGGATTTTTGTTATGAAGTTCTAGTGGCTAAGCCTTTAAAAAGAACCCTCCTCTTCCCTCACTAGAACGTGGGCTGTCTCCCACAAGCGGGACGCTGTTTGTGTTGTTCACTCGTGCATGGAGGATGAACCAGGCTCTGAGTACAGGAAAGCCTTTGTATTACCTGTGCAGACTCCTCCACCTGGCCCCTAGTTTTTGTTCTGGTTTTCCAAAGACAGCAGTGTGATCTCCAGCTCACCAGGGAAACTCAGGTTTTGTGCTCATTTCAACTTATGTGACTTGTAGGGGCCTGAAAATATAAAACAGGTCGTGTTGCACTTGTTTTCATTTACCAAAAGAAAACACTTTTTGAATAATTGAAAGCGTTTACAGTCACATGTGAGGATGGAGAAACATCTGTGATCTCATTCCCCTAACCTCCAGCACACAAAAGCTCTGAAAGCACTGACTTCACCTGCTTACCTCATACCAGTCTACCTCTGGATCATTACTTGGTTGCTCATAGAGCTGTAAACATGTCATTGTAATGGCCTCCTTTCTTGTTCGTCACGAATTCAAATGTTAAAGGTCTCCAAAAATGAGGTTACCTGCTAAAAACGATCAATCCTCAAACATGCTTCAACAGGTGTCTAAGAAAGTACTTTTATGCGTGTTTTGAGTTTTTGAGACATTTTAAATTCTGTCAAACCCGTCTTCGTACGTCAGTCTCCATGCCTGCAATCCATTTGCTTGTGATATTACATCATATCTGATGACATCTGGGTTGTACTTGCAGATTATTCTTTTGCTTTTTCTTAGGATCAGCGTCAGCATTCATTCTTCATTTTAAGACACGTCCAACAAAATACAAACACCTAAATAATGTATCATCACAGAAATCACGTAAGACCTGTTCATTCCGTCCTGCTGTTGTGTTGGTAGCATTCTTCACAAGAAGTAGTGTTGGAGAAGGTTTGAGAGGGGTCCCTTTATAAGGCTGCAGAGAGTGTTCCGGTCATGTGGATTTTACCTTAGCCAGCTGCTGTGGTTGTGGATAGAAGAAGGCACGCATGAAGGAGAGGGTCACTATGAGCATGTCGGACAATCCATCGTTTCTCCCTCTCTGTGGTTCAGCAGCCACAATTGCAGACATTGAGTGAGCAGTGATGTCTTCCGTGAGTCATCCTGTTGGTGGCAGATGTTTGACAACAGACTGTGATGAAGACATACCCATAATGCCCACCACGCCAATGTCACTAAAGATGGCTATGTACTATTAAAGTTCATTGAATATCTTGAAGTTACTCAGAATGGCAGCAGGTCCCACTTTTGGGGTGGAGACAAACAACGAATCAACTATATAGTCGACAGGTTTTGTGGACATTCAGTGAATTTGTACATGGGATGTTAGAATTTACCTGTTTGCTCTTTCCTCTGCTGTGGCTTTCATAAACTCATCTTCTCTGTCCTGGTCAGGGATGTTTGCACCAGCTCAATTTATAGATAAGGTGAAGTGATTCCCAACTGAGGGAGCTGGGCTTTTTCTGAACGAGAGCCACCAAGATAAAGTCTTGTGGAATTTTTACTTTGGCCTGGTGTGTTTTCTCTTTGCCCTGTCTGCTTTTTCAGAACAGTGGAAACGATTCAAGCATGAAAGGGGTTTTGAAGCCATATAAAAGGCGACCCCCCCCCCCCTTATAGCTGTGCTTATTTAAGGGCTGGTGTTGGAGCAAGCGGAAACCACGAGTGAGGACATTTCTTTCAGCTTTAGTGGTTGACCACAGCTTCTTTGAAAGCAGCTTGTTGTTACTTGTTGGGGGAGAAAAGCAAAGCATCCCACAATCACTGCGGCTTAGAAAGAAACTGTGTAAGTGTTAAACTCTTACTAAGCTGCTACAGATGAGGTCATTTCTCTGCTCACAGACACGATTTCCTAACTGACCAAACTTCCACCCCTCTTGCCATATTTTTGTGGCTCAACCAGTAAGTTTCAGTGACCCCTTGACCCCTTCATCCACCCCTCATGGACCATGTCCTGGTGTCAGTTTGCAGTTCCCATAATGCCTTATTTCTGTATGAAGCTGTTTAGAGTCCACAAAGCCCAACGTTTCGGTAAAAGAAAGAAGTGATTAAACTCGATACTTCTCCCACCATCCCACCCACTGACTTCTAGCCTCAACCTCCATTCTACTCACTTCTCCCAGTGGTCTGGTTTCAAGTGGTACTCAGACAGGGTGGACAAAAGCAAGGCCAGAGAAGTCACACAGATCAGAGCCTGAGGAAGGTAATTATGCCAGGCTCAAATCTGCGGCTGTGTGTCTGGTGTTCCTCATGCCTCACTGCTCCCCTACAGCTGATCTGTTTTTTTTTTTTTGTTTTTTTTTGTTTTTTTTTTAATTTTCCGTGTTTATAGTCAAACTGAAGCCGGCTAGCTCGGCTGTCTGGACTCATCACCAGTGATGTCGAGGGCTCCTGAACTGTGGCAGGGTCTGTCCTGCAGTGGCCACACAGCTGATTAGGTCTGGAGTTGGGGAACGTCCTTTCATATCAGACCAGCCTCGTCAACTCAGTCTAGCCAGCCATCCCCCTCCCAGCAGGCTACTGCCATGTACAGCAAGCCGCTGTCGGATAGACCTCACTGAAATGTGCAAAACATCTCATCTAGCCAAACAGGGAGATATGGACACCTCTGAGAGGAGAAAGAGCTCTCATGTAATGTTCATCTGTGCAATTTAATAAAAGCAGCACCCACAGATTAAAGATTAAAGAAACTCCTTTTCCCACGAGTTAATGCTCTTCTCCGGGCTCTTAATAAAATGTCTTTTTTCTTTAAGCTTCTGCAGAAAATGTCTGAATGTCATCCAGACGTCCGCTCGAGTTGACTTGCACATGTAATGAACAACCAGAGATGCAGGCAGTTATTTTCAATCACACAATGACACTTGAAACAGAACATAACTGAAGCTGATTGACCCTTTTTGTTGAAGGGTGAGGCTATCTGTAAATAAATGGCATGTAGAGCATCACGAGAACTTGCAGAGACCCATTGTAAAGTCTCTGTAAAATGTCCTTTTCTAATCAAGAGGGTTTAAAGTCCGTAATGTCCGCTGTACGTGATCCAGAGATTTGCGTTCACACATACAGCTCCTCGGGGTAATTTCTGGAAAGGTTGCCGTGCAGTGGGGTGTCATGCATGTATAAATGCATGCAGGCTAAAGTTAATTTTTAAAGTTAACTCTCATTAGTTCATGTTTGCATTAGTTTACTTCAATTACTAAGTAACAATGGTTTGGAATTACTTTTACAGGGTTCTATAATTGCTTACACTGCTCCCTTACTGTACTTAACCAGTCTAACAGTGTCAAAAACACAAGAAAATGCTGAACTCTATTATTCCTTTATCTGTTTATTGGTGTCTCAGGAGTTGGGGAGAGAATCTGCCCCCCCTCATTAAGCAGACTCCTAACTGACTGATAGACTGGCTCCACTCGACTGAGCCGCAGTCTCCCAGCATTGATAGGGTAGCCCCAGGACACGGCTGGAGATTTCAGCCGTCAATCAAATTCACATGTAGCCGTGTCTCAGTTGTATGGGAATCAGCCTGCTGCTTGAAACCTCAGCCATACATCCATCAGCGCTGCCTCTGCCTGGCAGCTAATGGGGATAAATGCGGCCCTCTTTAGAGCACAGGTGTGTGTTGCAGGCTGGGAGAGAGAGGCTTTTTGGGTTGAATCCTCGCAAGGAATGTGCCTGATTGAGACCCTGTTTAGATTACAGCGTCCTTAGTCTGAGTTATTAGAAAATGGAGACCAGCCTTGTGGTGAGAGGCTCTTCTGGTTTGGTGGTAGTGAACAGCGAAGACCTCAAACATAAACATCCTAGAGCTGGGCTTTTTCTGTATGCTCTCTACTCATGATAACTGAGGTAATGTATAGAGTTGAACACTTAAAGTGTGAGCTATCACTCTCTTCTGTCTGAAACGCACAGCGAGCAGGAGAGCAGTGGTCTGTGGTCATTAGTTGGGTGCAGGCCATGACTGTTTCAGAGTATCATACACTTCAGTTTCCCCGTCCCACCCCAAACATTTCCCCTGGTTGGAAATTGTGCTGATGCCTTGGCAGCAGTCTTGACGTCACACTGTGATTAAGGGAATTTCGCAGAGTGCTTGCTCCTAGAGTTTGGTACAGTTGGTCAAGTGTGTAAGCTGTTTTAGATTCTGGTTTCACTGAAATAGGTTGTCCGGGGTTTGCTTCAAGCTAGAGCTGGGCGATATCGTAAATATTGATATTTTGAGATATATTTTGTACACAATATAAAAATGGCCATGTCTTTATTTTGCATCTCAGGTTACCATCTGTGTACAATGTAATTCCAAAAAGGTTTGTGTTATGTTTTATAAACATTATAATATTACTATTTAAATATATGTCGTAAGATCATTGCAGCATCATTGTAATATACATATTTATGATTGTCACAAGACAGGAAATGCAATGTCGTAAGGCAAATTAAAGCAGAAATTTTATACTTGATGCAAAATGTTAAAGCTCTGGTCTAATTTTCTATGAAAAATCTACCAGAGCCAGATTTTATTTGACATTAATGGAAAAATCACATCCAAATATATTTTAGCTGAAATGTGATATGAGAGCAGGAGTTAAACTTGATATAAACAATATCACATTGTCCCATATAGAGCTCTGTTTATATCCCCCTGTGAATTTTAAATATCAGTATATTGCCCAGTCTAACCTAGGCCCAACCATTATCCAAAAACACATTTAGAAACATCTGTGTGAAAGCAAACCAGAGAAAATTAGACCTTCTCCCAAATATATGCCCAGGATCGGTTCATGGTGTGCACTGATGTATTCTGTATAAGTGTAAAAATGCCCTTAATCACCTCCGAGTGACTTTCTGTTATTTGTGTGTGTGTGTGTGTGTGTGTGTGTGTGTGTGTGTGTGTGTGTGTGAATGGTTGTGTTGTAGGAGGCTCATACAGGGGTTATGACTGTGAGGAAATGTTTTTGTGCTGCCATGGTTTTCTCAACGCACGTCCAAACTCTGCAGAATCCATTAGATTTTAAATGAGTGTATGGGATGTTTCTGTGGTCAAATGCAGAGCTCACTCGGGCATGGAGCCGGGAGCTGCCAGAAGCCGTATTTCACATCTCCATCTGAAAAGAAGTGTGAGGAGCAAATGGAGGAAGAAGAGCTTGGAGGGGCTTATATTGCTCCTCGTTTTCTCCTTTCTCCTCTTTACTGTGGAACCTGATGAGCTCTCTTGTGCTTATCCCTCTCTCTCTCACTCCTCCGCAGGTTTGGATGCTGAGCTGTACTATGTGAGAGATGACGTGGTGAACAATTACGCTCTCTCCTTCATTCTGCCTGTACCCAGTGAGACCAACAGCCTGCATTTCACCTGGCACTCCAAAAGCAAGGTGTGTAGTTTTTATTCTTGTTCCGTGGGTTGTGCTGGGTGGGCATCCTTTACTCGCTGATGTAAATGATTGATATGGGGCCTTTCCTTTCCCTGGTACCTACAGTACTCTACTTGACTCAAAAAAACAGACCTTTATTCATTAGAAAGTAATCTTCAACTATCTTCTTGTGATGCCACACACTTCTCCCAACCGAGCTTCCAGCTGACTCACTCTTCGGCAGTCTGCTGGTGACGGACATCTGCAGATAGGAAGAAATTTGAGCATACGTATTGGGAACACCAAAAATCACACCTCCCTAGCTTCATTTGTTTTACGTGTGAAAAATGATGGCTGGATTACAGTTTTTGAACACACCTTATACTCTGCTTTTTTGAGTTTTCATTAAGCAGATTTGGTATCTGGTACCTGGAAATGGGTGCTGCTGTTCCTACTTGCTCATAGTTCCAAACCAGCTGAATAGGGACTAGAACGTGACGTGTAAACTAACCGGAGCACTGACTGGGCTGAGTGACGTACTCAGCGTTATTGCTGTGATATCATATATGTGCTGTTTGGGTTGCTGTCATATTGTGAAGCTTCCATTTAAACCATTTGTTCCTAAATGACCCCCTTTATTAAGCAAAATATCCCGTTTAGGCGGTGCCATTTACAATCTAGAACCTCTATGAAGTTCTGATGTTGGTTCACTGAAAGCTTTTTAATGTGTTACTGATCTGAAGATATTCAAAGCTCATGAGGAGGTTTGCACTGAAGTCATGGTCTCATCTGCACAAGGGTTTTGTGAGCAGGTCTTAAACAGTTGTTATACACAGTACTTTGAATGCGTATGTGTGTGGAGGTGGGAGGGGGGGATTTAGAAGGTGTGAAATTCCAGAGCAATGTGATGGTATGCATCTGTCTTATGTGACACTCCACAGTGGAGAAGAAGTGACATTTGATGGGCATGAGGAGGTGGCCATGTTCAGCTTTAAGCTGCTTTTTTATTATTATTTTTAATTACTTCAGCAGGAAATGCCTTTTTTTTAATTATAGTAAATTATCGTCACATATTTTTTTGACACTTCAACCCTGCATAAGAAGCAACATCTAATGTAAAATGGTCACATCTGACCAATATATGGTTGAATGAAGTTCGGAGAGGGGATGAAGTGAAGGTTGGTTACTTGATCCATTTTCCACCCCCTTGTTATCACGTGTAGGTGGATTACAGGTTGGGTTTCCATGTGGAGAACCCTGCAGCCATGGACCAGCCTCAGAGCAATATCTCGGCCCAGGGAGAGGTCCCGCGCACACGATCAGGTAAGACAGTCGTCTTAAATGTCTAGAGCAGAGCTTAAAAGTCCAGTTGTGCATTCTTCCTAAATGAACACACCTGATTTCACTCCTAAGCTCATTATATAAGTGTTTTCAACAGGAAAGCAAGATCTATGTGCAGAGATACAGTTGGTGTGCGAGCATTGTTTCCTGTCTGTACCGTGTTTTGCACTGTTGCCGCTCTGTCTGACTGTTTTGTGTACAGTTTTCAGAGTGGACCTGTTCTGCTCTGGGAAGGTGGACGGAGAGGCCGTTCTTACAGTGCAGCTGAATCTGACCATTCACGCCAACAACTTTACAGTGCTCAACTTCAAGCGCAGGAAAATGTGCTATAGAAGTAAGGATTTCACATTCTGTGTTTTAGCACTTTCTCTGTCATGCAGAGTGTATGTCTGCTTTCCCTCCCAAACGTGTGCTTTATTACCTCCATTATATGAGGCCATCTACACACACTCAATCACCCTCTGTAACGAGAGCTGGGAGTATTGTTCAGTCTGTGCAGCTCTCTCCCTGAGGCAGTCTGAAACTGACACGCTGCAGATAATTACACAGGCTCCCTGTCATATGCTTCCCTGGAGGAAATGCCCAATAAATTTATGCTCGGCTTATTTAAAGCACATGAGCCAAATTAGCTGCCTGAGAAAAAAGTGATTGTCTCTGTCCTTGTTTCCCTTCTCTTGTGGTTAAAGAGGGCTTTTCTCGATGCGATCAGACATGTCTCTGTTCTCACTTGTCTGCATTGTTGTGATCTATCTCCTAATCTGTGTCTGCCGCCCTGAGATGCTTTTTGATTTTGCCTAAGTGTGCCTTTTAATTCTTTATTTTCCCACAGGAATTGAGCAATCAGACCTCCCCAAGATCCCTCCATTTCCCAACAGGACGAGGCCGGATTGTGAGTGTTTTCCTTTTCCGCAGTTTAATGTGTGTCTGTAAGGTCAGGTGGCAAAAAATGATTTTCAGAGCAGCCTTATGTAACATTTTTATTTAAACAAGAAATAAAAGTTGTTGTAATGCTCCACTGATTGCAACAAAGAGCAAATGTATCATTGCTTGGGCTTGGAATGCCGTTAACTGCACTTTGTAACTTTGGTGACGTGGGTGGGACACTGCTCATGAGAATGGTCACATTTCATGGCTAACAGGAAATGGTTTCCCCTTTTGAGTCTTGGTTCCTCTCAAGGATTCTTCCTCCCAATCCAAGGGAATTTTTTCCTACCACTGTCCCCTTTTGGCAAGTTCAAAAGAGGCTCAGACCCAGATTTCTGTGAAGCTGCTTTGTAACAATGATTTGATTGTTAAAAGTGCTATATAACTCGACTTTGATTGACTGATTGCTTTGTTGTTTGTGGTATTTTGGCAGCGTGTGCAGTAGATACGAATGGTTGCCACAGGCTTGTTTGACTGGGAGGTGTCTGTGTCATGTGCAACGAAACTAAATGCTTTCTCAGTAACAAGAAATCCCTCTAAAGGTCTGAAATCACAGGTGCATTTTCAGTAGCTGCCCCAGTCAGATCTTTTAGTTTTAGGTCTTTAACAGAAGATTTCATTTTGCTTTTGACACTTTAGAATAAATGGTGTGACGTTTGTTTGCCCTGTTATTCATTTTAAATATTTTAACACCAAATCAATCTTTTCATTTATTCAAACTCAACATTATCCTAATTTGAAATACGGATACGGAATACGAGCTGGTATCCATACTGATTTAAAGTAAACCAAAGCTCTGTGTGGCTCAGCAGTCTAATGCACCAGCACTGTGATCTGATTGGCCGTGCTCTTTGGGTGAGTAGAGCTCTGTTACACTCAGGGTGATGCTTGTCGGCACTTTTAGTTGTTGTATTGGAGCCGGAGGCTCTGTGCTTTCCAATGATTCAGTGTCTCAAAAAGAGGTGGTGGCTTTCACATGTATATCAGAGGAATCATGTGCTTGTCTTCATCCTCCTAGCATCAGGAGCAAGATGGGATGGAAAATGGGAGGAAATTGAATTAAAAAAATCACTTGAATATTTATGAGATGATTATAATGTGACACTAATTTGAACCCTTTCACACTGTAGTTTTTTAAATGCACTGTTCTATGACTGGGCTTTGTTACTGCTTTATGTTCTTATATTAGCCCATCTATTCAGCTTCTCAATATACAAGCGATTTCTTAACTTCTCATTTCTCTCCCTTCGCCCCTAGTAGACAGTGTAAACGCTCCTACAACATCCACAAGAGTGTTCTACATCAGTGTTGGAGTGTGCTGTGCAGTCATCTTCCTTGTGGCCATCATCCTCGCTGTTCTACACCTGCACAGCATGAAGAGAGTGGAAGTAGATGACAGGTGTGTGTTGGGCTTTTGCCTGGTCTCAGTGAGCGAGTTACTGTGTTCAGCTGCAACATTTAATGTTCCAACTCGAACATTAGTTGTCGTTGATGCCTCATCACTAGTTTTTTCTGTGCATATCTAATGAGCCTGGAATTCATCTGTTAATACCATGTAAACTACTTGTACAAAACCCATATGATGCCACGTCCAAGAGGCCATTTTATAGAGGGCAAGTAACAGTGAAACATTTGCTTAATGTAAATAAAATGTTAAGAGTGGATTAGACACAGCAGTGCTGCTGGAGTGTTTAAACCTCTCAGTGCAGTCCACCAACCACCATGTCCACCATGACTTTACATCTACAAGGTGGAGACACTCGGTAGGAGTCTCTAATAGAGTGGACAGTGCGTTAACACAGGGTTTAAACCCTCCAGCAGCTCTGCTGTCATCGTCGAAGATCATATATTTTATATTGCTGGTTTTCTTGGTCATATTGCCCTACCTGGCTCTGTTGTCTTATCAGCTCCTCAGAAGAGGCAGCTACCATTACTCACCTGACAGCTACAGATTTGCCTCGGCTGTTTTTGAGTAATAAACCTTTTGAAATGTATTCCTCTGAGCTGCTAAACTGTTGTGCTACAGATTTTTTGCCTCTATTGCGCTCTCATAAAAACAAAAAACAGTTTAGTCTAATGAAACGCAGGCTCACAGTTGAGTTGTTCAGCCATGTGGAAACGGCTTGATTAGATCAAGCTCATCTTATTTCTCTGGGTGTTATATTAGATCTGCTTTCCTGTCATCCACAGGCCCCCGGACAGAGCAGCTTTTGAGTTGCTGAGCGCTTTCACAATTGTTCTTAGAACCAAGACACATTTGCGCTTGTTGAAGTAAGCTGCAAACAAGGAAGTAGGCCAGAGAAGACAGAGGCTCTTTGATGCTTCTGATATTGAGTAAATGACATTAGTGAAAGATTGGGTTCGGTGGTTTCAGAAAGCAGGTTGCGCCTCTTTCTTCATACCTCAGCGGCGTCCAAATTTAACCTCTGGCGCTCCAGGGTAATGGCTTTAATTGGGACAATTATACACCACTTTAGGGTTTTGACAGGCTGGGGGTCAGAGCTGGTTGAAGGAAGACTGGTACCTGGATTGTGAGTGGTAGATAGTGGCCGCCTACGATTTGATTCCCTTTTTGAAATAAATAAATATATTTAATTGAAGAAAAATAGGACATGAGTGGTGTGTGCCACTTGGCCTTAACATGGACTGGGTGGTTGTTTGCAAACTTTGGTCTTCAAACTTCTTGTTTCTGCATTTCATACACATTTTAGTAAACTCTTCTAAGCACACAGGAGAACTCATCTGTAGTTAATTTGTTTCTCTGCAGACTTTATTCTCCTCTTTCACCCTGATCTTCAATGATCAGGACCCCACAGGACCACCACAGACAAGCTATTATGTGTGTGGTGGGTCATTCTCAGCACTGCAGTCACACTGACACGGTGGTGGTGTGATAGTGTGTGTTGCGGTGGTGCAAGTGGATCAGACACAGCAGTGCTGCTGGAGTGTGTAAATACTCATCTGTTTCTGCACAGTTTGTGTTGCTCATCCTCTAGTCCTTCACAGGCTCACAGGACTCTGTTGGCTGGACGTTTCTGGTTGGTGGACCCTTCAGAGGGGTTTAAAGATTCCAGCAGCACTTCTGTGCCCGAACCACTCACACACCACCCACACAATACCTGATTGTTGAAGATCGGGGTGAAAGGAGGAGAATAAAGTCTGCAGAGAATCAGATGGACCACTGTCCTCCTGTTCTCCCGTGTGGCCAGTGAAGCTGATTGAATGGACAGTCGGAGTATAAACAAGGATGATCAGTGTATTAAGCATGTTTTTCTCTCTCCGCTGCAGTTGTCTGTGTTACTCTCGATGGAGCGGATTTTAGGCAGCGACCTCCGACTCTTAGTTAAACATGACTAACTGACTCAGAGCAAATAAACATGTGGTGGAACAACCTGCTTATTTCTGCACATTAAAGTGTAACTACATGCCCGTCCTCTTCTCTTCCAGTGTGAGTGACAGTGGAAGCTCTCAGGGTCTGTCCCAGCCCTCCACCCAGACCACGCAGTACCTGAGAGCGGACACACCCAACAATGCCACACCTGTTACCAGTAAGACCAATACACACTCCACCTTCCATGTTTAATACTTAAGATATGCACAGCTCCATCAGCACAGAGCCTTCATAATGGCAAACAGCAGAGACGCAAATGGTCCAGAGTCACTGCTGACGATAAAAACTTTATTTTATTTATTGTCTCACTCTCGGGTCACTGAAAGGAGTGAAGAAATTGTGGAGAGTTGACCTCATTAGATGCTGTTATTATAGTCTTAAATTTTATATTTAATACGTCTTATAGTTGGTGTGTTCTCGTATTGTGGAAAGCAAAGCATCTGCTAGGGCACAATGAAAGCCCGTTTTTCTTTATTTTATTTTTTATTCCAGTCGATACAAAATATGTTTTAAATAATCTTCAGTTTTGCTAACAAAACATGTCCTAGTGCATCTCAATTTACTGTGGAAAAGGGTCTTGATGATTTCATTCCAAAATTAAACTCATATTTTGTTTATTACATTTAAAGTGACATTTCAAGTTTATTGTTTTAAAGCTGATACTGTGATTAATAATCTGTTCAGATTTAAATAAAGCTTTTCTAATATTTCTGGTTTTCATGAAATATAAGCCAAACTGAACAACAGTAAACCAAAAAATGCTTAATGTCAAATAGTCAACAATTATAAAATTTTTTAAAATGTTCTGTTCAGTACGTAGATGCAAATACCTCTGCTGTTTCTCCACAGGGGGGCAGAAGTATCACTCAGCAGTGATATGTGCTGTTAAAAACGAAACTGAGAGCATGTTGCAGCCAGTGTTTGCAATAGTGGTCTGTTCGTCGGCACTTATTAGAAATGAAATCCTCCACAGACTCGCGGCTCGTGTCTGGCGATTGTCGAGTCTGTTATTTGGAAAGGCAGACTAGCTGAGCAGTGTTTTGGCGATTTAACGTATCTTATACTCGTCTGTATCTAGTGTGAATATGTTGGCAAACCTCGTATAAAAGCCTTCGTCCTGCTTCGTAAGAAAACTTTGGGGTCTGATGTTCTGAATTTAGCAGTTATAATAATTTGGCGTTATTAATGCTGTTGCTGAACCCAAAGCTAGACTGTTCACTGTGACAAACAGCAAAAAGACAGAACTATGTCTGCATGTGTTGTAAGTTTAGGTTCTAAAAGAATAAATTCAAATGTTGTGAAAAAAGTGTTTTTTCTACATTTGCATTTTTAATACATTTTTATGCATCAATTCTGTAACTCTCTCCACATAACTCTCTCTGCACATGACTGAAATAAGACCCTGATCTACTTTCCCAGTTTGTGGTTTCTGAAGGCAACAGAACAGTCAAACACCAAAAGAGGGAATAAGTTGGATAGAAATATTCTGTGGTTAAATGTCCAGTTTAGGAGTGTTGCAGAACAGCTTGACATATATGGGATTAATGGGATTAAGGTCTGTTACAGAGACAGTCTTATAAGAGTTGTTTTAGGAGTTACTTGTGGTACAAACATGGACTCTCTGCATTGAACCTCCCCACCCCTCAGGCTACAGGGTGTTAATGGGCCGGAGTCACACGTCTGTCTGCGAGCTTTCCCGCCCTACCCGCACAATACACACATTCCTGCACCTAACAATATAATTGGTAGGGAATGATCAAATGAACTAAACTGGAATCAGAAGTTTGCAATAAAAAACATGCGTCCATACCTGCTGGCCTGCTCTACACCAGTGTCCTTAGGGCATCAGATCATCTTGTGTGTGTTTGAGAGCGAGAGAGGAAGGGAGAGAGAAGGTGGTGTAATGGCTAACACTGCTTGAGAGAGGCAAAGCACAGTATGTCCTTCTCAGCAGCGCCACTTTCTGAGCTTTTGAAGGAAGTGCACTGGCTTTTCTACAGACTAAAAGAAGAACTACGAGAGCTTAGTGACCATTTAGACTGGTGACCTCCACCCTCTTTCTCTGAATAAGAGTGGACAAAATAGAAACGACCCAACAGGAAGTGTTATTTTAGCTCGAAGTGGTGAGGAAAATGTTTTCTTATTGGTCAGGTCCCCTCCATTCCCTGACCTTGGCTTGATTGGGCTAAACTTGGACTGTATTTATGTATGTGGTGAAGCAGGAAAACAGTCTATGCTCTCACTGACACCCTCTCTGTGGAGTGTGTGTGAGTTTTACGGTGTCACAGTATACGATATTTCTTCTACTTATTATTTGGAGTAGGAGTAGTGGCAGGAGTATGAGGAGTAGTGACTGTAGGATAAGGAGTATGAGGAGTAGTGAATGTAGGATAAGGAGTATGAGGAGTAGTGAATGTAGGATAAGGAGTATGAGGAGTAGTGAATGTAAAGCTGTTTCCTATTTTCATATTTTAAACTGTTTATCATCCGTGGGGAGGGGGGGGGGTCTTTATAATCTGTAGGGGGCACTCTTCATGAACAGTGCTCACTGCCATAATTGCCTTACCTAACCTGTGCATTTATCATGATGTTGCCACCTAGTGGACATTATTATGAAGTGCAGGGACTCCTCATTGTGTTGCATTTGTCTGTCTTGCCACCTTGTCTTCCCCCCCCAATAGCTTTGGCTCTTGTGTGTTAGCATAGGCATCATCCACCTGTCCTAATTACCCATCCTTTATCTACCTTTCTCTCTCTCTCTCTTTCTCTCTCTCTCTCTCTCTCTCTCTCTCTCTCTCTCTCTCTCTCTCTCTCTCTCTGTCTGTCTGCCACTTCATCTGACCCCTTCTCCTCTTCCCTCCCTTCTGCCTTCCTTTCTTCCATCCTTCCATCAGACGTTCATGCTGGCTCTGCTCCCATGCTGCCGCTCTCAGCCACCTCCTTCCCCCACCCCGGCGCCCCCTCCCAAGAAAGCAAAAGTAAGTCCTGTTCTGCTCCTTTAAGGCATGTAAGGAGCAAATGAGTCTCCAATACATCTAATGCTGACTCTCTCGTTCCAGTTGTCCACATGTGTATGAGGTATGTGCTTGTAAAAATGAGGCTGGAAAAATGGGATAAAAACATAATTAAAGCTGCAGTATTAGAAGGAATGAGGTTAAATAGCCCACCTAAATTAATCAGCAATGTATCGTTTAAGTAATGTATTATTCTTCAGCGCAGGGGTCACGTGCGACTCTACGTGTAGAATTCAGGTATAAACAGCAAAGGTTCCTTCATGAAACTTAATTCTAAGAACACTGGGTTCAATATGTTCTTAATTACTGCAAATCAACCTGCGTTTATCTATGATTGAACAAATTATAGGAAAGATGGAAAAGTTTTATTAAAAATCGAGTTTACATATTCGTATGCTGTGATATTGTGAGCTGTTTAAGTTGTATTAATTACAAACATATATCTGAGTGTCACTGTAAATACTCAGAATACAGACAGAAACTTACAGCTCCAAGGGGACAGTTAAATATCCAAAAATGTTGAGATCGTAAGAGAGAAGGAACCGTTCCACGTCAGGTAAAGGGTCGTCAGAGGTGACTGAACACGAGTTTGTGATCATCTTTCATCTTTTCCAAAGAAAACTATATATGCATTTCACAAATAGTTATGTCCCCAATCAGTTTAAATGTTAATGTTTTTAAAGAATGGCAGAGTTTGACATAGTCATTTCTTACTTTGACAGTGTCTGCATGTCTCGTTTATTTGCTATGTCTAAGTCTATTGGGTTTCCGTTGAAAACAAGAACATTTCTCAGTCATCCAATATGCTGGGGTAATGAACATTTTCAGTTTCACCACTTGGGGGAGCCCTCAGTCTTCAGAGTTTGAGTGGGGAGAGTGGTGGAGCGTAATGCTTTACCTCTGTGTGGCTCTGTACAGCACAGTTTTCACTTGAAAGACTGATTAATACGTTCAGATCAAATCCTCCTTTTTCCTCAGGATCCATAAAGCATCTAAACTGGTCACCACTTCCATTTTTTTTTACAGATGACTGGTTTTAGTTTGTCTGAGATGATTGTTTTACGTGCTGTTAGAAAGCGTATAATCTCTCATGTTGAATCACATACAGTATTGTTAGTTAATTAGTGTACGCAGCTATTATGAATGCTCCGGCAGCCCACACACACACACACACACACACACACACACACACACACACACACACACACACCCCGGTGTAATAATACCAGCATGTAGGGTTGGCATCAGCAGTGTGAACATATGCTGTTGGTTACATTTCTTTAATCACATTCTTTCAGATATAATGATGGCATTGTTGCTAAAACCACTACAGGAATTTTAAAAACATATATGCTTTGTGTTTATTTATATATTACGTGCAATATTCCCCCTTTTAGTGATGATAAATCAGTGGTTCCATGACAGCGGGGCTTAGAGCCATTGCTCGGCTGTTTACCACAGTGGGTAAATGGGTTAAGAAGCTTAGCTGTCGTGTAACGGTGGTCTTTGTGTTGTATCGGCAGACCTGCTTTTGCGGCCGTATGTTCACACTGCTGTTTAGAGATTATGTCATACATATTTCCTTCTCTGTCTCAGCTTCCGACTGTTTTCTGAAACCCGAGAACTCGCTCAGGTCGAGACCTTTATAATCTATACGCACACCAAGCATTTTACTTTATTAGGAGCTGATTATTGATACTGGTATGGCATCCCTTCTTCATTTTCAGAGGGGTTGTGTGACATTTGGCTGCGAGCTGCCTTCAACTTTATGCAAATTAGACACAGCAGCAGTGGATATGTGCCGTCCGAGTTCTGCCACATCTGCTTCTTGATGCAGTTTGATTTTCACGTCCATGCTTTCAGTCTGCTTTTGCCAAGTTCTTACTGTAGTTTCTGTGCTGATGCTGTTGTAGCTCATCCACCTCAAGGTTCACGTTGTGCATTCTGAGCTCCAGTTCTCTCCACTGCGGTTGTACAGAGTGGTTATCTGAGTTACTGTAGCCTCTGTCAGCTCAGATCAGTCTGGTCTGTCTCAACAGGGCATTTCTGTCAATGGACTGTCCACAGCCAAAGATGGAGGCACTGTGGGCATAACCTGAGCCCAAATACTCCACAGCAAATGGGCAACACTGTTTAATCTTAACTCTGGTTGTTTTATATGTGCTGCTTACTTACTTACATCAGCCTGTTACAGCTGTTACAAGGCCAAACGTACACCACACACGTTTCTAATTGGTTTGTAGAAAGATTTAGTTCATGTTTGAGAATTTTCCTTGAACAGAAAGACATTTCTATATTTTATATAAGATATTTAATATTCAAGTATGCTGTCAATATCTGAATTAGCCGAAATCAAAATTGGCAGGTCAGACTCTGCCAAGAAAATTGCAATCTATGCATTTCTATTTATTACATAACAGCATGAATCGATAAGTGCACTAATGAAATAATGTGTGTGTGTGTGTGTGTGTGTTTTGATGGTAAAACACCAGCATGAATATATAAAGAGGTGTATAAAGTTTCCCTTTTTTAAAGCCTAATGGCACATTCTGATAAGATTTCTAGATATAAAACCCAAAAGTAATATAAATATATATAAATAATAAAGTATTAACACTTGAAGAGAGTTGGGGAAAGCTCCAGGCAGACATTCCACAGCCATGCGTGCTTTGTCTTTCAACAGTGTGTTTCTCCACTGTCTTTGGGAGGGTCTTTATCATGTGAAATTACATTACAGCTAAACACAATACATACTGGAGTTCTCTCTAAACACTAATACAATTAACTCTAAATGAATGGTGTGATAAAATCAGTTATCCTGAAAAACACATTGTGCGAATCAGTAGACCAAGGCTTGGTTTTGGCACAGCTCAGGTTTGTTGTTAAGATCTGGCATTGGTTTCTTCCTTCATTTAGATTTCTTGGGGTTAATGCTCACTCTGTTTGTTTCTGTACTTTGTGTTTTAGGCTACCCTTCACTGCGGATAGAGAAGAATGACTTACGAAGTGTTACCCTGCTAGAAGCCAAGGCAAAGGTCAAAGACATTGCCATCTCCAGAGAAAGAGTTACGCTCAGAGACGTCTTACATGAAGGTGGGTTCTGTTTCCATCTTATGCCTTCATGATCACCTTTGACCTTTAATATATGTGAACATATGGTCATGTGATCTTCATTTCAGCTACACTGAGAGATGGAAGTGATAAAACTAAACACATACAACTGAAGAAATGTGTCCTATTACTGTCCACCAGTCTCTGACATCAACTGGAAGAAAGATTTTCCCACTCTTCCATACAGAATTCATAGTGGTTTCTCTAATGATGACAGGAAGAGTTTAAGCTTTGCACACCTCCTCGAAAATCAGACTGGTTTGATCTCTTTCTGATGGTAAATGTTTCACTCTGACATCAGCTGTGTTGAGAGCTACCTGTAGGTCCTGTGATGACTTTCTTGCTTTGTCTGCTTTACTCATCTTGTGGTTCTGCTTTTGGGCTGATCTGGTCATGTAGGCAGTTGTTTTAAAAGTTCTCCACTTGTAAATGATGTTCCGGACAGTGGAACGGCTGATTTCCAATTGTTCTGAGATCTTTTTAAATCCCTTCTCATACTCATCTTCATCTACAACCTTCTTTCTGAAGGCCTCAGAGAGCTTTACTGATCCCTTGGGAGGGTTCCCTCAGGAAATGAAGGAACTTAGATCACTTCCATCTCTCAGTATGGGACAAAACACACTGGGCACAAGATCCTCATACCAGCTGTGAAGCATGTTGGTGGGAGTGTGATGGTTTGCGCTGCTTTGCTGCAGCAGGGTGTGGAGATCTCTCCATCATAGAAACCACTATGAGATCTTTATTGTATCAGAGGGGACTTGAGGAGAATGTCTTCCATTCAGTGTTGGAGATGGTAGACGGTTACAGGAAACATCTAATTGACATTATTTCAGCCGAAGCAGACTAGACTAGCTATTACAGCAGCGGGTCACTGTCCTCAGCACAGAACACACTGTCCTTTTATCCTGTATAAATTCATCGGAGGTAGATTGTCCCAGTATTCTCAATTATTCCTACAAAACCAGTAACACACAGTGCTGAAAACCTTAAATCCACATACGTTTCCTTTTTTTAATAACGTTTTACAGCGAACTCCACACATTTCTCAACAGTTGGGCCTGATTTCTTAGAATTGTGGTTAACCTGAATGGAGGATATTTCACTCCTTTTATCAGAACAGTTTTTGCAGAAATATCTTTGGCACATTCAGTCCTGACAGAATTGCATCACACCGTTCACGTACGTCAATGGACCACGGAGCCAAACTATATTTGAGCCCCCAGCGTTTATCATGTTTGAACTGCACTGCAGGAAGAATCCCTGGTCTAGCACGTAGAGGAGCTCCAGGTTGAAAACAGTTAGCCCTTGACCCAGCACCACTATTCTTCAGTTCACCATCAGTCATACCAGACATAAAAGCCTGTAGCCTTGCACAAACAATGAGTATCTCCTCAAATCTCCTCCCACAGTCTCGACTTGAAGAGCACATGACTTGTGTTTGTCAGTATCTTTACAGTAAATCTCAGTGAGTCCTTAAAGCTCAGACTTGTTTCTTTTCTTTTTGTGTCTTTTGTCTGTAGGCCTGTGTAGATAAACTGCTTCCAGGCACGGTCTTGACAATGCAGAGAGTAGCCTTATATGTTTAAGCTCCAAGCCCTGCCTTCCCAGTGCCGTTTCACAGAGTAATGACTGTACTGTCTGTATATGTAATAAACAACAGTGCATCGCAGCTGCATACGTGAAACGTTCTTCTAATAGGGAAAAACGTTCTTCTAATCGTGCATTTTAACAGCAGGATAAACCCCTTCACTCCACTGAAAGACACCGCTGAGTAAATAACAGCAGAAATTCTATTAGTAATATAAAAAAAATGATTTAAATCAATAATAAGACCAGAGTGTAGTGTGTTGTTCTGTGTAAGGAGCTGTGAGTGAGCAGTGCTCCTGCAGTTTTTAAACACTGTCCACTCTATTAGACACTCCTACCGAGTGTCTCCAGATGTAAAGTCAGAGACTGAAGCTCATCTGTTTCTGCACAGTTTGTGTTGGTCATTCTCTAATCCTTCAACAGTGCTCACAGGACGCTGCCCACAGCTGCTCTGTGGTGATCATTGAAGATCAGGGTGAAAGGAGGAGAATGGTAAGAAGAGCTGATAGAATGGACAGTGAGTGTAGAAACAAGGTCATGATGTTGGGATTGACTTTAAAATGCTGCCCTATTGGTGTGTGCATTGTCTTTCATTGCAAGAAATGAGTCTCTCTCGCAACATTCACAGGTCGGCTGGTGTATAATACTGACCCAAATCAGCAGGTACTGTGACAAGAAAAAACATGCCTACATTGGAATTTAGCATTAAAGTGATAATCAGCTCATATCTGGACATTCACGAGGACATTAAGTGCTATGAAAATTCTGAAAACGTGTTTTGGCGATTAGTTTTAGAAAATCCATCTGGTCAAAATCTGTTTATGCAGTTTGTGCTGATCCACCAAAATAATTGGTAGATTACTTGAAGGCCTGTGTCCCCAAACTGAGATTTATACCAGTGCATTACACCTCTCAGACAGCCTCTTAGCTCAAGGCAAGAGGAGCTTTTATCAGGAGTGGAAAAAAGTGGAAGCGTGGAGGCAGATTTAAAGAGTTAACTCTCTCTGACAGCATTGCTCTGCTTCATTTAGAGCACTAAGGTTAACCCAAACACCTCTGGTTGGACCTCCTGTCGGTTGGATTTTCACCCTGCGGAAGAGAGATTGGCTTTTATAATGGTGTATTGCTGCAGACTATTGGAGCATGTCTTTGAAGGAGCATGTGCTTGCATGTAGTGTGTATGTAGTGACATACTTGCTGAATTGAATCACTGTGTGTGTTCGCAGGAACATTCGGCCGAATATTCCATGGTGTCCTGCTCGACGAGAAGGACCCAAGCAAGGAGAAACAAGTGTTTGTGAAAACTGTCAAAGGTACCATCCATGTTGCTGATTACTGTCACTGCAGTGTTTTCACTTGTTGTGTTTTCACAGTTTTAACCTGAGATTCGCACTTCGGGGCCAGTATTCTATGCTTCATATCACAGGGTCAGAGTAACCTTCACACCCGATACACGTCATATTAAACTACAAGATTAACTACCACGGTGGTCTCATCATTGAAAGTGAATGATCAGTAATTCAGCTCAAAACAGCTAAAATACACAAATTAAACCCCAGTTTAAATGCCAGAGGAGCTTCCAGTGCAAAGCCTTTTTGACCTCAAAACAGTATAAAATCAATTTGACCATCAAAGAACAGATTTGAGTTTGAGTTTAACTCAGGGTTGGGGTAATAAATGTGACAGGATTCTGATCTTGTAATCAAGAGCACTTTTAGGAGATCTGGGACCGTAATCAGAATGAAGTATTAAATCATTATAAGCATGTGTTTCGGATTAGCAAGGCTTATTTTTGTATTATGATGCTGGCAGAAGCCTCATCACGGTCCGTCGGAAAGGATTTAAACTGGAATGACCAAACTGTTCCTCAGTGTGAGGACACTGCAGGAATTGATTGCCATATTTGTTTGAAGACTAACACTCATCTTTACCATGTCTTAAATGCTTCAATGAGAATTCATTAAACCAGTCGTTTTAGTTTTACAGCCAGTATCTTTCAGTGCATTACTATGACTCTAAAATAAATGAATAAAGGAACACTTATCTAGCACCTTTCAAAATACACAAGGATGCTTTACCATCCACACACTCAGCACTCAACCAACACACACAAGAGGTAGTGGCCAGGTGTGCACTGGAAACGACTTGCATCCATAGGTGGGCATACAGACATATATTCATTTACACAGTTTTATTCCTCCACCTCTCCGTGTAGTTTATAATGAGCATCAAATGTCCATATGTATAAATATGTTACTCAAGTCAAAGGTGTTATGTTATTTGGGTCATTGTCTTGTTGCATATCCCAACATCTCTTCCTCTTGAGATCATGGACTACTGTCCTGAAATTCTCCTGTAACGTGTTTTGATATGATACACTTTTGAATTCATTGAAATCAAGGCCTCCAGGCATCAAAACAACCTCAAATCATGATATCTCCTCCATCATGCTTCACCATTGGGACAGTCTTCTGTCTCATTTGTTGATAGAATGGACAGCATTCTAGTTTGTTTGGCTTTTGCAGTTCATACGTCTTCGCATTTGTCGTAATGTTCTTCCCAGCTTCACTTGTTTTTTCTCCCAACTGCTTCATATTTTCTCCCTCGTTCTTTGGCAGAGGAAGCCACTGAGCTCTCACATGAGATGCTTTTGCCCTCCTGCCCTGGTTTACCCTGTCCGGGGCTGGTGCCAGCTGCTGAACAATGTGCCCATGCCATTCTCAGCTGTGGCAAGCCCTTTGACTTCCCCCGGCCATACCCATGGGGCAGGAAACAATGCAGATTACCCATAAGCACCAAGCAGCCGCCAAAAGCTGCGTTCTGAGATAAACACAGACCTCTGTGAATGTGACTGTAGCACATTCTTTCCTCCAGTCCTAAAAGGCTAGATGGTCTGAGTTTAAGGAGAACGAGGGAGCAGTTACAGCATAAAATAATAGACACACTCTGTCCCCGAACCTTTGACTCGTAATGACGCATCTTCAAATTTCCAGAGAAAGGTCATGGCCGTACGTGACGTTTGCAGTGTGTTTAGTATCGCTGCTTTTTTTATTTATTTTTTTACTCTCATCGAAAATGTTCAGAATAACATGTCTCATCAAAACAGCACCTTCAAAATGACTAAGGATTTAGGCTCTTATCCTTGTTGGTTCTTGCGTTTGCTTCGTCAGATCATGCCTCAGAGGTGCAGGTGACGATGATGCTGACAGAGAGCTGTAAACTGCGAGGCCTTCATCACAGGTGAGACGTTGCTCTTTTGTTCATGAATGGTTTTTGGTTTTAATCACAAGGTCTTAACCACAGTAGTGTCATTCCTCATTCTCATCTATCCATCTCACCAGATAGCTATGCCTTGCAGACATGTGGTTTTGTTAGGACGGCCACCACGTTGAGCACTTTGGTTCGGCAGTGAATCTGATGAGGAAAGTGGTTTAAAATGCTTGGGGGATTAAAGATATGGGTTGTATTCAATTTTATCTGTATCTTGACGTTAGTGTGAAGTTGGCGCATTATTGATGAGCGAGACACTCAGTATGGCAGCTGTCCCGACTAAACCACATGTCAGCAAGGCATGGATGGAAACGGATATAAACATCATCTGAAATGACACGTAGGTGGTGTTACAACAACGTGCTGTTCCTACATTCTAGGTATCTATAGAACACAATCTACTTTTAGATGTTTACAATATGTTTTAAGGTAGCCTTCTGTCCGTCTATCTAGTCATTCATTAATTTGTGTGTTAATTTGCTCGTAAGCTGCCAGGCCTTGATGACAGGTGAGTAACATCCAGCATTTCATTCATTCATTTCCATTCCTGCAATTAATTAGTTTCACTGATATATTAAACATGCTCTGTATGTCTAGTTATTAAGATATAAATAATATGAGGGGTTTGATATGAAATGCTTTGTTCTAGAGGAACTTGGTATGTGTTGACTTTTTCACATTTGGGGGAAGGGCTCACTTTTGCAGATTTGTTTCAACACGATTCAGTTTGAGCTGTGGATCGATTACGCAGGTTCAGACGTCACTTTCCTGCATGCGTTTCATTTGTTTATTAATTTAGAACAGTGAACGTTTTCACCAATCATGGTATTTCACCGTGCTTTTCACTCTTACCTGCAAACAAAAAAGCACCAAACCTCGCATGCAGCACCACCAGGAGCAGATTCCATGCTTACAGTGGACCGAACCAGAGTCCGCTGGTCACGGGCTATATTCACTCAGCAACTTAAATCTGATATTTTTGTCATGTATGATCGATTTTATTTCATGTGTAATCTGCACAGATTGGAATTCAATGCCAATTAAAAACACAAATATATAACAAATGGATTTGGGTCACAGTATCTTCTGTCTGAATTGTTTAAAGTGGCAGTGTTGAGGACTGGACCTCAGAAATGTTTCACCTGAATGTATGTTTTACGTGGTTTTATTGAAGGATTTGGTGGAAAGCGTATACGTGCAGGTGTTGCAATATGATAGGATAGGATTAGAAAATAAACCATGAATTCTCGTTTAAGGAACACCTGCGACTTATAGTCATAGCTTTACACTGTGATTCCGACCAGCTGATTGAAGGAGCCAGTAGAGCTCTAAAATTCCACTGGTTCAGCTGCCACTGTCTGTTCAGGATCCTGTGAATAAAGTATTCCCTCATTAATTTGGAAATTCTTGGCTGTATAATGAGTAAATATTGTGACAGTGGAATATGCCTGCCATGGTCTCCACGCTGTCACCGCAGACCTTTACACTTCCTATGCAGATTCAGCATGTCATCATACTCCCACGGCGGCAGTTTTACTTTCCTTTTTTCTATTTTCCCCTTAAAAGCAGTTTCTCAATTCCCATATGACGCAGAGTCTATTTCCGAGAAGTGCGGGGAACTCTTGTAATAGTAGGAAGTCCTTCAGCAGAACGTCAATTCTGTAAATGAATGGAATCAGACTGGTGGAGAAGGTAAAAAAATGGCCGTGTTTATACTGCAATAAAGCGAGGAGACAGACAGAGAAGGTATTTACGAATAGTCTGTTTAGCCTTTCGCTGTAGGTGTTTGTTTACTGAGCCTCTTCGGTTGCTGGGGAGACGGTCACAGGTCTGCATCCTGTGCTGGGTGTAAGGGGGACAGTCCAGGACCTGTCTTGATCTGTCTAATCTCTTGCCAGAAACTGGTTATTCCATAGGAACAGATGGAGGGTTACTCAAGCAGTACAATTGCAGTCAGCTTAATGGAGAAACGGTAGCACACATCTACAGTCATAAACTAATTATTCTTGATACAGTAACAGTCAAAGGTTTGGATATATTAATTGTGATTTTATCATGTAATGATGATCAAAATAAATCCTTTTATTTATTTAATATCAAAAAATCCAAAGACAGCGAGTTCACCATTCGTGTTGCACTGGATGGATTTTGCCACATTTGGTTGGATTAACCCATCTGTGCAGTGAACACATACACACTCATTAGTGGGCATACCGCACACCACAGTGACCCAATGTGCCTCGGGAGCAAATTGGGGTTAGATGCTCGGCTCCAGGTTGAAACTTCAGTTCATTTCATTTACAGCCCATTAGTCCAGGTACTCAAACGGGCACCCTTCCAGTTACAAGGCGGCTCCTCTTACCTCCAGGCTATTATTGGATGTATGCAGTGGAACCGTGTTCCATACAGTACTTTTGGGATGAGTTGGAAATGAGGGGGCGTGATTATCCAACACACAAAAATACTCACAGCAGTGCTCCCAAATGTTGTAGAAAGTCTTTCCTGAATAGTAGAGACACTTACTCCAACAAAAACTCGTATTACCCTTGATTTCAGATGAAACAATGAATGGTGTCCCAAAACTTGTCCATAAAAATTGTTTCAATTTCAGTAAATCTTTTGTTTAATCAAAGTTATTTTCATTCCTTTAAGCTTCACTGGAGTTGATAATTACGATGATGTGTAGAATAAATTCAGATAAAACAAACTCATTTAAAACGAATGTTGCAGTGTGAAAGTACACATTTTGACATCTAGTTTGTGTTTCTCGTTTGACCGAATGGGATTTTTGGCAGGGTTTTGTAAAAGCAGCCTTGCAACAGTTGCATTGAAAGATCTCATTTGTGGGCAGAGTGTGACTCAATTCTTTGAAACAAGAATGTGTGTAGACCTTTTGCTTAACTGTTCGTGTTGCTTTCAGGAACCTGCTACCCATCAGTCACGTGTGCACAGAAGATGGGGAGAAGCCTATGGTTCTGCTGCCCTACATGAACTGGGGCAATCTGAAGCTTTTCTTACGGCAGTGCAAGCTGGCTGAGGCCAACAACCCCCAGGTGACCACAATGAAATGCAAACTTCTTATGCATCACACTCCTCTTTGAAACACCTTTTACAGATACAATAGCCTGAAAGCAGTGGACAGAGTTGGGCTGGGTACCGAAATCTGACACCCAAACATCTTGGTGCAGTAGTCTATCAAACATCTCCGAAAGGGTAACACTACTACTGATGCAACAAACCTGAAGCTGGCTCTAATGACCGGTTCTTATAATTCATGTATGAGCCTTATCGTTTGATGAAAGACCGTGCTGTCTCTAATAGAGCCTCTGGCTCAGCAGTTGCCTCTTCAGACTGATTCTAATCTCCTCCATAATCAAGTTTGAGTCAGAGTTCTTGGATGGTAGCGAGCTTAAAATCAGGCTGACAGGAAACAGTATATGGTGTGAGCTGTTTCTCTTTTAGCAACGCGTCCAATTTAGTGCTGCACAATGTTGGAAAAAGTTTTTACCATATTTCACCAGAAGCCAGTGATTCAGTGTGTTGTGCCCTCTGTGTATCAAAGATTGGAGTAAAATAAATGATCTTGTGCAGATAGAATCTGCTTCAGGTTGATCAGTCATGGAAAATGAATGTTACGTTTGCATCGAGCAGCAACATTTTATTAAATTTGCCTTACGCGACCCACGTTTATTTTGCGTATATATTGTGCAGCTCTGCTCCAAATGTATTATGTTAAATCCAAAGGTGTTCATGATACCCAGCCTTAGTTCAGAGTAGCTTGGTGGGAATGACTGAATGGAAACAGAACACCCTTCCTCATAAACGGCTGCTTAAGAACCTCTAAAGACGTGTTTGAAAGTAATGATGGACCTGTTTGAAAGGTGGTGTTCTGTTACTATTCTCGACAGCGTCAAACTGGTCCTGACCCTCCAGCAGAACACCTGACGTGTTCAAATTCTCTTCATTTAATTGCATTCTTTAGAACAATGAATTTATTGTGCTGAATCGTGGTCGATATCAAATACCCGAGCGTTTGGAAAAAGGGGAAGAGGTGCTTTATTGGAGTGGGAAGTGCACAATCGCGCTTTTGTGCTAGGTAACCCCAGGGGGTCTCTGATCCAGTTGGCATCAAACACTGTGCAGGAACAGGATGCTGTTGTTTCAGTCGTCTCACTACCAGCGCAAGCCTACGAGTGTTACTTCAAGCTAACAATTTTTCCATTGCAGGCCTGTGCTTGCTAGCAGTTTACTCCCTCCTCGTACTCCATCGTCCTCCTCTTTGGTTAGTAGGAATTTGTCTGAGCAGGCCTAAAATGTAAATCATAAAAAGTTTTAAATCAGTAGTGAAGCATCAAATTGAAAAAATAAAAGACTGAAAGTGAGAGCAGATGTTTCATTTCTCAACTTCTCAACAGCTTGAACATCTGGTTTAGAATGTATCTGCACCCACATTTGAAATAGAACTTGTTTGCTTGTGTAATTTTGGTAAATATGACTTGGCACTCTGTGTATTACAGTACCATCTGCACCATTTCGCCATCATATTTGCAGCTTATAAACAAGCCCAAGCCTGCTCATTACGAAGCTTGTGACATTTAAGGCTGTCATAGAACCCAATTATAATGTTCTGATACCCAGTCTCCTCCTCCAGCTTCACCGTTGCCTGTGGCCGTTCGCTCAGATCAGATCAGGGCACGATTGAAGGATTTTAAATGGTTCAGACTGCACAGTCAAGGTGCTGCGTACGTGCGCGCGTGGGTTCGTCTTCCGCTGTGTCACTCAGGATAGCTTACATAAACGTGACGCAGGATTATGTAAGGTGGTCTAGTCCCCATGCCATTGCATGCCTGTTTTGAGACCAGGTGTAGAGGCGGTGGGGGGTGTTTATGAGGCGAGACTGCACTGGAGACAGTTATGTCTCCTCCTGCACCTTTGTCTGCTTGGTTAATCCAGGCAAAATGAAGAGGAGGTGAAGTCTATCCTCTTTAAGACTCCTCTTCATTCTTTCCTGATTATTTTTCATTTGTCGCTTTGGTCTCTGGTTCCCCAAGATGCCACTTTGGGGACAGCGTTCTTTTCACATTTGAATTCTTTTGAGGCTTTTTATTTAATTAAGTAAAAATATGAGCGTGTTTCACAACAGTCAGCTTCATGTTCATTTATTTTAGCAAGTGTATGAAGATTAGAGGTTGCCTAAACTGTTTGGCAGTTGTCTTTTCTGTCTAGCTCAAATCCTAGGATGCAGCCGTAGAAGATCTCATTTCTGAATCGTTACGTCCCTCAGGGCTGTTCTGTTTGGAATCCTTCTAATACACCAGAGAAATGAACTTCTCATTTCTGTGGCAATTGGATCAATCCATTGCAGCACAAACTCAGAAGAAAAATGACAGGAACAAAAAGCAGTGAAGCTGTTTCATAAAAATGAAATTAAATTTTTTTTTTGCTTAGTCAGTGAACTAAGTCCAGGTTCATGCTGCTCACCATCGGCAGCCGGGATCCAGAGGGAGAGAAATTGGCTTTCTCTCCCTCGGGGGGTGGGTTGATGGCGCTCTTCCCCCATCACATAAGTGTGCTGCTGGTTGAATGGTATGAATTCACATGACTAGGAGGAAATGTGGACGATCTCTCCCCCCTGGCGCTGGGAGCAGGGCAGGATTCAGATCTGAAAGAAGAAAAAAAAAATGTGGCATTAAGCCTAAAAAAATCAGCTCTTGGTCACTGCAGCCTGGTAATGTAAATGTAGCAGCACCAACTCCTTGTTCAGTGCAGCCTCATGCAGGTCAAACAATCAGTAATATTATCCTTTTTCTCTTCCTCTCTTTCTCTTCCTTCTGATTGGTGCAGGCCATCTCCCAGCAGGATCTTGTTCACATGGCTATCCAGATCGCATGTGGTATGAGCTACCTGGCACGAAGAGAAGTGATCCACAAAGACCTAGCTGCCAGGAACTGTGTGTAAGTGTTTCAACTATAATCCCCATATTTAACGACGAAGGACACACACTCTGTCTCTCACCTTGTAATGACTTGGCCTCCACAGCTCTTCAGCAGATTCCATATTTATAAACCTGTATTAGTCTTTTTTCCCAGTTTTAACTCCCTCTGCGCCACCAGTTTAAGGGCTTGAATATTGACCCGACTGGCTTTTTGTGCTTCCTACAGCATCGATGACAACATGCAGGTGAAGATCACAGACAATGCGCTGGCTAGAGATCTTTTCCCCATGGATTATCACTGCCTGGGGGATAATGAAAACAGGCCGGTGCGCTGGATGGCCCTGGAGAGCCTGCTCAACAATGACTTCTCCAGTGCCAGTGATGTGGTGAGAGCATAACTTCTATTTGCCTAATACCAGTTGTACAACATGGACAAAATATCATGCTGAGATGTGTTGGCTGCGTATCACAATCACGATTTTTGAAAAATGGTTTTGAGCGTAAAACAAAAGCCTGCATTGTTTTGACCAGAATTTACGTCTTTGGATGGATTGGTAAAATGAATGCTGAAACGGGAGCGTTTAACCGTCCTGTTCATCTGTAAGAAACAAAAATTGTCTTCATAGGTCACGAACCAGCGTTTAACCATCTTAAATGACAGTGTTTTCCACTGTAAACATAGTTTTTGGCTCAAATAAAATTCATTTATTTAATATTTAGTGCAATCAGGAGTTAAAAGAAAACAGGAAAATCAATCCTTGTCGCAAAATGTCACTTTTGGTCCAAATTTGATATTTCTATCATTTGTAGCCTCAAAACAGTTAGGGGAGTTGCAAATATTAAATGGTCATTTTCCATTTGTGTTCATTACACTAAAACCAGCAGAAAAAGCAAATTAAAAACATTATATTTTCCAGTGTTATTAAACTTCGTAACGGCTCAGTATCACATAACAGGAGGGTTAAAAAGCAACACCAAACCTGAATAATGAGGCAAAAAAAAATCTCAGGCTGGCGTTGGATCTAATTCACGTCATGTGAGCTCGAACTGGGAGCCGGCTTAAACGGTACTAACAAGGCTTACATGCCAAAACCACACTGAACAGGGACCGAATGAATGATCGGATCACAACTTGTCTGCGATAATTATGAGCGTAAACAAGGTCACCTGAGATACTTCTTGATCCGGTCATTCAAACTAACTTCAGTCAGGGCTAGATATGTTCCTCACCAGTCTTGACCCCTAGCACAGCATTCTAGGGCTGTGTATGGAAAAGAACCTGGCGATATGATGCAATACATAAAAAAATGGCCGCATTATATTAATGCACATCAGTTATGGCACATTTATTGTGGACTGGATGCAAGTATGAAGAGTGGACCAGAGTTAGGCCATGACTTATTTGCTCTCCCTAAAGTGGTCAGCAGAGAGGAAAGGCAAATTTCAAATGACCAATGGCAATAAAATGTGCAGTTGTAGGACAGCAAGGGGCTTCTGCTTTATGCAAGTTGGTTTCTCTGTGCTTATTTCCATGATACCAGCAGATATGATTTGATTTAATGAAGGACTGATCAGATTAGTAAGTACTAGATAATTATGTTAAATACTGAGCTTTCTCGAGGAGAGCTTTTCTGGCTGTCTTAAACAGACTGCATGACTAACATCGCCACACATGACGTACAATATTGAAGGAAGCAGGTGGTGAATCAGGTGTTGACAGGTGATGTGGACACGAAGGGATTTTTTCGGTCAGGCGCCAGGTTGGTTGGATCCCGTGTGAAGGATCTAACGCAATCAGACTGGATTGCCTTCTGATGTTCGCTTCCTTATATTTGAAATAATACAGTTTTCTTGTGTGTTTGCTGATGTTCTGAAACAGACAGCCCCGGGTGGTTCAGGGAGAGCTGGCAAGCCCTCAAAAAAGATTTTAGAGTCGGTCATATCGGACAGCTAGGGCTGATTCTAATGCTCCTCTCCACCGTGAAGCACCTGCGAAGGAGCCTGTTTAAAGAGCTCTGTTTATATGGGATCATATTGTCAAACACACCAACTGTGCTTTATCTAGATGTTGCACCAGTAACAGTCACTGCTTACTGGGAGCCAGATTGGCAGACATGGTTAGTAATAGATGTTACGAAAATAGGAATTCCGGTTCACCCCCTCTACTCATCCACTTCTTATTTATCTATTTCATTTCTTTTCTATTTTTTCTATGCCCATGTACTATGCCTTTATTTGTGCTCTCTGGTGTCAACCAGAGGAGGATGGGTTCCTCTCTTGAGCCTTGATTCCTCTCAAGGTGTCTTCCTCTTAGTCTGAGGGAGTTTTTCCTTGCCACTGTTTGCCCACTGGCTGCTCATTTGAGGCTTGGACCCGGATTTAAGTAAAGCTGCTTTGTTACCTAAACTCCTTGTTGTAAAAAGCGCTATACAAATACAATTTGATTGATTGGTTGAATTCACGTAACTAAACAGAAACAGCAGAAATGGGTTAATCTGGTGTCGGTGACTGTGAAATGTCATATCATCCACTTTCTGCTCGACTTGAAGATTCAGTCTGTTTTCTGAAGATGAAGTGCTTTTGTTTACTTATATGGGCTACATACCGTTTCTGGATCCGTTTATAATCATCATTCCAGCTTAAATTTGTAATGTTTGTCGTACTTTGCTTTAACAAAAGGCTGATATATTTTAACCACAGGTTTGCTTGGTTACATCCTGCTTATCTAGACATCTATATAAACAATATAAACAACTGCTGCGTGTGTGGGCTTTATCGCCTGCATTCAGAACTGATCTCACATATATGCTGCAAACGGGATAGTTGGTAGTATCCGAGGTTGGATGATTTTTGGATCAGCGCATGTCCCCTCGTTTTGCTTTAGCATTCATTGCTTTAAATCCTGCCAAAGCTCAAAGGTAGGCTATTGTGAAGATGGCATTACAGAGACATTACACACACTAAACATGCGTGGCTCCCAGTATGCACAGACGTGATTGGTTATGAGGTTTATTTACGTACTGCAGTCCTGCGTTATACATTCTGTAATACGCGGCGTCGTTCTGTTGCCCTCACGTTTAGCCTCATGTTTAAGTGGCTGCCTCAGATTTGAACCGTTTAACTCTAAAGGCTGTGATGGACGCTCGTTATTTATTTTAGGATCTGTGTTAAATCTCCCAGTTCACCAGAGACTCGCTCTGTCTGGGTTGTGCTTTAAGAAATGGCATTTTATCCCTGTTTATGCCGATTTAGATTTACGCAGCAGCGCTGTTTACGTCAGAGTGGCTGCTGCATCACAGTGCCAGAGAAGCCCCAGTGCAAGCAATACACAAACATGTGAACAGGTCGAGACGTGGCCCAGCACCACAGATTTACTGGAGACACTGCCTCTGAACTCCTCTAATCATTATTTAAGTTGGGGTTGTGGAAAGATGAATAGATCATTTTAATTTATGTTTATAGACTGTGTGTGTGTGTGTGTGTGTGTGTGTGTGTGTGTGTGTGTGTGTGTGTGTGTGTGTGTGTGTGTGTGTGTGTGTGTGTGTGTGTGTGTGTTTTGGTGTTTGCGGTAGCTACATTGGTACTGTTCTACATCTCAGACCTTGACACATTCTTGCTCTGTGAAGGAACACAGGGCGGTATTGTGTGAATGTGTGAAGGACAAGCAGAGAAAACACAGCTAATGCAGCAGCAAAACGGTCCTGACTTGCTTTTTATTTATTCACTTCTTAACAAAAGGTTCAGGTTTGGCCAGATGTTCAGACCTTCATAAAAATAGCAGGACTGAAAGTTGCATTGGACCACAGTCCAGACCAAAACTCCAAAATTTGATCAGACCTAAAGTGGTGGTCTCGGTCCAATAAACTGAAGCAAAAGCAATGTTTCACGTATGTCCTTCCCAACTTATTTCCACTAACACTCCACAGGAGGCTGCAGACCATCAACATAGAGCAGAGTGGAGCAAGAAGCCTCCACTCAGTTTTGTCTTTCAGCCACAATTCTGAGGACAGTTTCCTGCAGACTGGGATTTCTGCTGGTAGACCAGTATGAGCGACGCTCCTTCCTTCACACTTCCTTCACACTACACATCCAGCCAGACATTCACTATATTCCACCTCTTTTCAATCTATGATTCCCGTCGCACATCATGCTGGTATTTTGGTATTTATAGTCCAGTTATCTGCAGTTGAACAGTTGGATCCTGTCTGTGGAGTAAAATGTTTACATTTATGCCACAAAGTATCACTTAAATTCTTTCTCTTGAAAACAAAGTTCTATACACCACCGTCCCTTTGGAACAATAAGGTTCTAGTAGTGCATCTATAAATCATTTAATTCAAAAATAAAAACATTTTTTGTTTTAAAGTCAATCGTGTGATTAATAATCTATTGAAATTCTGATACCTTTTTGCTTTGAAAGATAAAATTAGTGCCATAACTTTGTTTAATGTGACATTTTTGTGTCTCTTTGTTTTATTATTTATTTTTATTATGTTAATTTTAGGACTTTTTAAAATTATTTTTATGTTTAAAGGTCATTGCTAAATATTTTTGTTCAATTAGCTACTGTAACAAGCTTCCCAGCAGATCCGTATAAAGTCCGTGTAGTTTTGGTTTTACATCAGAAAGGTTGAAAAATAACCTTTATTTTTCAGAGAATAAAATGCATAAATGGATGCTCAAACTCCATAAATTCAAATGTATACCATATAATTACATTTCAGGCTCAATATTTATCAAATGTAATATAATAAGGCTTGTGAAAGATCTGTAAGATGACGGACAATGTGTCACATGATTGACTCACAAATAGAACTGTATAGAATTAAGTTAGAATTTGACTTTGCAAATTAAAACTGTTCTGTAAAAAAAAAGTGTTGAACCAGTAAAAATCTGTTACATTAATACATTTTTAATTAAAAAAATCTCTATATATTGTCCAATTGTGCATTTTAAGTTTTATAAAGTATTGAGATTTAAAAGATTGTTGACGTGGGTGTACATTAGTTTTCAACTTTTGAACTACTGATACCTTGTGCACGTCACGGGGTGTAAAAATGTGCACACACCTGGAAACTCGTGTTATGACTGTAACATAAACCATGTTCCCGCTCATCTCTCAGTAAATTCCATTCCAAGGGAAACGGGTCCTAGACAGTCAGGAAGCAGCCGCCACCGCCCAGCTCTCTGGTCATCTACACGCACATGGCCCGAAACTGTCATCCCACCTGACCTCAGAGGTGTGAGAGAACAATAGCAACTGGTGTTGGACGCTGACCAGAGACAGTTAGGAGTGTCTCCAGTTGTTAGGACACAATAGAGTCTAGCGATGGAGCAGTGAAGGCTTTAGTCTGCTGTAGTATGATGGGAACCGGTGATGTTCTGTAGCTAAACATGGTATTGAGGATTTTCCAGTCTTTGGCGATCGTTAGAGCATCTGGATTTCCCGTAAAGCCTGTTAATGAAGGAAGCCACCCACCTTTACCCATTGTGCATGGATGTGTGTCTCCTGGCATGGTCTCAAAGAGAGTGATTCCTTATGTCCTCCTTATTTGCCCACATCCTTCCTGGCATTGGTCCGGATATAAATAGAATATAAATAAGATAAAAGTTAATTCATCTTTTTATGCTGCATCAGTCACACAAAATATTAATCATTATGGCAATGAAGCTGTAAAAATTCTAGGAAGCAGTGTTAAGAAATTAGGATACATCCTAAAAAACTGTTTTATCATATTTAAACATGGGGATGTTTGATCTTCATTCTAACTTTAGAGGTGGAGTTAAAAACAGCTTTATTAAACACCTGTCAACGTGGCCAGGTTAGACTGTCCTCGCCAGTTCAGCTCAGGAGCAGACCACAAGATGCATAAAGAAGGCTTCAGCGATCCTAAAATGCCATCACGGGACCTTCAGGTAGCCCTCGCCATGGCTGATGTCCTAAGTGCAGCATCTACCATCAGAAAGACGTGAGCAAGGAGGAAACCCTGGAGCACCTACACAAAGAGCAAGACTTCTGGAACAAAGTGCTTTGAATTTTTTGGTCACAGTAACAGCATTTGAGTACAAGAACATCATACCAGCTGTGAAGCATGGTGGTGGAAGTGTGATGGTTTGGAGCTGCTTCGCTGCAGCAGGTTTTGGAGATCTCTCCATCATAGAAACCACTATGAGATCTTTATTGTATCAGAGGGGGCTTGAGGAGAATGTAAGAGCGTCTGTACAAAGACTGACGCTAAAAGAATTCTGCGTGGAGGAGTGAGAACATCTTCCAGTGGATGTCAGAGACGGTAGACGGTTATAGGAAATGTCTAACTGACATTATTTCTGCCAGAGGAGGAGATACCAGCTATTTGAACATATGTTCTGATTGTTTTCTCACTGTTAATTTCATTTTGCAAATGACGTTTAAACTTTTCTTCTGTTGTGTGTGTTTAGTTACTTTACTTCCATCTCTCGGTGTAGTTACAATTAAGAACAAATGTCCATTAGTTTAAATGTGAGTCCAAGATGTTCATGTGCTGTCCAGACTTGTGCACATGACTTTGCTACTCAGACATAACTGACCAAAGCATGGTGAACATATGTGGTTTCTAATAAGTAAAGAATCTTCTTACACTTCATGACCAGTTCAAACACGGCCATGCATAGGTTCTCTAAGGCACTGTTTTTGTTTTTGTGAACGCTGTTGATGCAGGTTTGATGCTGCTGGTGTGGGATGAAGAATGTGCACTTTGAACCCCCCTGCACCCCTGTGGACAGAGCTAAAATAGAATCAGAAATCAGTCGATTTTGTCTCCTCAACCTTTGTTGAATAAATCCAGATTTCCTTTCATTGTGTCTGTAGAATGCTTTGTTCCCATCTGAACTGCTGCTGATGGACTACGGTGGGCTGCAGGAGACCTTTCTGCTTCACTGGAGCTCATTTAAAAGTGGACAAAAGTCATTTGTGCTTTGATTTGAACTATTTTGCAGACGTGACATTAGTGCTCGACTTAAGGGCAGCGTACCGGTGTGAGTCGGTGTGTTGGTTGTGGAATTTTACTGCAGTACAGCTGATTTAGGAATTTGATTCCCTCTTGTCTCTGCAGCGTTGTGTATCTGATGACTTGAAAAGGAAACTAGGAATGTAATCTGTCAGGAAGATTCTTATGATAACATCCCTTTTCACCAGTCTGTAAATATTGTTTGCTTGTCCGTCTCACTGATCTTGTCAAACGACTAAGGGATGGGGGTTCCCTCTCTCTGACTCAGGCACTTGGTCTTATCGTGTCTTGTGTTCATGTCCGTGTCCTCTTTTGCAGTGGGCGTTTGGGGTGACTCTGTGGGAGCTGATGACACTGGGACAGACCCCATATGTGGACATTGACCCCTTTGAGATGGCGGCCTATCTGAAGGATGGCTACAGAATAGCACAGCCCATCAACTGTCCGGATGAGCTGTAAGTATCTGCATTTCACGGGTCCTCACACTTAGTCGCCTCCATTTTGAGGACAGTGTGCGAGACTGTCAGACCGCATTGCTGTCTGCTTACTGTGTAGTTTGTTAGAGAAGGGTTAATGTTTTCTATAATTAGCCAGAGCCAGGCCCGCCATAATAAGCTGATGATTCACCTGCACAATGCATGAAAAGCCTGGAATGATGAGAGCTTACAGAGACCACAAGTGCTGTGTTGTAAAACTCCAGTCTTGGAACACCTCTGGTGTTTTGTCTACACACCTTGTTCAGGAAGGGATTAAGTTCATTAGCTTGCTGCTGTCTCCTTACCGTTCCTACCATGACAAGCCACTGGCAAATCAGCAGTCTGCATGATTTACACAGAACATTTTAGTCCCTACTCATCTTGCTTGGAACCAAGAGAAAGCAGGTGCAAAAATAGCACCCAATGTCAGGTACCCGATAGCAAATTGAACTAGTAGAAAACAAGAAAAGTCAAGTAGGGCTGATTAGAGTGGTGCAGGTACCACGTGGAACAGTGCCATATCTTATTCATTATTTAAGTACATGCATACCAAAACGTGTACATTTATAGCGATTGGCATATGCTTTTACCTGGCTGTCTACATCAGGTAAAAGGAAACTGTGCTCATGGGCCCAAGAGTTCTTCTTCCATTGGTCCAAGTCAGGTTTTGATGCTTGTGTGTCCAATATAGGAGCTTTTGAAATTTGATGGCAGTCAGTATGGACAGTCTGTGTCACAGTTAGGGCTGTTGAAATCATTAAAATTAAATCTGTGATACGTGGGTTGGGGGCAGAGGTGAGCAGAGTGAGGGAGCAGTACAAAGGTTTTCCACAAGATAGAAACAGAACGTTATTCAAAATCTTTCAAACTATATATACGCTGTGTTCATATCCCAATATAGATATGAATAGTAGCATTACATTACAGCAAGTGTAATCAGTGCTCATGATAAGAATGTGGCCATATCGCCCTTAGCCTCAGTAGCACGTCTGTCAGTATGACTTTGCATTTTAAGGAACTTTTCGTGAGTATTTCTTCAGAAATTGAAAGAAGGCTGGCAGCTTTTCACGCAGATCTCCGATATGAATCTGGAAATGGATAATTGAGCCCAGTGCTCTGCCTCCCTCCACGCCACTGCAAAATACACTTCCGAAAAAAGAGACTGCCCGACAAGAAATGTTCTGTTGAACCCAAGTCAAGACCACCCGCTATCAGCGCGGTCACAGACGCCCTCTTATCGGCATCCTGCAACTGCCATGGAGCTGGAGCTGCGCCGGCCAGAGCTAGCCAGGAATCACAAAGCGCAGAATGCTGCTGCCCCTGTCAGCGACCCAAACATGGCATGATTTATTGTGCGATGTGCAGTCGCTGGAAGGCGGCCGACTGCAGGGCAGGAAGGGCTAATCAGTGTTGGATCACAGCTTAGCTCCTTCCCTTCAGAAAGAATAGGTGATGACTTTACCTTTTTTTTCTGATTTCCGTCGATATGCTTGGGAAGGTGTGAGCTGGAGGCATGAAAAGCATTTCAGCAGGTGGAAAGATTACATTGAATTTTCCCACACAATATGTACTGAGTGTTTTCCATTTCTGATGTTTCAGGTTCGCTGTGATGGCGTGCTGCTGGGCCTTGGATCCGGAGGAGAGGCCGAAATTCCAGCAGCTCGTCCAGTGCCTCACAGAGTTCCACGCCGCACTGGGAGCCTACGTCTAAACTCCAGCCTCCAGGCTTCGGTGTAGGCCTGCCAGTCGCTGACCAGCACTATCGCAGAAAAAGAAAATGGAAAGCAGTGCCTTACATTTTTTTTATCTTGTTATTTTTGTTGAAAAAGATAAAAGACTGTGGTGAAGTCACTTCAGCTTCAGGACTCACCTTTCTGCTTTTAGACGTTTGGAGAATGGGAGAATTTCTTGCTTGGCTCTCTGTTTTCTCCTTTAATTCCTGCCTGGAATTGCAGGTAACCATGTTTTCACGATTGAAGAGCATCGGATTTCACCGCCACACCCTTCTGAAGAAAGCTGACTTCACAGAAAGCTACTGTTCTCTCTTAAAGAACCTTCTGCTCAGCTTATCCTGGTCACTTTCAGTCTGCTTGTACATTGCAGACCAGTGAGCGAGAGGCACCATCTTCACTGTATTAAATATGAAATTTACGAAGTTTGACACAAGCCGTTTTCACCAGTGGTTTTGCGTGAAGCCTCCGACCGTGTATATCGGTCTTCAGTTGGTACTTTTCCTTCAACGAGTCAGCAGACATGGGCTCTCGTACCTGCCCTCACGTGGCCATGAGTTTACTTCTTCAAATAACGTCTTTCCTTTGAGGGAGTGTATACGCAGAACTCTACTACTTTCGTAACCAGTGTTAAACTGGCATGTGGTACATCTACAGCAAAGAATAATCTATTTTATTCCGTGGGTTGTTGTTTTTTTTTTAATAATTTGAATTGTGAATGATAAGCAAATAAATTAATTCCAGTAATAGGAAAATTCCTTACAGGGTTGTTACTTATTCCTAAAGGTTTAGATGTTTGTTCTGTGTCAGAACAAAGTCCTCCTTGCATTTTTAAGAATATTTGTATAAATGCTTAAAGAAACACCAGTCACTGTGAATAATTGAAGTGTACGGCCTACATAGACACCCTTTTTAAGCCGTGTTTTTGTTTCCTAGCATATATATAGGCTCTTCTCCATGTGTTCTCATGATCACCGCATGTAGTTTTAAAATGGTAATGTGTAAACTGTTTCCTGAATTCATACATAACAATTAAAGGAGAACCTGAAATAAAATGGGTCCTCAGTGTTCAACTATTTTGCTGTTTTTTTATGCTTGATAAAATCGTCTAGTAGATCCTTCCAGTTCTTCAGGAGATCCTTCAGTGTTTAGTTCTGTCCAGTCCTTTACAATGAGGACCCAGGGGTCACGAACCCTTCTCCTGTAGGTGTCAACACCACGCATTCAACCAGTCAAGATTACATTACATTCTAATGTGAAAAGTCTGGTTTGGGTGAGAAGTGTCTTCGATGTTTCTCATCCTGGTAAATGTCCTGAATGGTGGGTAACTGCATTTTCACCACCCGCTGGACTGCTTTGCGGTCACCTGCAGAGCAGTGACCGTATCATGCTGGGATGCAGTTGGCGAGTATGCTCACAATGCTCCACCAGGATCCTGGGACAAAGGTGAGCTTTCTCGAAGGAAGGAGGACACTTGCACCTCTTTGACCAGGGTGGAGGACAACTTATGGTAATTATTAGTTGGATCAAGGTTGGACCAAAGTCTGCATGATGGGAGGTCTCCAGCAGTAGGGTTGGTGCCCCCTGTCATGTACGAACCACTCTTAGCTTGGAAGAGCAGAGTGAGTGTGAGGGACCTGAAGTAGTGTTTCTCAATCTCGGTACTGGAGGCACCCCTGCCCTGCACATTTTAGAGCTTTCCCTGCTCCCATCACACCTGATCCTACTAATCAGCTCACAAACAAACTGTTCAGACTTACAGAGTCCGGTTTTTTTTCCCCCTCCTCAGATTTTCTTTATTTGCGCTGGAACCCATATGATCCTCGTTACCATACTGGATCTGTCTCCAGTCAGTCAGACAGATCAGAACCTCATAAGCAGATAACTTCATTCAGCTGGATCATGGATCAAGTTCTGTTCTTTTTTTGGGGACGTAATCTCTGCAGGATGGTTCCACTCTACAGAGAGTCATTTATACTGCTTTGGGTGAAAATACTGTATATGATCTTGTTTATTATATTTATTAACATAATAGAAATGCAATTTGGATGAAATAATGTCTTATATGTTTTCTATAACCATCTATCGTCTCTGACAAACTAGAATTACATGCTCAATTATTTGTCCTCAAACCCCCTCTGATACAGTAAAGATCTCATAGTGGTTTCTATGATGGCGAGATCTCCACACCCTGCTGCAGCAAAGCAGCACCAAACCATCAGGCTCCCACCACCATGCTTCAGAGCTGGTTTGAGGTTCTTGAAGAGCAGAAGTCCTGCTCTTTGTCTAGATGTTCTCTGGAGAACTTTAGACCCTGAATTCTTTTTGGAAAGCAAGTTTGGTCTCTTTCTGATGCATTTTGACCTTAGATGAGGCGAGAGCTACCTGTAGCTCCAGAATGGTTGGATCTTCGTTACTCATCTTATGATTCTGCTCTTGGGCTGAACTTGTAGGACGGCCTGATCTGGTCATGCGGGCAGTTCTAAACGTTCTCCACATGTAAATGATGTTCGGGACAGTGGAAAGGCTGAGTTCTAATTGTTCTGAGATCTTTTTAAATCCCTTCTCAGACTCCTCTGCATCTACAATCTTCTTTCTGAAGGCCTCAGAGAGCTCTTTGGATCTGGCCATGGTGATCCCACTCACTCCAACAATCAAGCGCAAACCAAACTGATGTCTGAGGTTTAAATAAGACCGGCTTCTCTAAAGTCTTCTCTAATGATGGTCTAATCATTTGCACCTCATTCTAATTTCTAAAGGTGATGTTTTATCCGCCTCTCAGTATAGTTGAAATGTGCTGTTCTATCTTTCACGACTGGGTGTTGAATTTTTATTTTTAGCTGATGTTTTGGTGCCATGTGGTTGATGGGTTGTGACAGTGCGTAATTCCAGAGAACCCGCAGTGTAAATATACAACTCTTGAGAGTGCTGCTGATGTAAGCAATCGCTCCAGTCTGAGTGTTGCTGTTTAAAAACACTGGCATGTCGAGGTCCTCGTAAAGCGTGCGCTCACTGTACCGTCGTACGCTTGTCCTTGTGCCGTGACGCTGGTGGGAAAGGCCTTGTCCAGTTGGGCGTGAGGACACAGTGACCTGCACTGTACTGTGCTTGACTGATGATGCGAGCAGGGCCTGTACAGTGCCTTTGGATGACACTCGCACAGCGTTGGACGGTGTGTTCTTTTTGGAAAGTAGTAAGAAGTTTCAGGGATTGCAACACAAGGCTGGAGGTTAAGGAGATGCTTTAGGTCAACAGAAACAGTTTGTACCGAAGCAGGTGTATGATTCACTAGAGATTCGTTTATTCACACTTTCACGCTCCTCCTAATTCTTCACCACTCCTTGTTTTACTTTTCAACTGTTGTTTAAGAATAGCGGATGTTTGTCCCGTAAACAATTTGTCCATGTAGATTTGTTAAGCGATTGCATGGCTGTTACATTTTCTTTTTTCCATAAACACACATTGTCCTCTTGTGTCGTTCCGGATAAAAACATCCATTGTTTTTGTTGCACCCGAGAAGAGAATGAAGTCATTGAAAATATGCACTTTTTTGTTGATGTTGTAATGGAAAGTTATTTCGAATATTTAATTTGTTGGAATACCCCAAGCAAACTCGCGTGAGCCAGGCTTCAAATCTCTTCACCGAGGGACACAGCACACATTCCATCTCCCCTCTTATAGTATCTGTCGGTGCACTTTCCGTTGTGTATTTTACAGCGAGCTGAGCTCTATTGATTTGATTTCAGTATCACTCTGCAGACTGATGCAGTGGGAAAACATACCCAGCGTTAATGCAACCATTTTTTGTTGCTATACTGTAAAAAATATTCTATAAAGAACCATATACAGCAGTTTTTCTTTTGCTTATAACCGTTAATTACAATCTTTTCAAATGATGATGGAAGTAAACATACATGTCTGTCGTTTAAGCATCAATTGTTAAATGTTATTAAAAGAAATAGAATTTTAGGACACCCTCACATTTATTATGACTTAAAAAATGAGCATGAGCTTGGAATTCCCTTTTTAAACCCTTCACGTCTCTGCGTTTAAGTGATCCCCTCCTGTAAAGTGTTACCTGATGGTTGGACAGCAACACTTTCACTGGCTGTGAAACTTCTCAAACTTGGGAAAGATTTGGTAAGAGTTTATCGAAGGACATATTAACTTGTCTTTTGTGCAGGTGATCTGGACAAGCTCAACCTGTTTGTCTGAGCTTTCAGACGTGCTGCCACTGAGAAGAAATTCGAAGACACTTTTGTTGCGTTTATCTGAACAGTGACTGATTAATCATGTGTTCGCGGTGTTGGACTTTGAGAGCTTGCCTTGTAGCACTACAGCAAATACTTTCCAAGTTTGTGTTGGGAAGCTTCCAGTTCTGTTATCAGTTTCACTCAAATCTAACACCACATTCATCACGAGAGTTGAGTCCTTGCTGTCCTAAAAGACATCGCCGTAATGTGCGTAATGAGTCTGAGGATTTGAGGAAAAATGTGGAAACAAACAAAAAATAAATAAATAAGTTAGTTTTCCCCCAAAACATGTGATATGGCGTAACATTTGTAGACCGTCTATAATCATAAATAAATATGGATGGCCTCCTATGTCCACACTGGTGCGTCGCTTGACTACACAATGGACAAAAGACAAATCAACCCTCAAGGGCCTCGAGGAGAACGCTCTCTTTGCCTGGCATATTAAGCAAGACTTCAGATCATCGTTTCTTTCGAAGTTTGCCAAGCCATGAAAGACTGATTGGCAGACAGTGCAATGTTAAAATACATGGAAATGGAAAACCACATGGGAGCCTTTTATTGGGCCATAAAGATTACAATATGTACACTGCTGTTTAAATGGTTTGTGTGCTCGTATCTTTTAATAACTCTGGCACGTTGAAGCTCGTTTCATCTGATTAAAGTGTTCTGGATGCGCCATTGCCCTCCCCAGTGAGTAACAACAATGTAACCTATAACATCCTGCATCATGATGCAGCTTTTGCTTCACGGCTTTACCCGAAGATATTTCAGGCTGCCTTTTTCCAATCAATTGTAATGGAGCAGTCGCAAGCCTTGGTTGTGTCTACGAAAGTGATGGGTTCAATGCCAGCTTCTGCCCTGGAGCAATGCTCCTTCAGGGATCTGCCTGGGTGGGTGGTCTTTCTGAGCTGCTTTAGATACAAAAAGTCTAAAAGTATCAGAAGGAAACGTTCCAGAAATATTTAAAGCAAGTTAAAGCATGAGCACTTTGACCCTGATCTTCAATGGTCAGGACCCCACACGTCCACCACGGTGCGGCTATTGTGTGGGTGGTGACCCTGAAGATCAGGGTGAAGGGAGTGAGACATGTGGACAGTGCATATTTACTGCTCTGCCCACATGCACATGCTCAACCTGCATACAGACTCTGACTGATCAGAGAGAGGGGGCGGGGTTGATGCTCAACCTGCATACAGACTCTGACTGGTCAGAGAGAGGGGGTGGGGCTGATGCTCAACCTCCATACAGACTCTGACTGATCAGAAAGAGGAGGCGGGGTTGATGCTCAACCTGCATACAGACTCTGACTGAGCAGAGAGAGGGGGCGGGGCTAATTTCCCAGAGGGAACCCTTCCAAAGGGACCGACCTACCTACCTATCTATCTAGCTAGCTAGACCCAGATATTGGGTTATAAAAATGAAAAGGCTCTCTTTCTTTGCACTCACGGTGATCAAATTTCAAAATTAAAGTCTTCAGATGGAACATTTAAATAAACATTATCCTTGTCAGTCTGATCATCACAAATAATTTATCAAACGCTCTGGAAGATCAGTTTTCAACAGGATTTTGGAGATGTGAAGTGCGTTGAGTCTTTATGAGCAAAACATTGTAGCCACAAGTACATTTTTGATCAGAACATGGCCAAATTCATAGAAATATCTAAATTCTATTCATTTTTACACATCAAATGAAGGACAAATTGAGTAGACTAGGCTCTCCTGAAAATAATATCTGTCTCCTAAAAATCTTAACTGTATGAGTATATTGAACTGTTTTTGCAAGATGACGTGAAATTCTTGCTGTCTTTCCAGTTGGAAATATTACTTTTAAATATTAGGTCTTACATTGTGGGGGGTCGGGTCCTGGGGGCATCGCTCAGGACTCACGGGGAGTTTTGTTCAACCAGGAGGTTTCATTTTCAATTGTACACTCAAACTGAGAAGAGGTCGTCATGCGTTTGTCATGGTTTGTGATCCATCATAAAAGTTTAAATGAAGGTTTCATGTGTCTCTAAACCATTGAGCAACAATATGACTAACGCAGCAGCATGTGAAGCCTTTAATCAGCCTCGGGAGTGACTTAGGTCATGTACACTTCCGTTGTGTAAGGGGGTCTTTAAGTAAATTCGTCCTGTTAGTAAGCAAACTTCATCATCCTCAGCTGATGTGTGTTTTCCAAAGGAGTCATTTTTAAGTCCGTCCCTCTTTATGAACGATCCCAGAGCACCTGATTGACCTGTTGGCGCTGCACGAGGATTTCTGTTATAAATACCTGCAGGGTGTGCAATGGGATTCATAAATTGAGAAGAGGTGGTCCAGTCCAGTGAATGTCTCATTTGATGTTTCCAAAATGGGTCAAAAAGCAGATATTAATGATTGGCTTAAAGGACTGACTGCATTTAGGTCAAAGGTCATAGTGTGAAGGAAGGAGCTGGATTGGCAGTTGTATGGAAGTGTACACTCACACGTACAGAAGTCGTGTCTCCGAGTTCGGTGTCGGGTTTAACGCAACATGCCAGACATCTCTGCATGTAGAGGTTCTTAATGGTGTCCTGTGATGATCCCTCTCATGCAGCTTGAATGTTCTCACTCAGTTCTGCAGATGGTGTGGTAGGGGTGGAGTGTTGATAGAGCGTCCAATAGCGTCCCACACATTTTCAATCAGGGACAGGTCTGGAGATGAGACCGACCACAGCATAGTATCTGTGTCTTGAAGACGAGATCTTGAGGTGGCAGCAGTATGGGGACGAGCGTCGTCCTTTTGGAATAGAGCACCGGAGTGTGTATTCAGAGAAGAACGCACCATGACACCAGGATTTCTGGAATCCAGAAATCAAGAATCTCCAATGATTTGAGTATTTCATTTTGGGTTTTGCAATTATTAATCACACAGTATTATCAGTAAAACAGATGTGTAATATGGTACTTTATATGTAGTGAATATTAAAATATAATTGTAACAATTATACAATTTAATTTTTTTAGACGCACTAGAATTAGACTGCAAATGAACAGTCACTTTGGAGACAAAATCGGAGACATTTTGACCTGGGCCAAACTATGATGGTTAGACTGGGTCTTTAAGGGTGTTCCTGTTATGCAGTGGTCAGTACCTACCAAAGCTGCTCCAAGACAACCAGTTGACCAGCAATAGGTTACTCAAGGCTCACTAAAGCCCATGGAGGTCCCTCACAATTTACAGGACTAAAAGGACCTGTAACATTATGACCTTTAATCAGCTCCTCTGATTATACAGGAGCACTCTGGAGTTCTATAGTTCCAGACTGTAGTTCATCTGTTTCTCTGCAGACTTTATTCTCCTCCTTTCACCCTGATCTTCAATGATCAGGACCCCACAGGACCACCACAGAGCAGATATTATGTGGGTGGTGGGTCATTCTCAGCACTGCAGTCACACTGACGTTGTGGTGTGTTAGTGTGTGTTGTGTTGGTACGAGTGGATCAGACACAGCAGAGCTGCTGGAGTGTTTAAACCCCTCAGTGTCACTGCTGGACCGAGAACAGTCTGCCAACCAGAAATAACCAGCCGACAGCATCCTGTGGGCAGTGTCCTGTGAGCACTGATGAAGGACTAGAGGACGACCAACACAAACTGTGCAGAAGCAGATGAGCTTCTGTCTCTGACGTTACATCTACAAGGTGGAGACACTCGGTAGGAATATCTAATAGAGTGGACAGTGAGTGGACACAGGGTTTAAACACTCCAGCAGCACTGCTGTGTCTGATCCACTCGTACCAGCACAACACACACTAACACCACCACCATGTCAGTGTGACTGCAGTGCTGAGAATGACCCACCACCCACATAATAGCTGCACTGACCACTGGTGGATGTGCTCCTAGTCAGTGGAGCTGACCAAATGGACAGTGAGAGTAGAAACAAGGTGGTCATAATGTTCTGGCTGGTCAGTGTAGATGCTCCTCCTGTCTCACTCTTCGTTTTGGAGCGTTTCTGTAGGTCCACTGATCATCTGATCTCCCTGTCTGATGGACAGAGCAGAGAAGGTTGGGCTGAATGAAGTTCAGAGGTAACGAGCACAACCGCTCCTGAGCAAAACTCGCACTCAGGCTGACCACTGACCACTCAGCTGCCGACGAGGTGTGAGAGGAGGTGTGCTCCTCAGTGGGGGCGTCAAGGGGGGGGGGGGACGTCAAGAGCATGAGTCATAAAAGCTCGGAGAAGGAGGAGGAGAGGAGAGAGAGACCTGAACAGACCACAGCATGAACATGTTCACCAAAGACCTCCACAAACCCCACTGCTCCGTCTTCTGGAACATCAAGGTAAACAGTTACACTTCACTTACCTTCTGCAGGAGATCATCTTCATAGAACCTTAATTTATTTTATTTGATTACTGATCATCACCATCATCAAATGAAGATAGTAGTGTTATTACTATTACTTGTGTGGCTATTAACTACATATTACATATTATTATTATTATTATTATTATTATCACTGTTTTTAATAAAATGTATAGTAGCAGAAAACCTATTTGGTTGTGTTTGTTATTATTATTATTATTATTATTACTACTATTATTATTATTACTATTATTATTATTATTATTACTATTATTATTATTATTATTAGTAGTAGTAGTAGTAGAATGCGCAGTAATGGTTGCAGTGATAGAGTAAAGTTGTATTATTATTAATAATAGTGTACTAACAGTAGTACTATTGTTGTAACAGCAGAGAAGTGGTAAAGCATATTATTATTATTATTATTATTATTATTATTATCACTGTTTTTATTAAATGTATAGTAGTAGAAAACCTATTTTAAGTTGTGGCAGTATTGTTTATTATTATTATTATTATTATTACTACTATTATTATTACTATTATTAATATTATTATTACTACTATTATTATTACTAATATTATTATTATTATTATTATTATTATTACACAATTATCATTATTATTAGTAGCAGTAGTAGTAGTAGTAGAACGCGTGTAATGTACAGTGATAGGAGTAGTATTGTATTATTAATAATAGTGTACCTAACAGTAGTACCATTGTAACAGCAGGAGAAGTTTAGAATATTATTATTATTATTTATTATTAATATTATTATTATTAGTAGTAGTAGTAGTAGTTGTAGTAATAGGAATAATAATACTATTATAACATTAGTCGGAGTTGTGGGAGGTATTGTATATTATTATTAGTTGTATTGGTTGTATTATTGATACAGTTATTATTATTAATATGAGTGTTATTGTTGTTGGTGTTTATTATTGTTAATATTAATACCTGCCAGTCAAAATAATTACCCTTCATTATCCCTGAACCTGCCCAGCAGAGTCACAACTGATCTGATCTCCTGCTGATTGTGATGTAATGGGTTTATAAATCTGATCTGGTCTCAGCGCCTTTATCTCACCTGAACCCTCGCTGGGGCTGTGTGAGGTTATTCCAAAGCCCCGAATGAGTTTATGAGACGAGAGTCTCCTGATATGATCTGAGTAAATGTGTTTATGGCGTGGAGGCCAGTGCAGACATGAGCCGGACTGAGGACACTCAGCCAACTTCATCTTCTATCCTCATATTTGGAATATTTCGCACTAAATGTTCGTCCCAAACCAGATATTCCTGGAATGTTCTGCAGAAACGTCGTCCTGCACGCTTTGTGATACTTTGTGTGATAGATGGTGTGGACCCAAACCCCGACCGCACACTTGACTTATGGTCATTTAGATGAATGTAATATAATGGCAGAAATACTCTCCCTTGTCTCAGTGGTTCTGATATTGATTGATGCATGTGTTGATGGTTCCGTGTAACGCTGCTGCTGCGTTCTAAGCTTTCCTCACCTCTCTGGAGGAATGAGCAGTTCATATCTTCTTCTGGGGAGCGTGTGTGATTTGCTGATTGCTTGCAGTTCTCCTGTTTTACAATGATCAATTGCCACTAAACTTCAAACCCCAGCCAAGCCTTTTTGTGGCAGTGGCTGAGAGTTCACTTAAGTACAGTTTGGATTAAAGGTGAAGTTGAGAACTTCTGTCAGGCTGCCTAGATACACCAGGAAAGGTCCTGGAAGAGTCACAGACGAGTGCAGCAAAACATTAATCACATTAAAATGGTTCTCATTAGAATATAATTGCTGTTTCACAGTTAAATCCCATTATTATGTCCACCTACCAAACACCTCCTTTCACCCTGATCTTCAATGCTCAGGACCCCACAGGACCACCACAGAGCAGCTGTTATGTGGGTGGTGGGTCATTCTCAGCACTGCACTCACACTGACATGGTGGTGGTGTGTTAGTGTGTGTTGCTGGTACGAGTGGATCAGACACAGCAGTGCTGCTGGAGTGTTTAAACCCCTCAGTGTTACTGCTGGACCGAGAACAGTCCACCAACCAGAAATATCCAGTGAGTACTGGAGAAGGACTACAATCTGGAGCTAATAGGTAGGAGTGTATAGAGTGGACAGTGAGTGGACACAGTGTGCAGGTGCTGCTCCAGCATCCCTGGTGATTCCATAACCTGTGGCTTTGGAGTCCAAGAGAACTTACTTCTTCCACAGTATGTGATACTCATAAAAAGGGTTTTTAAGAGCTCTTCAGTAAAGGCAGTGGTCCTACACACAAACACACAAAAGAAGCTTTTGGGTGCTTTAGTGTTTTTTTTGCATTTTAAAAGGTTCTTCAGATTGGTGGAAAACCTTTTGCAGATGTTTGTTATAGAACCTACAGATCGTTGATTGGCTTGGTTGAAAAGTTCTTCTCTGATGTGGAACTGATTGATGTATAAGTGTTTGGAATGGTTCTAATGTTCCGCCTGCAGTAGCCACAGAGAGCTATTTGTTGCTTTTCCACCTTGTTTCATCTACACGGTGTTCCGCTCTCAGTATTAGATCACAACCTGGACAAAACATCTCGCCTTCTCTCCAAAACTAACACAGGATGCAGCCTTTTATCCAAATCCACACTGAGCTGCGGTGGGTCTGTTTAGATCCAAATCACTCCTGAGGGAGGTTGAGCTGCGTCCTGGGTCTCCGCAACTGCTGGCACCTCTTAGCCTGCTCTCCAAATGCTTCCAGAAGGGGTTGCGGGTATGAACTGAGGGGGCTGAAAGTCTGCTCAATGAGGATGCCTCCTACTGCAATGATGTGGGGACATTACTGACTCTTATGGGGCCTGCTGCTAAAGACAACAACTTCTGTGTCCCAGGACTGTCCAGCTAAAGTTAGAGAAGCTGTACAAGCACTTGGCCGTGGTGAATGTTAACATCAACTTGCAGGCAATCACAAATTAAAGCTCAGAACTGGACAACAAAGGAGAAGAAACGGAATGTTCCTCAAAATATAGACGGGTGAACTACAGGCATCTTTTACATTCACTAAAGGAAATGAATGATTTCAGGACTTGAGCCAGGAGATCATTAGCCATGATGGAGAACACATGATCAGGAGTACGCTGATAAGCTTTTTATCTCGCTTGTGTTGAACTTGGGGTGGGATTTCAACATCGCATTGTTTGGAATTTCTGCAGTCTGACATTCGTGAAACTGCACCCTTTACGTGCAGAATGGGTGTGTCACGTATGTAGGTTAGAGGTCGGCCCTCGGCTGCACCTACTTTCAAAGAACTGGTCTTTCTTCATGTGCAAACCTGACCATCACTGTTGTCCCTTTACTTTGTTGGCTCCAGTTGAACTTAATTGTCCACTAAATTGTATATAATTGCTTGAAAGAATGGTCATTGTGGTGGAGGTCACTTGCTGATTTTTGGAACAGCTGAACCAAATAGAAGCACTGTCTATACTAAGCCAAGGACTTGGTCCTTTTGTGAATTGATTGCTATTATTATTTTAAGTACTTTTTCCTCGTTCAGATTTAGTCAAAGAATGAAAATGAGAACAAAAAACAACACATTTTGGGAAATTCATGTTTTTTCTCTTCTGGCCTGAACAAAAATGAATACATATGTGACTAAAATTCCATTTCAGAAATTGCACATTGTGTACAAAATATAGGTTATAATATATTACAACCATGGTAACCTAAACCTACCCCTTACTCTAACCCTAATCTTAACTATAGAACCTGACCCTAACCCTTGTAAACATTAATTAAACAAAATCCCAAAAAAGGCTTCCAATATTGTGTCAAAGAACCCCTTCTCTCTAATACATAGAACCCCTTTTTGCTTAGAATATAGTCCATTCATCTGAGTCCTGCATTAGAACTAGTTTTAGGCAGGTTGTAAAGTGGTAGACTACTATTGTCATCCCATTGGCAACGTCCAAGAATGACCCTTGCTTGGTTGCTCCGGGACACATCTCTCCTGCGGCCTCTGAATACAGATTGAGACAAAACAGTAAGAACTTAGTCAATGAAAAGAGACTTTTATTTATAAAATTAAGCATTGATTTACAGGTTCAGGAAATCCTAAACTTGTCCTGCCCAAAGCATGCGCTGAGCAGTGAAGAGAAGCATCCGGAAACTACTCAACCCTTCCCCTGATTCTTCCTTCTCAGTGGGGCTTGTGGATGCACCACAATGACTGCCAGGAGGCTGCAGAGGATGCGATGCTTTTGCGCAATGTTACGTTGTCTTTGTTACACGTACAAACCGTCTCGGAAGCCTCTAAGCACCCCAAGCTGGGGCAGTTTTTTTATTAGGGCGAGTTAGTTTGATTTGAAGTTTTTGTAGATCTTTGAGATCTGCTAATGAGAAACAAGTGCCTCCAACCACAAGCACTGGGGAATATAATGCTTCCAAAAGGGACCTCACCTTACATTCAAACAGTCCTCGTCCATCTGCTGTAAGAGTCGTGCTTGTGCAGTTTCAAGGAAAAGGAATACACACAAACACTCAGTGCCATCTTTAGGAATAAGGAAAGCATTAAGCTCAGACTAAAACTATTGCAGTTTTCGGATGTCCTGCTAAGCTCCATGCATGCCTGCCAGGGCACAATTGCTTGAAAAGAAATATGGAAGAAGTCTGGATCTCTGAAAGTGATTTGCGAGGAAGTATACTGTTCTGATTTCCCTCCAAGAGTCTGCAAGTTATTTGCACAGTCACTTCATTACAATAGCAAAATGATCCAAGTGTTGTGCATTCACCCAGGGCGGCTGTGAGGCTGTTGTTAATGACACTGTGAGCGATAAAATTGGGCCATCACTGTGAAGATCTGCTGTAGGATCTTCTACCCGAGAAGAAGGCATCAAGTACTTGAGCCTGCCGGTGTGCAGAAGATCTTGCAGGAACTTCCCCACTCCTTTTCCAGAATAGAGCCCTCTGTAGTGAAGAGGTCTACTTACGATGCTCCTTCTTCTGGTACCATTTGATGGTGTTGTTGATTTATGGCATGTCTCAGAAGATGGACTGCCTGTAATGGTGGTGTTGGCCTGTCAGAAAGCCTTGGGGAAGCTCATAAACATGAGCCGTTTCTGCTCAAAGCTTCACCCTGCAGTGCTGCACTTGAGAGGATCCAGACTTGCTCTTGCGCAGCCAGACTAAATAAGGACCATACCCCTGCTTGCTGTGTGTACACGACGGTTTAGGTAGGAGACCGAATCGAATTGAGGCCTCCGCTGCTGCACAGGGACATAGAGCTGCCATTCAAATGGATAACAAAGGCACAAAGGCATTCGCTGGATCGGGCCGAGTGCAGCTTGCCTATCAAAACAGCTCCGTAATTAAAGAGCCCTCGCTGCGAAACAAGGGCAGAATTTTTTGCGACTGTGTAAAAGCGGCCATTGTGTGCACTAACAAACCATAAAGCCAAGCTTTAATGGGTGTCTTAGTTGGTCCAGGAGCTGATGGAAAGCCTAACGCCGTCTGGGCTTGGCTGGCAACTGGAAAGGGGGAGCAAAAGAGATGGATTTGTGTCTAATGTTTGGGTAGCAAATCCAGCCTGGATCTGTACATGTCCCATCAGATTGCCTCATGCTGCTGCATTCCTCGACAAGCACCTTTCAGCCTCTTGTACCATTGTCTTGTGAAAGAGTGAGAGGCACATGGAAGCTTCAGCATCTCTCTCTCTCTCTCTCTCTCTCTCTCTCTCTCTCTCTGTTTTTTCTCCCTCTCTCTTGCTGAAGGTTCTGGGAAGTGTTCCAAATTGTGAGCTTTGATCTGCACCACATCTCTGGTGTACAGCCTCCAGAGAGCAAAGTGGAGAAGATGAACAAACGTTTGTAACCCTCAAAGCAAACAAAGAGATCATAGAGCACTGCCTGCTCAGTTTAATACTCCCGACTGCCGAGTGCAGGTCCAACAGGGCACGTTAACTCTCGCTGTGCTGGGTTCGAAGCTTCCCTGCACTCAACTTTTCCACTCTTCACATTTATGGAGCCGTGTTATCAGACAGACTTGCTCCAGTAGTTGGGAGGTCAGATGGAAGGGGAAGACGTAATCATTCTCCAAACGTGGAGCAAGTAGTGTCTTCAGAGCCTGAATCAAGATGAAGCTGTTCCTCTGAATGATTCAGAGCATGAAGGCCAGTGAACCCAATTTTCCACTGAGTGAACTTTTCGTTACCTAGTGACAGGTCCTGAGAAATGCTGCGCTGGTGTTCTTGCCTTCTGTGTTAGTCATGAAGGAACACAGAAGACCGGACGATTTCAGGAACGTCCCTGTTGTGGGAGTGAGCCGTGGGATGGAGGAAGTGATTTTGTGTGACATTTCTTCACTGTTCTCTTGTGGTGGCTGTGGGTTGTTTCCCCAAAGTTTAAAACTGTTCCTAAGCTCTTGATTTCCAAGTACAAATATTACTTATGACCCAATATCCAGAATTTGCTCCTTTGGCTGAAATGATGCCAAATAGATGTTTCCTGCCACCGTCTACCAGACTGGAAGAAAGATGTCCCCACTCCTCCATGTGGAATTCTTTCAGCTGTGTGATGTTTCAGCATCAGTCTTTGTACAGACACTCTTCTCCTCAAGCCCCCTCTGATACAATAAAGATCTCATAGTGGTGTCTATGATGGAGAGATCTCCAGACCCTGCTGCAGCAAAGCAGCTCCAAACCATCACACTTCCACCACCATGCTTCACAGCTGGTAGGAGTTTCTCAAATACTCAAATTGCACCAAACATGTCTTCTGTTACTGTGCCTAAATAAGTCAACTTTTAATTCATCCATCTAAAGCTGATTGTCCCAGAAGTCCTGCTCTTTGTCTAGATGTTCTCTGGAGAACTTTACTCTCGCCCTCATGATTTTTAACAGTAAGGTTTTCCTTCTTGCTCACCTCCCATGAAAATCAAACTTCTTTGGTCTCTTTCTGATGGTAGAAGCTGCACTTTGACATCAACTGTGGTGAGAAATACCTGTAGGTCCTGTGATGAACGGCTGATTTCTAGTTGTTGTTCTTTTTAAATCCCTTTCCAGACTCTTCTGCATCTGCAACCTTCTTTCTGAAGGCCTCAGATAGCTCTTTGGAGCACAGAGCGTGTTTTCAACTTTTGTGCATAGGCAGAAATTACTGACACAACCTGGACAAGCAAAACTGAAATGATGTAAACAGAGAATGCTATGAAGCAATTACAATAATTGTATAAGCTGAACCTCCACCTCCACATAAAGTCTGCTGTGGAGCCACAAGAAGGCAGTGAAAGCACATTTTGCCAACCCCTGACCTGACCATGATCCCAAACCCACCCCTAAACAAAATAGACTTCCTGTCTATTAATTTCCTTTTTAATTATTTTTGTGCTGGAAAGCTGCACAGTTTAGTGCTGCTGAGTTCTCAGCTGGATTGTGTGCATTCAGCAAAATAGCAGCCCCAGTGGATGGCAGCTCATTCTGAATCGTAATATATTTATGAAATATAATCAGAATATTGTGCATAATTTTATGTCTTGTTGTTTTCTAAGACCCTGGTAGTGTACTTTTTAAGTACGTAAGGCCAATGTTTTTCTGATGCCATGCACTTTGTGATAAAATCTTCATGTTGGCATGTTGGTATGTTCACTTTGGCTTTTTGCCTGACTTGCTCTCTCTTCTCTCTTCACAGCTTTTTGTTCTCTGTCAGGGTCTGCTGCAGCTCACCCAGCTGCTCTACAGCTCCTACTTCAAGAGCACTATCACCACCATCGAGAGACGCTATGGCCTCGACAGCTTGTCCTCAGGAACCATCTCCTCCCTCCATGAGGTGCAGAACCCTCCACCAACCTCAACACACAGCACAAAACAGTACAGGATCCAAATCCAAGTTGTATTTCAGGGGAGCTTTAGGAAGACGTCTCGAATGCAGAGGCATTTAGATCTTAATTTTGAGATCTCGAGGATCTAGACTTGAAAAACTTCTTCCAGGCCCAAATTTGGTGGTTTAGAGAAGTTGAACGCTTGTTCCTGCGAATCTGTTTCCCTCAACTGTCTGCATGAAGTGCTTTTGGTTTCGCTCTTCTATTGCATTTTGCGGGTTTATAAGTAACAGCGTGGTCATCATTACTGTGTAGCTTTCATGCTGTAACAACCACATATTACAGGTTGTTACAAAACATCCCAGCTTGACAGCGTCATATAGGTTGTAAGAGGAACTGCTGAGATGTCGTCATAAGCAGAGGACTGAAAACGTCTGTCATAGCAGTCCCATACCAAAAAAACTGAACGTCTAATAATGAAGGTGTCAGAAATTTCCAAGAATTTCAAACAATTTCGTCTCTTTGTTTGATGCCATTGTTATAATAACGAGCATGTAAATGATTACAAATCATACAAAATGTGTAACTATAGTAACTGTGGTTCCTATGGATGGATGGATGGATGGATGGATGGATGGATGGATTTTCTTTATGCAGTGCGACAGGGAAGGCTGGATAACGGTCATGTGTGTTTACTGTGTGCAGGTAGGAAACGCAATACTGATTGTGTTTGTTAGTTACCTGGGCAGCCGTGTCCATCGCCCCCGGATCATCGGCCTGGGCGGCCTACTGATGTCCATCAGTGCTATGATCTTGGCTCTACCTCACTTCCTGTCCCAACCTTACACCTACGACACCGTCCTGAAAGGTAAAGATCTGTGTGTTAATGGTGATGCTATTCTTTGGGAGATGAATAATAAAAAAATCAGTATATAATGAATAATGTATATGTAACACATAAGGACATAAGGGACACGTGTAGGAGTTCATGTCCTGTGATGTGTTAGAGTGCACATGGTGTTTGTGTGTTATTACAGTTCATATTGTTTTGTACACTGTGTGCTCAGAATCGTCCCCTGGATGGACCTGAATTCATGAAAATCAAAACATCAATTAGATTCAAAAAGGCTGAAAGTGTTCTGTTTATAGAAAATTAGACAAAACAAGGTGGGAGTTTAAAACAACACTAACCGGTGATCAGAATCACAGAAAACAGGACAAGGCCTTGAGATTTATATTGTGCAATAGTGGTAGAGGAAGTTGCTCCAGGACTTCTGCACCGTGGTCAGTCTCATCTCCGTCCTCCACAGGAGGTTTTGGAGGATTTAGAAAGAGAACAAAGAACTAATGAGATTGAAAATTAAGCAGACAGAAATATACAAACACAGAAAGACGTCTGGGTACAGAGGAGACAGGACGTCCAGAGTACAGAGACAGGGCAGAGATGATAGACTGTGAAGTGGTGTGTTTGTAGCCTGCGGGTGTTGTGTCCAAACCGGTGCATGAATCTCCACACACTTGAGGAACGCAGGGCAGATTAAAGTTATCTTGTTGGCATTTCATTCGCAACTTCCTCCACCCTTCCTCTTCCTCCACCCCACTGTCTGTGCACAGACCTGACTCGACTCAGGGGAATGTCAGTATCACACATGGGTCAGAAAAGACGTCAAACCAATTACTCTAGTCATTAACCCTCCGGTTCGGTCAGTCCTTCTAAAGTCTGTGAATAATAATCGAAGAGCTTAACTCTACAAACTGCAGGATTTTATCATTTTAATTATTTACCGTAATTAAAAGAATTCTCCACCTGGTTGTGTCTTCTGTATCACACATTCCATTACTTCAGTAGATAAAATCATCAGCACAGAGCTCAGGAACATTCCTCTGTTTTTGAGAGTAAGGGTTTCTTCTTGCCAAACTCTCAAAGTCTCATGATGACATTTTAGAGTTGTTGGAGTTCTTCACACGTCTTGTGGTTCTGCTCTTGGGCCGAACCTGCTAGGACGGCCTGATCTGGTCGTGTTGGCAGTTGTTTCAAATGTTCTCCACTTGTGAATGATGTTCCGGACAGTGGAACAGCTGATTTCTGATTGTTCTGAGATCTTCTTAAATGCCATCTCAGACTCATGCATCTACAACCTTCTTTCTGAAGGACACAAATATAAAAGTGTTGTAGTTTGTCTAAAGTGCACATGGACTAATGTGTGTGTGTCTGTGTGTGTGTGTGTGTCTGTGTGTGTTGTCTCCTGTCCTACAGCGAGCAGACATGACATGTGTAATAGTCCTGCTCTGCATGCAAACAGATCCACTTGTGACTTGAAGGACAATCACCTTCTTGTGGATAACAGTAAGCTGTGGGTGCTCATGGCCACAGCTCAGCTGCTCTTTGGCATCGGCTCCGTCCCAATCCAGCCCTTCGGAATCTCATATGTGGACGACTTTGCTGGGCCTGGAAACTCCCCTCTCTACATCGGTAACTTGCACTTGGGTTGATGTTATCATTGATTCCATCACATTTTTGGAGATAGATTGCCCAGCTGGTGCTGCAGCTGTATTTACCAGACTGCTGTGTTTGGTTCCTCCAGCTATTCTCTTCGCTGTTTCTGTATTTGGACCTGCCTTTGGCTACCTCATGGGCTCTGTGGTGCTGCGCATCTACGTGGACGTGGACAGAGCTGATTCTGGTAAGCTTTATCTTCAGTTCTTTTGATATTGTCCACCTCAGCCCCATGCACAGCTGTGATTCATAAAGGCCATCTGATGTGATGGAGGGCCTCTGATTGGCTTGGGAAAGAGAACTACAAGATTTAAAGGGAACCACTGCATTAAAAGGATTGAAACTTGGGGGGTAGGTTTGTAATTGTGAGACGTGCGAATGATTCAAACTTCATGTTCATCTGATGTGACATAAGCATGGAGATGCCTTGTATACGGTTGACTCGTTGTGAATGCTTTCCATTCTGACTTGTGCTGTTATGTTGGTAGCATCCTTTACAAGAACATTATGAGAAGTATGAAAGTAATTCAGGCAGAAATTGATGGTTTTACTGGAGTATACTGGTCATGCAGATATTACTAGAGCACACTATTGGAGGCAGTGGCTAGAAGAAGCAACTCAAAGGATTTTGGAGACCTACACAAACCACAGAGAGGGAGCTATTCCAACAGCAGCATCTATAGAACTATCCCTGATAGAAAATGTGTGGATGCTATTGGACGCTCTATCAACACTCCACCCCTACCACACCATCTGCAGAACTGAGTGAGAACATTCAAGCTGCATGGGATGGATCATCACAGGACACCATTAGGAACCTCTACACCTCCATGCAGAGACATCTGGCATGTTGCGTTAAACCTGACGCTGTACTGAGAGACACCACTTCTGTATGAGTAGATCAGTAAATTGATTTGAGGATTGATGGAGTGATACCATGATTGTGAAAAAAGTGTGCTGTAATGGCGAACTCTTCTCAACCAATCAGCTTGCGTGGCCAGAGCGAACTGTTGTATATTCTCCGGCGTCACTCTGTCCAACTGATCAGAACATTCTTCTTTGTCACCTGAGCATCTTCTAATGAGCATTTTTCTGCAAACATGCTGAGCTGCTGGGAAATGCTGCATGGCTGGAAGTTTGAAAAGCCAAGGCAGTAGGTCTCAGGGGAAAGCATGTGCAAGCTGAAGCATTGACAGGACAGAAGACAGAGTCCCTCCATCGACCAGGGGAACAGACATGACTTATGTGATATGCAGACTGAATAAAAAACTGTTCTGTAAACATTATTAAATCATAATTCACATAATTCACTCTCCTCTTCCTTCCCAGCAGGGGCTCAAGAGCTGACCCCAAATGACCCTCGCTGGGTTGGCGCATGGTGGATGGGTTTGCTGATCTCTGCAGGGGGACTGGCGCTCACCTCTCTTCCCTACTTCTTCTTCCCAAAAGCCATGCATGTCGAGAACGTGAGTGTTCTATCAACCATAATTATATCAGTTGTATAACCGGTTTAACTACTGCTATATAGCTTTGTTTATATTGATGCCTGGTAAGACAGATTCATTTTTGTGTCTGAACCATCTAATTCACACATATAATTAGAGAAAATGGAATTTGAATGAGTTATCATGATACATTTTATTAGAAATATTATTAGAAATTTAGCACATCAGCTTCAAATGATTAGAAAATCATTAGAGAAGACTTTGGAGGAGGCTGTCTAATTTAAACCTCACACATTAGTTTGGTTTGCTCTTGATTGTTGAGATCCAAATGGCTCCGTGAGAGCATCAAGAAGTTTCGGGACAGAATTTAAAAAGGTCTCAAAACAATTAGCCGTTCCACTGTCTGGAACATCATTTACAAGTGGAGAACATTTAAAACAACTGTCAGCATGGACAGATCAGACCATCCCAGCAAATTCAGCCCAAGTGCAGAACCACAAGATGTGTAAAGAAGATCCAACAATCCAAAAACGTTCATCACGGACCTACAGGTCTTGCCACAGTTGATGTGAAGGTGCAGCTTGTAAACCAAAACACCTGAGTTTAGTACTTGCTTTTCATGATTTAAGTAGAAGAAGTTGTTGCCGTTCTTACGTGTTTTCTGCAGAATGTTGTTCTTCTTGTTGAGAAAATGCCGAAAGCCAGAAGCCGCACAGTAATTGTAAGCCTTTAGTGTCAGAATGGTTACAAACGATGCCTACAGCCCTTTGTGCTTCGCTTCATCACTGTGTCATTTTGCAGGAGATTGGCAACAAGGACAAGGTTTCAAAGGAGGACCACAAGACCTCTGACGTCTCCATGCTGGAATTCTTCAAAAGTAAGCCCACTCCTCTCCACATAAGAGGGTTGTGTTGTAGCCCCTTAACGCAGGTGGACACTTTTGTAAACAGCGCAGACAGGAACAGTTCAAACAAAGCATCTGAGGGTTTCCAGGACACATCCGCAGTGCTTTGACTCAGGCTTTCATGTCGTCAGCAGGGTGGCTCATTATTTAGTCAGGTAGATTCCAACGTATCAGCCAGCCTGCCTGTCTCTTTCCTTTTGACTCATGCAGCCTGTTGAGATGTTACTGTAACAGGATCTGACGAGCTCGTTACGAGTTTAACCACCCTGAGGGGACAATTTTGTAGTCCACTGTTTAGTCTGTGCGTACGCATGCCTTTGCTTACTTATGTTAGTGTGTGTGTGGGTGTCTGTGTGTGTGTGTGTACCTGCACGTACAACTTTCAGCGTAGTCTTAAAACGCTTTCTGCTTTGAAGTGAAATGATTGACATTGTCATGTGAAAAATGTATGATTTGGAGGAGTCTGTCTTATTTAAACCTCAGACATTAGTTTGGTTTGCTCTTGATTGTTGGAGTGAGTGAGATCACCATGTCCAGATCCTAAAGAGCTCTCTGAGGCCTTCAGAAAGAAGGCTGTAGATGCAGACCAGTCTGAGAAGTGATTTAAAAAGATCTCAGAGATTCACTGTCCATTCGTTTAAATGCGGTGTTTTGTCTTTTCTGTCCAGTGTTCCCGCGCCTGTTTGTGCAGTTGTTGCTGAGTCCGCTGTTCATGCTGTTGGTTTTGACTCAGTGCTGTTTCTCCTCTGTGATCGCTGGACTCGCCACCTTCCTCAACAAGTTTCTGGAGCGCCAGTACAGCGCCTCTGCAGCCTACAGCAGCCTGCTGATCGGTTCGTTACTGCATCACTGCAATACACGCAACAAATTCATGCATATATTTGAGTTGTCTGGTGGTTCGGGAACCAGCCTTGTGACTGGAAGGTCGCAGGTTTGAATCCCTGAACTGGCAGGACATGACTGAAGTGCTCTTGAGCAAGACAATGAACTCCCCAGCTGCTCCCCTGGCACTGAGGATAGGGCTGCCCACCGCTCCGGGCACGTGTGCTCACTGCCCCCTGGTGTGTGAATTCACTAGTGTGTATATCATGGGTAAAACGGGGAGGTCTAATACCCGTGTGTGCAGAACACAGTGGGTCAAATGAGTATAATTACTATTACTATTTTAATCGTGCCTCATTTTCATTCCATAGAACTCCATCAGCAGAGAAAATAGGGGTGGAGCCATGTTGGAGTCGTATTCTACAGTATAAATCTCAGTAACAGTTGTAGCATCTTATGTTTTAATGATTCCAATAACACAAACCATCATGCTGTGCATGTCAGGACAACACAGGTTCATGCATTTATATAACAGCAGCTCTATATCCTGAATTTGTCCTTCATTATGTAACTCATAAAGGAAACTGTCATACACTTTATATTCAAATTGTGTGAATAAAATGATCCCATTAGAGCTCAGACCCACTTTTGAATATTGATCTTGATATTATTGTGGTATTTCATTATTTAGCTGATAAATGAGGTCAGAACTGGTTAATTTGAGTGTTTGAAACAAAAATACATGCATAAATGGTCTGAATGTATAGTTTACAGTGTATTTTAGACGGTGTATTTTGAATGTGACAAATGAATAGTATATATGATTGTATTCTGGTACAAATATTATGGTTAAAACTAGGGATGCACTGATGTGGAAGTTGTAAATGGATTGCAATATCCAATATTTGTCATTCACATTATGCAACAGATAAATAAATATTTCTAAAATAATTCAGATAATGTATTAAAGATAATAATAAATTTACACTAAATCCATATATTTGAACACCGTGAGAGTTAATCCACACTGGCAAATTGCAGTGCCGATAGTTTGACGTTCCCTCCCTAATAATGTTCTGGTTCAGTGCTTGTGATTATACAGTGAACATCTGTCTCTAATGTGATTGAAGCATGTTTACCTTCCTCCTGCAGGTGCTGTGAATCTGCCGTCCGTGGCGATCGGGATGCTGATAGGGGGTTTGATCATGAAACGTACCGGACTATCCCTCAAAGCCATCCCTCGGTTCTCCATGGTCTTCTTGGCCATCTCTGTGCTGCTTTGTATCCCACTCTTTTTCATGGGCTGCTCCACCCAAACTGTGACCGGCATCTATCCCCCTCCCAAAGGAAACCAAGGGTGAGTAACACTGTGTAGGAGGTTCCAAGTTCAGCCCTGGTGGACACTGACATGTCAAAAAGTGAATCCACAGTTCTGAGAATGACCCCCATAGTAGCTGCTCTTTACATAAAACAGGCAAAACAGGCTCCAGGCAAAAAAGTCCTCTTTCATGATATTTCAATCATCTGCTGATGATTTAATTCCTAATTTTAGGTATTTTAAGTAGTAATAAATGCTGAGGTGTCAATTTCCTCACACCAAAAATTTAATGTCTATAAATTACATTTTAAAAACAATGTTTAAAGACTTTTCGTCAGTTGTACGTCCATCTCTCAATAAACGTGGTTCAAATGGAGATGCACAATGAATTATGATATAGTGTAAGTTGTTTTACACTCTTTAAATGAATGGAATTAATTACGTAGTTAATTAATATCATTAACATTCAATTAATTAAGTCTTTATCGCCTATTTTTCAACCCGCATGTTTCCTGGTTGTTTATAATATCACAAAATGGCAAAAACATGGCAGAAATGTTACAGACAGGGCTCAGCTTGGCTTATCCGAACATAAGAGCACAAATAAGCCCAGAGGCTGCCGTACAACAGCGTGCATTCTAATGCAGAACTGCAGATCAGTGCTATAAGAACCCAAAACAGGTAAGTCGTGGCAGAGCACGGGGAGTGTGTACACAGCTGCATTCGTTCGTTCATAGGACGAGTGTGAGTGGAGAGGATAATGTTATTTACAAGCCTTAGGATTAACAAACCCTGCAGTTTACACAGACAATACAGCCCAGCCTGCACTGAACACTCGATGACTGAGACGGTGAGCTGAGCATCTCTATTTACCCCCTGTAGTGTTTTCTGTTTGGTGTTGAACTGATACGGATTTATGACGGAGCTCATTCTGGTGAATTGTAAGATCACTAAGTTAGTCAGCTACGCCTTCTCCTTGGATTTCCTTTATTTTGTTAACCGTGCACTTTTATGAGATCCTCCTTCAGGCCTGTAGTGCTCTCAGACATCTCTCGAAGGTTGGGAGTGCCAGAGCAGAGATAGAGGAATGCATTTTGAGTTGGGAGTGTTACATTTTGGCCAGCATGTACTAGATATCATACCAAATGCTGTGCCAAATACACATTCACCATCACATAATACAAATAAGCAACAGAAGTGGTGTCTCTCAGTACGGCGTCGAGTTTAACTCGACATGCCAGACGTCTCTGCATGGAGGTGTAGAGGTTCCTAATGGTGTCCTGTGATGATCCATCCCATGCAGCTTGAATGTTCTCCCTCAGTTCTGCAGATGGTGCGGTAGGGGTGGAGTGTTGATAGAGCGTCCAGTAGCATCCACACATTTTCAATCAGGCATAGGTCTGGAGATGGGACCGACCACGGCATAGTATCCGTGTCTTCAAGACGGCAGCAGTATGTGGACGAGCGTTGTTCTGTTGGAATATAGCACCGGAGTGTGTGTTCAGAGAAGGTAGAACCACTGCAGAACCTCATTAACGTAACGTTCTGTCAAAGTGTCTGTAATGAAGATCAAAGGTGATCTTGCACCCACACCATGACACCGGGCCTTCTGGACATGTGATGCGTGGCAACAAACCTTTGATCTTGGTGCTGACCATGGTGCCTCCACACACACATTTGGTGGTTGTGCACCACTATACATAGGCCTACATTAATATCAGGTATTGGCAAAAGTCCAGTATTGATTCATATCTGAAATGCAGGAAATAATCATATATAAATGTAGTCATATTATTTTTATTGAGGAAGGTTCACCAGTCCAGGTTTGCTGACCGCAGCACCACTGAGATACTCAGTTAGAGGTGTGAAATCATTAGAGAGTCAGTCCATGCCAAAGCTCTTAAGAAGTCCACACACAAAGCACCATTCATTCAGCTCACTCTGTCCTGCTGTGGCTTTTCTGTGCCCACTGTCTTCTGAACCGGCCTTATGTTTCACAGAAAGCATGAAGCCGCAGTTCTATCAGCCCAAGCTCTTTCTGAAGCCGTTGTCAGTGCTCTAAAGGACCTAAATGAGAACAGAATGTTTTGAGCTCTATATGCATATTGATTCTTGTGCCAAATGACAATACGTGTGTGTGTGTGTGTGTGTGTGTGTGTGTGTGTGTGTGTGTGTGTGTGTGATACACTCATTGTCAAAAAAATAACTATACCCAGAAGGAATCAGCCGACCACAATGGTGTTGTACCAGACTGACATGGAGTCACTTAGAATGGCAGCAGGTCATCTTCAGTGACGAGTCTCGCTTTTGTCTTGGTGGAGACGACCAAAGAATCAGTGTGTGGAGGCACCAGGATCAGCACCAAGATCAATAGTTTATCACACGTCCAGAAGACTCATTACAGCTACACAGTCCAATGTTAATGAGGTCCTGCAACCAGTGGTTCTACCTTCTCTGAACACACACTCCGGTGCTCTATTCCAACAGGACGACGTTCATCCACACACTGCTGCCGTCTCAAGATCTCGCCTTGAAGACGCAGATACTACACAATGGTCGGTCTCATCTCCAGATCTATCACTGATTGAAAATGTGTGGATGCTATTGGATGCTGTATCAACACTCCACCCCTACCGCACCATCTGCAGAACTGAGTGAGAACATTCAAGCTGCATGAGATGGATCATCACAGGACACCATTAGGAAACTCTACAACTCCATGCAGAGACGTCTGGCATGTTGCGTTAAACCCGACGCCGTCCTCAGAGACACCACTTCTGTATTTGTAGATCAATAGATATTGATCAGATCAGTTCGCAGCTGAAGCCAAATCATTTCCCATTTCTCAGTTCTCACAAAGTTATATTTAAATAAGTCGTGTTGCTTCATAGGACAGAACTTCAGCGTTCAAGGTTTTCTCTGTCTTTGGGCAATTTTGTACACATGCAGGTTCTATATGTCCCTGACCTGGGACATATTGACGTTGTAAGTTACTGATTCACCTAATGCCTGTTCAGGTCCCTCACGGATGGTGACTAACCAGACCTTTCTTCTGCTAATGTCCCACAGGCTGAACCAGACCTGCAACTCCAACTGTTTATGTTCCGAAAATGCCTTTAACCCAGTGTGTGGAGCAGACAACATTGAGTATATTTCACCCTGCCATGCAGGCTGCACCAACTTCACCTTGGACCCCGAAAACCGTTTCCGAATAAAGGTGAGAGGCCAGCATGCTCATGGGGTGAAACCGGGGCTAGATGGGCTCCAGTTGAGTGGTTTCTTGTAGCTAAGTAATATTAATTCGTTTGATATTTCGTAGTGTTTGTGAACGAATCGATGTCTCTAATGAAGTGATGCTTCACTTATGAACAATATGCATAAATAACCTTTGAATGAATAACCTTTAAATCCTGAATTCAAACCAGACCAGAACCCCTCTGCAAAATACCCAGTCTTGGCCTTGCTTGTAGCTGGACACGGGCCTGAGCTTTAAGTTACTCCTATAGATTTCATTCTGCTGGAGAGCATTTAGTTCATCAGTGGAGTCGGTTCAGAGCTTGTAAAGGTCAGCAAGACCGAAGAAAGCACAGTGAGCAAGTGACAGAGCGCACTCGGCTGCCTAATCGATGCCTGAGTCCGATTGATCCCTAATTGGCCATGTACACAAAAGGAAACACTGTAAGTGAAGCGAAAGGAGCTTAAAGCACTATATCTTGTAAAGAAAGGATTTAAGGGACGGCAGAACAGGCGTCTGCTGCTGTATGCTTATTGACTGAGTCTGTATGATTATTATATATGATGATATACGATCCTGTATTCTGAGTCAGTCATTACGCAGACCACTGTACCACGCCACACCACTTTCTGTACCCGATCTGGAGGTTTTGTTATGAGGAATCGAAATGTAAGCCATTACAGGCTCCTGTATGCTGACTGCGTCCCTCTGTCTGTCCACACAGTCCTTCAATAACTGCAGCTGTGTTGCGGTGGCAGCTGGACTGCGCAGTGCCCGGCCTGGCCCGTGTGCCAACAGCTGCCCACACCTGCTTTTGCCCGTCATCTTCATAATCTCTATAGCTGCCCTAATAGCCAGCTTCACACACAACCCTATCTACATGATGTTCCTCAGGTATGACACTCTCTCTTTCACAAACACACACAAACTTGTAAGCCTCCTTTCCTCCTGATCTTCAATGATCAGGACCCCACAGGACCACCACAGAGCAGCTACTATGTGGGTGGTGGGTCATTCTCACTGCAGTGACACTGCTGGACTGAGAAAAGTCCACAGCAGCACAAACTGTGCAGAAACAGATGAGCTTCGGTCTCTGACTTTACATCTACAAGGGGGAGACACTCGGTAGGAGTGTCTAATAGAGTGGACAGTGAGTGGACAGTGAGTGGACAGTGTTTAAACACTCCGCGGTGTCTGATCCACTCGTACCAGCACAACACACACTAACACACCACCACCATGTCAGTGTGACTGCAGTGCTGAGAATGACCCACCACTCACATAATAGCTGCTCTGTGGTGGTCCTGTGGGGTCCTGAGCATTGAAGATCATTGAGTGTAGAAACAAGGAGGTGGTCATAATGTTATGTCTGATCAGTGTCTTGCGATGGGACTGTAGTGCAGTTTTTCATTATCTTCCATCCTAAATGAAGCTGCATCATTATTGCAAACATGTTTTGTGCTGAAAACTCATATCTGTGTTTTATTTGATGCAGGACGGTGCCTCCAGAGGAGAAGTCATTTGCTATAGGGGTTCAGTTCTTACTCATGAGAGTTCTTGGTAAGCGGAAATCTCGCTCAGCAGTAATTGAGCACACATGACACATTCGAGGGTGTGGGGGCATCTCAAAGGTATTGTGTGTAGGAGAAGAATAGATTGAATGGGGGTGACTTTAGCCTCGTTCAGTGCCTCCATTAAGATGAATGCCTCTGCTTTTATAAGACCAGTCCTGGAACAAGGTCATCAATCATACCTACACAGCGAGAGTGGAGCACACACTGCTGAACACACACTGTATACGGTTCTGAGTCTAGGAAAAGGTAAACAGTGTGTACCTGTATCAACTGAACTGTAGGTGTTGTAGCTCCCCCTGGTGGTGAGCTTGAGGAGTAAAATTCAGCACTGTGTGTAAATACCTTTTTGAATATGATTTAAAAAGGCAAGAAACAACTAATTGATGTTATTTCAGCCAAAGGAGCATAGGGCTTTTAGGACATAGGGGGTCCTAATTTTTTGAAAATTGCTTTTTTTAATGAATGATGTTTTATAAGTGATGTTTAAAAGACATATTTTATGGGTTTAATTATGCCACCCACACCTCTCAGTACAGGTACAATGTCCATATGTTTAAATATGCTAATAAACGTCCTGGTCCTGTTCAAGTACATTATGCTTTCTTTTCTGTGCGTGTCCAGCATGGTTGCCTGCCCCAGCCCTGTTTGGGATGACCATTGACTCCACCTGCATTCGGTGGAAAACAGTCTGTGGGAAAAAGCTAGGCTGCGGTTACTATGACAACAACCTCCTTAGAAACAGGTATGGGAATGTTTTCACTCGACCTAAACGCATATAGGGCTTTGTTAGTGTTGATCATTTTCAAGTGATAGCTATTGTACACTTCCACGTTTCCACTGGTCATTTATGGTAGCAGAGTTAGTCGGTGAAGCTGTCCAGAGCATGAGGCTGGACGCCAGCCTGTTTCGTTGAGGCCCAAGAAATTATGCAGTGTGATAAATGTGTTATAAACAGATTTATAAGAGCACTCGTTGGCTGCTATGTTGGCTCGGGAAATGCCAGTGTGTGAATCCTCACCTGAAGAACACAGCTGGGAATTCTATGATTTTCCTCGGAATGACTTCTGTCATTTCATTGCTGAATCGTTGCTCTTTATTTACAAAACTGCTGAAAATGTGTTTTTCCATGATGTGGGTCCTTAAATATGAACTACATTAATGACCACAGTTCTGGCCATTTGTTTGCAGGTATCTTGGCCTGCAGGTGGGTTTTAAGGTCATGGGCATTGCCTTGCTGGGTGTGATTGGCTGGAAGGTTGGAAGAACCCGAGAATACAGTCTGGAGAAGAGGCCTGATGGACCCCTGTGATGGTCCAGTCCCCTGTCAGAATGCACACTGTACTGGAGTCACGTCTCTGAGGGCCCAATGCAAGCCCAGAACCCTGGACACCGCTTATCAGAACCCCTCTCCATTCAAGACTCTGCTTGAAAGGACACTCTCCTCACGGATGGACGGTCAGATGGAGGAATGTTATTTTTACCTTCCATTTTGCACAGACACACAGCCATAGCCTGTACAAATCCTCCTCATGGATGAGGTTTACTGGGCCTGGGGAACACCAGTTACCACCTAAGCCCTGTTTTGCGAAAAGATCATTGATAGTCACCGTCCATAATTCAGACTGGTAATTAATTTGCCTTGAGTGCCCACTCGTTTACCAAAAAAACAGAAGGGAATGTGTCCTGCTCCTCACGTCAGCTGATTTCATCTCTACTGGATGCATTTTGGTGGGTTCATGTTTCGAATGATCCTCTGTAGAAGCTGGATATGTGAAGACAAACTGATGCAAGTTACACTAACCAATGATATATATTTACATTGGACAAACATAGCATTATGACTAGTTTCTGGACCCCACAGTGCTGCTGGAGTGTTTAAACACTGTGTCCAATCACTGTCCACTTTATTAGACCCTCCTATCTAGTAGCTCCACCTTGTAAATGTAAAGTCAGAGACAGGAGCTCATCTGTTCGTGATGGTCATCCTTTAGTCCTTCATCGGTGCTCGCAGGATTGCTGTGTCTCATTCACTCATACCAGTGCAACACACACCGGTGGTCATGCGGGGTCTGGAAACTAGAAACGAGGAGGTGGTCATAATGTTATGGTGGATCAGTGTATATGTAAAATTTAATATCAGATTTATAATATTTATGACGTTGTTCAAGCCAGAGCATTTATGTAATAAAAGTCTTGAATGTCATGTTACTCTTTAACTGTCAGCGTATTTTAAACCTATGGGTGCCTTAAGATTTGTAAATATATATTTTTGTACATTATATAAATGTTTTTATGCAATAATATTTGATAGGACTTTCAGAACAAACTGTAGTAATGAAGTCTTCTGTGAGCAGAAGGAAGCTATATTGATATATGTCCTTTGCAGGGAGTAGCACATAATCCATATTTAGTTTTTCACATCAATGACATGAAATATATGATGTCTATTTAGGAGCTCCTAAGTTATTTATGAAGCATTTTAATTAGCAAATATATTGAAGCTAATAAAATGATGTACAGACATGAAATCGCCGTGTGATTTTATAACCTTGTAGTTACGTCTGGACTGTGCTTTGAAACTGTGCCATAAAAGAGCTTTTCCACACATAATTCACAGCATGAATAGAGTGTCACACTTTCTTCATTAAAGATGAAAGCCTGAGGAGCTCCCACTGTTCGCTGCTCCATTCAGCATGACATCATGTGTGATACTGGGAGGGGACCAGCTATGTTTTTATTCCACACCCGTAACGGTACAAGCCCTCCTTCTGCACTGTGTTTGAATAGTGTGCCGCTCAAGACCCATAAAACCCTGCCCTTCTGTGCAAGGATTGGCTGGTCTGCTGGTCTGCTGGTCTGGAAGTTCACACCCATGCAGAATCCCCCAGTGCTGACTGGTGTGGTCAGGACTGAAATACTGGAGTTGATTCATTTAGTGCAAAACTTTGTACAGGAGGAGGAGCTAAATCTCCATCATTAATGATGAATTCACGTTTTTTAGAGTTTATCTGCTTATCTGGAATGACCTCCTCCATCCAAATGGACAGTTGACATGGTCATCACCATCAATAGGCAGTGAACACATACTGTGTATTTGTACACCATCATCCATTGTCCAAGTCCTGGTTGGATTTCAATCTTGCATTTATCCATCCATCCATCCATCCATCCATCCATCCATCCATCCATCCATCCACAGCTTTAAAAGTAAGTCATCAATTCAAACACCCTCAGAAAGAGTAAAGTTTCTGTAATTAGTATGATGTTGATTGAGGCGTGAAGACACCGTGAGGTACACCTCGCCACACAGGTACACCACCTTCAGCCGCTCCTGCCCATTGCTGGGATTCATCAGCGTGTCCACCATAATTGGTCCAGGCAAGACTAACATGTAAACAAGTAGAAGTAAACAGGGTGCCTGTTTCCTGTTTACAATACAGAACAACGTTTACATTTCTCGATGGATTTTAATAAGTCACAGTGCTGTGATTTTACTGTAATTACAGTCACAGGGCTGTGATTCACTGTAATAACAGTCACAGGTCTGTGATGTTACTGAAATTACAGTCACAGGGCTGTGATTTTACTGTAATAACAGTCACAGGGCTGTGATTCACTGTAATTACAGTCACAGGGCTGTGATTCACTGTAATAACAGTCACAGGGTGTGATTCACTGTAATAACAGTCACAGTGCTGTGATTTTACTGTAATAACAGTCACAGGGCTGTGATTCACTGCAATAACAGTCACAGGGCTGTGATGTTACTGTAATAACAGTCACAGGGCTGTGATGTTACTGTAATAACAGTCACAGGGCTGTGATGTTACTGTAATAACAGTCACAGGGCTGTGATTCACTGCAATAACAGTCACAGTGCTGTGATTTTAGTGTAATAACAGTCACAGGGCTGTGATTCACTGTAATAACAGTCACAGGGTTATGATTTTACCGTAATAACAATCACCGTGCTGTGATTGTACTGAAATAAGTCACGCGGCTGTGATTGACTGTAATAACAATCACAGGGCTGTAATTCACTGTAATAACAGTCACAAGGCCGTGATTTTATTGTAGTAACAGTCACAGTGCTGAGATCTTACTGTAATAACAGTTACAGGGCTGTGATTGACTATTAACAGTCACAGGGCTGTGAATGACTGTAGTAACAGTCACAGGGCTGTGATTTTACTGTAATATTGTGATTTGTTATGATAGTTTTCTGTTTATACTGCTGTGATGTTTCTCAGCCAATCAGAGTGCAGTGGGCGGGGTTTGCTGAGTACGGGTGGGGACAGTGTCGGATGGACAGACGGAGAGGCGAGGCGGCGCAGTGCGCATGCGCGCGGTCTGACAGCAGTAGTGAGAGCTTCAACCTCCAGCAGACTCAACACTGCTCCTCTACTCTGCAGCTCCTCTACACTGCTGCTCAATACTGCTCCTAACAGACCCCCTAACCTACACACACACACACACACACACACTGACAGACAGACAGACAGACATGTCCGTGGCGAGTGACTTTGGGAATCCTTTAAGGAAATTCAAGCTCGTGTTTCTTGGAGAGCAAAGCGGTGAGTGTTTATAACATCACTGTATCACTCTCTCTGTCACTCTATCACTGTCTCTCTTTTTCTCTCTCTACTTCTCTCTTCTCTCTCTCTCTCTCTCTCTCTCTGTCTCTCTAATTCTCTGTCTCTCTCTCTACTTCTCTCTTCTCTCTCTCTCTCTCTCTCTCTCTCTCTCTCTGTCTCTCTAATTCTCTGTCTCTCTCTCTACTTCTCTCTTCTCTCTCTACTTCTCTCTCTCTCTCTCTCTCTCTCTCTCTCTCTCTCTCTGTCTACCTCTCTCTCAAATTTTCTCTCTCTCTCTCTCTCTCTCTCTCTCTCTCTCTCTCTCTCTCTCTCTCTCTCTCTCTCTCTCTCTGCTCCAGCAGGTGATTGTGATTGGAAGTTATTGAGCAGTATTGATTATTGATTGGTAACTGTGATTAACTGCCGGACTCAGTCTCTCCTTTACAGACTGTCTGAAGCCCTAAATGCTTGGGTGTGAGATGCTGGTACAGATCTGCTCACTAGATGCTGAAGAGCTGTAGAAATAAATAAATAATGGCGAGGTTGAGACACACCCAGAGCAGGACCGGTGGTGTGTGATGGTGTGTGGTGGTGTGGTGCTCTGGATGATGCTGAGAACCCTGTCTGTTATTGAGGGGCATCAGAACTTTAAGTATGTGTCTGCATGAAGAAGCTTCTGACCAGGCCTGCACTGAGTGAATCAGCTGGAGCGTCTCTGTTCACATCAGAGCGGTTCTAATTCTGGGGTGGGTGAGGACACTCTGCTCTTCTCGGAGGGAGTGGACTCTCCTTTATTGCATTGTCAAGGAGGAGTCATGTTAAAGATCTCTTCGGTTTCTCCTGTGTCACATGGATTTGTAAAGCTGAGGACGGCACTTTCCAATAAATCAACTCCAGTCATTTAGTCCCCTGAGCCACCGGACACTCCGGTGCATCTGAAATGTCTCCTGGTGATGAGTTCCTAAACCATCACTGTTGCTGATGTTTATGTTAAACCACTGGGGACTGGTCTGACATGACCGGATGTGCGCTTAGATGCACCTTAATCTTGGTTAATCTTTGTAGAAAAGCTTTGTCAATAGTCTGGAACACTCTAGAGCATCCCAGGTGGAAGTGATTACCAGGGTAACCAAGATGACCAATGTAAAGTGTCAGGTATAAGGTAGAGGTGGAGCAGAGGAACATCTTGGAGTGATGGAGCTCCTTCCAGTACCTTTGGAATTAGTGATCAATGAACTTTTGATATTCATTTTAAGAGGTGGAGGTGGGAGGAGAAGGTTAGGACCCCCCCCCATTACTCTTCCTTTAACTGAAATAGCGTCAGTGAGATGTTTCTATAACCGTCTACCATCTCTGACATCGACTGGAAGAAAGACGTTCCCACTCCTCCATGCAGAATTCTTTTAGCTATGTGATGTTTCTTCGTTCTTATATTCTCCTCAAGCCCCCTTTGATACAATAAAGATCTCATAGTGGTTTCTATGATGGAGAGCTCTCCAGACCCTGCTGCAGAAGAACAGCCCCAAACCATCACACTTCCACCACCATGCTTCACAGTTGCTTTGAGGTTGTTGTGCTCAAATGCTGTGGTTGGTCCTGGTCTTTGTCTAGGTTTTCTCTGGCAAACTTTAATCTTGCCCTGATGTTTCTGATGGTAGAAGCTGCACTTTGACATCAACTGAGAGCTACCTGAAGGTCCTGTGATGAACATTTTCGGGTTGTTGCATCTTCTTTATGCATCTTGTGGTTGTGTTCTTGGGCTGAACTTGTAGGACGGTCTGATCTGGTCATGTGGGCAGTTGCTGTAAATGATTTTCCGGACAGTGGAATGGCTGATTTCTAATCTCACCTACAACCTTCTTTCTGAAGGCTCAGAGAGATCTTTAGGGTCTCATCATGGGGATCCCCCTCACTTCAACAATCAAGAGCAAACCAAACTAATGTCTGAGGTTTAAAGAAGGTGGCCTCCTCCAAAGTCCTCTTTAATGGTGGTCTGATCATTTGCACCTGATTCTAATTTTAGGCTTTTTAAGTAGAAATAAATGTGTTTCCTAATATTTCATCAGTTGTGTGTGTTTAGTTAAATCACCCTCTCGATGAATGAACAAATGTATGAAGATTAAAGATTGTCACTTTTTCACTTGGTTCTAAAGAGAACCCTTGTATAAGAGCCCTGTAAAGTGTGTAAGGCTCAAACCCCATCTGAGCACTCCGTTTGGCAGTGGTTGTTTAGCAGATGGTAAAACATGGGTTGAATTTGATCAGAATGTAAATCTGATTAAATCCATCTGTCGGTCAAGATTCCTGTTAAAGTACGAACTGCGTACGGTTCCAGTCATAGGTTTGGACACACCTACACTCTTGAAAGTTGAATCAGGTGTCTGAATACTTTTGTCCACATAGATTGTAATACCGGTCTTGAAAAAGCTTTAATATATCGTAATATTTTAACATCGTAAAGCCCTGATATATTCAAACATACTCATCATATTCATCTCTTAATGTATCCAGTCGAACTGTACATCGAACTGACCTACTGCCGTCAATTACCTAGAACCCTCATGGACGTGTGGTTCAGCCGTTCTTTACAGTATAAAGAAGCATTTGTTTCCTGGCTGAAGGATGAGATTAGATCTGGAGGATGTGAAATGTTATTTCACTGAGGATTAACAACTTCCTGCTCTCTGATTGGCCAAATGTCCCGGTGTGAAGGTGATGTGTGGTTATAGTGTGATGGTGTGACATCTAGAACAGCGAGTTCCCCCGGATAAGAGCTCTAAAATAACTGCTTTAGATTCGGTGAAGGATGTCCTCCTGTTTCAGCCTGTTACATCAAATGATTTCCTGCCGTTAGACGAGATGCTTAGTCAATCGACTCTGCCTTCGCACTGCTTGTAATGCCAGCATCACATGACGCGCTGTTCTTTGTTTTTATTCTTCTCGTGTCTTGAGGGACCGTTTGGAGAGCACAGTTTGAGGCGCTGTGTTGGTTTTTGCTGCAGAGAAATGTGTCTTTTCTGCCGACCCGCATGAATCGACATGGATCTCATAGGGAGGACAAGAACATCCTTCATTACGTTGCTTTAATGGGCAACGAGATTTAATAATGCCCTTCATTTCCTCTGTATAGAGCACACAAACACACGAGTGATCTTCATAGTAGAGATATGACTAGTAGGAGGACGATGTATGATGTTGGGAGACATCGCCGTCTACCCATCAGCAGACCGGCTGCTGAAGGCAAGCTGTATGTCTCGGGATTTGAACCTGTGATCCTCAGACCACAATGATAGCCCATTAGACCGCTGAGCCACTTGGAACTAGGTTTTTTAATTCTGTTAATATTCCTTCCACCGTGTATTCACGTACTGTCCCCATGACAGCATACTACCATGTTTGTAGTCATGTGACTCCGCCCTATCCGGTCTGCGACATGGAAGCAACATGGAGAACTCAAACACTGATTCAAATAAGCAACTCGAGCAGCTTCCCTTCGATGCCTCCATTCACGACACCGGGTAGCCCCGTCAGTCGGGCTGCTGTGGAACATTGTCCATTTCACCTCCCTACATGCAGACCTCAGTGGAGGATATGAAATGTGTCTGGGCAGAATGGTTCCTGAGAGAACGTGGTTACCTTTCCAAGCTCAATATAATATTTAATTATTCATGTAAGTTTATGAATGTTTGTTCTCTCAGAAACTCTCATTGCGGTACTTGGATTCAATTGGAACAAAAAAAACCTCAGTGGAACGTCCCACTATTAGTATTATTTGTGTTTATTCTAAGCAGATAAACATTTATTGTCCAGGGCCCGGTTTTCCAAAATCAGCCTTAAGAACATCTGAACAGGGAGAGAGAGTGCTCAGTGTGATGCTCACTCAACCATCTAAGATCCATGTTTGTGCTCAGGAGCTTTTGGGAAATCCTGCTCCGATAAATGGCTGTTTATTTTTAATTTCCTCATGTGGCTGAGATTTCTGGTTATTATTATTACTTATTATTATAACTTAAACGTAATCATTACTGATGTCTGCAGTCCGGCTGTGTCCGATTGGCTTGCTCTCAGAATGGTCCGGCATATGTTGGCTGTCTTTAACTGTCTGCTAAATGTCTGCAAATGTATATTTTCCTGCGTATATAATGCGTTTTGACCCACGCAAGCTCCAGACTGCTAATGTCAGCACTGCTGATAATTACTCCACATATTGCTAATGTGTGGCCATTAACAGCAGTCACAGTTTGGAATATCAGCAACTCTAGCAGTACGTGTATTAGACCAGTCTGAAGGGACACGGGTTATGGGTGTGTAGGAGAAACGCAGGAGAAACTGGATTTATTCAAGTCAAATGAATTATCTCAACCATTATTTAAGTATCGGTATTAATTGAATAACACCAGTTACTTGTAAACCCAGTTCAGTTGCTCGCAAACACCAGTTCAGGTTCTTGTAAACACCAGTTCAGATTCTTGTAAACCCCAGTTCAGATTCTTGTAAACCCCAGTTCAGATTCTTGTAAACCCCAGTTCAGATTCTTGTAAACCCAGTTCAGATTCTTGTAAACCCCAGTTCAGATTCTTGTAAACCCAGTTCAGATTCTTGTTAACCCCAGTTCAGATTCTTGTAAACCCCAGTTCACTTTCTTGTAAACCCCAGTTCAGTTGCTCGCAAATCCCAGTTCACTTTCTTGTAAACCCCAGTTCAGTTGCTCGCAAATCCCAGTTCACTTTCTTGTAAACCCCAGTTCACTTTCTTGTAAACCCCAGTTCAGATTCTCACTCATAAAACCCAGTTCAGTAGCTTGTAAATCCAGTTAACATGTTGCAAGTCCTCGAAGGTCCAGAGAGCATCTTTGACGCTGTGTCTGGTTTTGTACTGTTAACAGAGGCGTTCTGGCGGGTCTTCTGCTCCCATAGATCATGGAACCTAGAGAACACTAAAACTGAGCTGTGGGATCTGCAATAAATGTGGATGTGATTAATGCTTGTCTGTACTTTTATAGCCAGCTGTTGCTGGTCATGATTATTGAGGACCTGTGGGCAGCCACTGCACTGTCCACTGTGGGGGGTAATGCCTTGAGGCAGAAGGAAACCAGACACATAAGAAACCCTCACGGAGAGCATCTCTAGGAAACACACAACTGCCTCTGAGCCACCCTGGAATGTGTTTTTAGCTAAATAGCTTTTATAAATAAAATATACATTTTATTTATTCAACTTATTCAACGATAAGTTTCTCGTTCATGTTACCGTAAACACGATGAGTGATATCGAGGTCGGCTAAAATGACTGGGGTCCATTTTTTGCACGATATGTCGGTAATGTAACAAATTCTATGGCTGTTAGCGATTTCACCCACCCACAGTCTCTCACATCATATTGTCTCACAATAGACCTGCGATGGGTTCACTTTTGAAATACGTTTTTAATACGCAGTCATTGATTTATTTATAGACGACTCATTACTCTGTTTAGGAAGCGAAAATGCAACTTTGACCCAAAGAGAGAAATATCATCAGTTTTCTCCCGTAATTGTCCTTTCTAATCCCCACCCACTACAGAGGAGCACTGCACAAGTCAAATCAGCTGTGACAACTTAATTAATCCAAAATGAAAAACTGTACACATTAAATTATCCGGATCCGCATTTTAATTAGTCGAGTAGTTCAGCTTCTCTGAGCCACTTCCATTGCTGACACAGGCCTTCAGTTGTGCACAGGTTGTTTCATCTCAGAAGTGGAGCCCCACTAATAGAATGAACCTGAGGACACCTGAGTCTAATTACTAACGTCAAATAGGAGACTTTAAACCCAGCGACGGCTCGGCGGGATTTGGTTCTCCAGAGTGATGAAGCTTCATCCTGGGAAGAGCTGGAGTAGTGTTTGTGTTTCAGAACTATACCATCAGTGCCTGAGCTTACTGATGCTGTTGTGTGGGAATGCAATCAAATCCTCACAACATCCAGCAAAATTGGAGTAAAAACCACAATGTATCACCTTTTTCAGCCGTATTGCAGTATATTGCAATGCATGTCAAATCGTGAACCGTATATCGTGATATATATCGTATCACCAGACTCGTCAACACTACTAGTGAAAGGCCGAGCAAAAGGAGCTGCTGCAAAAGGGAACAAAGTCTCCATTAAGGCGCTTGATATCAGGAGAACAAACTTTTGGACGTACCGTGTATCATCCAGGATTGTGATGATGTGGTATATGTGGAAGATATTGGGATATTAGCTGTGTCAGAAAGAGAAGAGGGACGGGAGGGGAATGGAGTGAATCCAGAGGGTGGAGAGGCGAGTGGAATAAGATTGGTGGATGCTTGGTCATGGGGAAGCTGTCCGAGGTGCTGAACCCCTCCCGAGGCATCTCAGTTTCGGAGAAAAGGAGGCTCATCTGAATTAAATTTCCACTGAGAGGGAAGGAGATGGAGGCGGCAGTGTGCTGGGCATTAGTTAGTCTGAAAGAGATAACGTTGCTGCTGGCCGTTATCGCACTGAGGCACACCTCATCGCCCGGGGGACCTTTCCGTTCCTCCGTCTGCTTTCAGACCAGCTGAGGCTGAGCACAGGAGCTGGTAATGAACTCTGATTGGCTCCATTTTGATGAGTCTGGGTCATCGGCGGCACGATGGCCGTAATGGCGACTGGCCAAGCAGCCGTGAATCCCACCTGATCAGATGCCGTCATTTATTACCGCCGGACGGGCGGAGAGGGAGGCAGCTCGGGGAAATCAGCAACCACACAAACATGTTCCAGTCCACAGACTCCTGACATGTCTGGGTCACTCGGCGGATAAGGGAAGGCCTATTTATTTGAAGCATTTGTATTGTTCTTGAGGAATCTCAGAAGACGTCATCCTTCATCTTTGATTTCCAGAAGATCTTGAGCTGCAGTCTGGGAACATCATCAGTAGCCTCTCAGACACGGCAGAGTTTCTTTACCAACAGGCAGCTTATCATCTTTACTTTAATGTCATGCTTTAATTTTAATAAAATTGGTAGAAGAATGCTGTAAGAATCGCTATACAAATAACTCCAAAACTAATGAAAGTTAAATATGTAATAACTTTAAATATAAAGAACTAAATAAATCAAACTTTCTACTTTCTGAGTGTCTTGTTTTGTCTATTCTGGGCAACATGTCAGCTGTTTTACGGCCCTCTTGTGGCTTTACAGAAGAATTTAAAATAATCGTTCTCTGGAGTCAATGAAACAAACCATAAGGTTACTTAAAGATAAAGGTCTGCCCTTCAACAAAAAGAGCAAATCAGCTTGTTACTTTTAGATAAAGGTCCGCCCTTCAACAAAAAGAGCAAATCAGCTCGTTACTTATAGATAAAGGTCCGCCCTTCAACAAAAAGAACCAATCAGCTCGTTACTTATAAATAAAGGTCCGCCCTTCAACAAAAAGAGCCAATCAGCTCTTTACTTATAGATAAAGGCCCACTATTCAAAAAGTGCCAATCAGTTTGTTGGTTATGCCTCAGTGTGCAGATCTGCTCAGCAGTTTCCAGAACCAGCAGAACATTTCTGAACCGAACTACCATGGTTTTATCAGATTTATGGCTTCGGCTCAGTAAGTTTGTCCTCTTCACAGGTCAGTATTGTGTTCAGGGTATTAAAGACATTTGTAACTTTGCATCGTCCGGTGTTAGTTACACATCTTTGCTGCTCGTTTTTGTGATGTGGAACAAATGTTCTCATGGAGACATGCTACGTTTTATCTGTAGCTCAGGTCCTAATACTCATGTTTTCAGAGCTTTTTAGTTTTAAATAGGTGGGACGTGAGGTGGAAAAGGTTGAGAACCCCTGTACAACACACACACACACACACACACAGATTAGACTGGTGTTTTAAAGCCACTGGGAGCTGAATGGTCAGGGAGTCGGTCATACTGGATTATATCAAACACATTTTCATTTTAATAAAATTCTCATCTAAACTAAATAAATAAGTTTAGAATTTCTCATTTTATAAATTATTACTAAAATAAAGTGATTTTACCGTGTGTTAATCAGCATCGGATCAGGTATCAGCTGATAGAATTAAGAGTGGGATCGGATCGGGGACTTTACGAAGTTTTAATGAAAACATGGTAGCACAGAAAGCCCTGACTCGACAAAACGCTGCAGCTCTCTCAGGAGGAATGGAGTTATTAACTTCAATAATACAGTTTGAATTTGATCCCCTGAATCTGATACCGTAATAGGTTATAGAATTATTTGATTGAGCTTATGTGATTGTGAACGTTGTCACTCCCTAAAATAGCGTTTTATCATGAGAACATCCATCCATCATTTGTGTCGGGATGTGGTGGGAGCACAGCTTCCCACCGAAGTGAACGAGCAGGAAGGTTTCGGAATGAGTCGTCTACACTGGTGTCCTCTCATTTCTAATTCTTTGGCTGTCCTCTACATTGTGGCACGGATGTGGAGAGAATGATCCTCTTTGGCCAAATCCGTGGATTTTAAAGCCGGCCGGCGAGTCAGAAGGGATTTCTTGTTGTTCAGCAGTCTGTGAAGCCTGCTCTCATTGAGGCAGCTGCCTTTAGCCAACTTCGTGGCTCAGCGTAATGAACAAGGGCATTGTGAGAAGGGTTCACACTGATCACTCACTTTATTTATGCCGTCATCCCGCAGGCGTCCTGCGCTCCAGGACGAGTCCACCTAAAGTGATCCATTGCCATCATAACCTAATTGCTTTGTCTCATCAATCTGCGGCCTGGTGCAGCAGCGCCTGTCTTAGTGCTCGCAGTTCCAGCGCCGAGCGAATGATGACGGTATGTTTCCTGCTGAATTCCGCTGACTCACTGGCTTGACCACAGTGGTCAGTTCACAGGCCCCCTGTGAAGAAAGGCAGACACGTCAATATGCATCTCTCCAGGCTACAGTTCCAGACCGGTTCTGCAAATCAGCCAGTGAGTGAATCCTGTATCGCACACAGGCTCTCGTCCTGGATCGTTCTGCTCATTGATTCACTGGAATGTTTACTCTGGATCTCCAGCACAACAGTCAGGATAGAACTGCTTCCCTTCTTTCAATCGTAGCTATGTTTAATTTAGGCCTGGACCTAACTGCAACCATCTAGTGAAGACCTTTTTGCCATAGAACCAGCTGGACTGTTTAAACCCTGTGTCCACTCACTGTCCACTCTGTTAGACACTCCTACCGAGTGTCTCCACCTTGTAGACGTCAAAGACAAGCTCATCTGCAGTTTGTGTTGGTCATCCTCTAGTCCTTCATCAGTGCTCACAGGACGCTGTCGGGTGGATGTTTCTGATTGGTGGACTGCTCTCAGTCCAGCAGTGACACTGAAGGTTTAAACACTCCAGCAGCACTGCTGCGTCTGATCCACTCGTACCAACGCAACACACACTAACACACCACCACCATGTCAGTGTGACTGCAGTGCTGAGAATGACCCACCACCTACATACTAGCTGCTCTGTGGTGGTCCTGTGGGGTCCTGATCATTGAAGATCAGGGTGAAAGGAGGAGAATAACGTCTGCAGAGAAACAGATGAACTACAGTCTGGAATTATAGAACCACAAAGTGGAGGTGGAGGAGGTAGTGTGTGGAGGATGTTATGGTTGATCGGTGAAAAGCTCCCGTCTAAAGTTAGAATTAGTTCTAAGAGTTAAGAACAACTGAAAGATGATGGACTAGAGTGTTTACTCTGCTGTTTAACGAGATCATCGCCCCTCTACATTTTCAGTTCGCTTATCTCGAGTGAATGTGTTTCTCGTGCCCCTGAGCCGGCTGATTTAGGTGTGTTGGAGCACGGAAGACACTAAACTGTCCAGCGCTGTGGCCTTGGAAGAACCCTGGCTTGCAGTGTTGCATTCTTTAAATTCCATTCATACGTTGGACAAAAGCGTTCACTTGGCTGCATTAACCAGCTATTGAACTAGTGCAGACTGAAGGCCTGTGTTTGACGTCTGTGTTTGTCTGCATCGTACAGTACCAGGAACATTTGACAATTCAGATATTATTATTAATTATTATTTACACTATCGTCCTTCATCATCCATAACACATCCAGAAGGTCTGGTGTCATGGTGAGGTCCTGCAACCAGTGGTTCTACCTTTTCTGAACACAAACTCCGGTGCTCTACTCCAACAGGACGACGCTCGTCCACACACTGCTGCCATCTCAAGATCTCGCCTTGAAGACACAGATACTACGCCCTGGTCGGTCTCATCTCCAGACCTGTCCCTGATTGAGAATGTGTGGGATGCTATTGGACGCTCTATCAACACTCCACCCCTACCACACCATCTGCAGAACTGAGTGAGAACATTCAAGCTGCATGAGATGGATCATCACAGGACACCATTAGGAACCTCTACACCTCCATGCAGAGACGTCTGGCGTGTTGCGTGAAACCCGACGCCAATCCTGATCACCTTCCTTCCCAACAGCACTGCAATCCCACACTTTCCTGGGTGAGATGAACGACAGACACTTCAGACACCTTT